>VZRZ01000279.1:98518-229960 GCA_013398175.1 Climacteris rufus | reverse complement strand
ATATTTATACACACACATATATCTGCCTGAAAGTATTTTCTATGGTATATCACTGTGGCTGAAAGAGAAAGGAAGTTTCTTTGTAAATAGCAGCTGGCTGTTTTCCTTTCCTATGCATTGATATAAATTTCATGAATTCATTTTTGTGCAGCACAAAAAGAACTTGGAACCGGAACGTGAATAAATTTGCCTTTACGTTCAGCATCACTTCCCCCTGCACATGCAAACAGAAATGCTTTCAGTATTTAAGTTTCATTTAACACAGGCCTAGTCGGAAGCAGAAAAGAAAATATAAAGAAAAGATGCAGCACGGCAGACACATCCCAGTGAACAAGCCTGTGAGCCAGAGACAGCCTCTCCTATTTTGATTTGTAATTTGAGGATAATTCAATTAGACATTTCAAGCAATTTAAACATTCATGCATTGTCCAGCACCAAAGCATGAACTGTTCAGCAGCAAACGAGACCTGACAGCCTTAGCAGGCCAAGAGAAAATCCCGATGTTTAAAAGGAAAAGCCCTCATCTAATTGATGCATACTGGAAAATTAAAAAAAAAGGGGGGTACAGGGGGGTAGCAGCGCAGGAGGTACCACAGGGGTGAGAGAAGTACAAAGGGCAGAGTGAGGGGTATATCCTGTCTGTGTGGGCTTCACACCTTATCTTCAGCCATTTGCCTAAAACAGAATATTTTAAAGCCTATGTGTTCCTTTTAACAAGGGATTAAAACACAAATGCACCTGATCACCCATCTGCTCTCCTCTCCAGAGGTAGTTGAAAGGTAGTCAGACAGGCATTCAGGAGCAAAATGGGAGCATTTTCATAAGCAACTGCTTATGAAAGCCAGGTCCTTTTTGCCTATGCTCTGCCACACTGAGGTGTCTGAAATCATTGCCCTGTGCTGATGTTCTGGCCTTAAACCCACACAGCCGGAGAAAGTCCTGTCTGGACCCATGGCCCACTCAGAGGTGACAGGGAGAAGCTGGAGAGCAGAAAACCCCACACTGTGCCTATTTCATGCACAGCAAGGCATTGCACAGCCCCTTGCCCAGCACCACCCACCCAGCGCCCGCTGCCCTGCTCGCCCTGGCTGCCCTGGCCACTGGCAGCCAAATCCCTTCAGGATAACCCTGGGCTGCATGGCTCTGTGCCCACAAATGGAGATATTGGCTGCTTGGCTGCTTGGGTGATAGCTTAGTGATGTTAAAACACTGGGAATAATAGTAATAATAATAATAACAATAATAATAATAAGCAACAACAACAACAACAATGCAAGAATTTCAGGTGGCATTTTAAACATGGATGTGTCAAAGGCTTGCTTGCTTTAAATGCCTTGTCTCTTTGACCTCTGGATCCAGGGGAAGCAATGCTATTTGTCTTCTACCCAGCAAGGTGCCCTGGAAACAGAAGGTCACCCTGACCTATCGACCATCTGGCTGGCAGACAAGACTGCTTTGACAGACACTGATCTGGATTGCCCAAAGTCATTCCTTTGGTAACAACTTTTAGAGACAGGTGATGAAAACATTAGAAATCATCAAGTAAAACTCTTCTGGCAGGCTACGTGCCTCTGGTGCCCCTTCAACAACCCCTCAGAAAATCTCTGGAGCAGAAAACTCACCTGTAAAACTTTCCAGGAATGTATCACACCTACCCCATCTTCATTTTAAGTATTATGCAGGACTAAGTTTGGATGGTAAAACCCAAAAAAATACATACAGTGCATGTGGATGCCAGATAAGTGGTAATTGTCCTTGAGTCATTCTATTTGTAGACCCAGTGTTTAGTGTGCTTAGAACTTATCCAGGTGTGAACAGTTTGTGCTGAAATCTGCCATGCTGACCTCTGCTGCAAGCTGACCTTTGCATTTGTCCAGGAGTGGCAGAACAGTCCGGTTGCTTCCAAGAATGGTATTTGAAGGGAAAAAATATTAAAACCAGCAGTACCTCTGACTATTTCATTGAGAATCTCTAGTTCCTTGGGTCTTTGGAGAAGGGATTAAATTCAACAAGCAGGTCAATGCCTTTATTGCCAGTTACAAGCCTCTGGAAACTCATGGTTTCTCTTCTTTACAGGCCATTTATATTGGTTAGGTAAATCCCCTGGAAAGCCTCTCTGATGAGAGGTTTCTCCACCTCTACCATTCTTACCAAAATTCAGATACGTAATTTCAGTCAGGTCCTGTTCAAGAACTAATCAATTCAATATATGTGAATAAAGTCAGGGGTAGAGCTGAATAAAATAATTCAGCTCATTTATTTTTAAAACTATCATTTTGGAAGACCGAAATCCTTGTAAATTTAGTTCAGAATTACTGGTGAGTTTTGTTCAAAATATTTGCAACAGTTAGAAAGTTAACTGCTCTCATCTTTGCCTATCTTGGTAGACACAGACCTTAGTAGAAGAGAAAAACCACTTAGCAGAAATAAAACAGAATATTTTCACTTATGGTATTTTTTCACCTTGAAATAGGTGATGTTGGTCATACATGCAGGAAGAGACCATCAGCATTAGAAATCCCTCAGGTGAATGACCACTCTCTGTCGCAGTAACGACACAAAGGAAGAAAGAGACATGGGATACCTGTTAGCAGCAAGGAGGAAAGAGAAGGAAGGGAGGGCAAGCAAGACCCACCTTGTTTATTATATATACATTTAGAAATCACTGTCCATTGGAGGAATGAGTCCGTCATCCCTCAATCACAGTGGTCAAAGGAAATGTCCATCAAACTTCTGTGCCCAGGAGAAAGGAATGTAAATTATAAGATACTGTTACAGTAACATGGCTATGTTTACATAGAAGAATGTGAGAAACTAGCTACAAAAGAATGATAACATCCAGAACTGCAAAAGTCAGGGCAACAACTCTCCTCTTTCCTGATAACTTGGGTACTGCACAGACAAAGCTACAACTCTACAGCTCCCCTACCCTGCCCCCTGCACAAAGGCAAAACCGACACACACACATATGGATGTACACATGCTGCTTGTCTAGAAATGAGCAGCATCTATCTGAAATTTTCCATGGCAATGCAGCATAAACTGTTCAGGATGTCTTTTGAAGAAAGCTTTTCTCCCTACTCCAATCACTGAGGCAAATTTGATATAATCTGATTCTTCTTTGAAAAATTATGGGGTGAACGGAGGAGGGAAGGGAGTAGGAGGTATCTCTGGGTTTATCCTTTTCCCCAAATTTTTATCTGTACTGAAGGTGCTTGTCTGAAGTTACTGAGGCTTTATGGGGATGGAGGAATGGAGGCAAAGGGAGAAATTACAGATTCAGCAGCTGTTGTGTTTAGAGTTTTTCCTCATGCCTCATCACCTACGAAATGAGTTCAGGTCTCTAAACTGGGTTTTCAGCTGCATTTGGGTGACTCATGGGTTTCAGATTATGATCTTTCTGAGCCATAGCTGTATTCAAGGAGGTTGTCCAGGAAGAAAAAATTTTGCATATTTAGCAAGCAGTTCCTTAGCTCAGGTATCAGACTGTGTGGTGGCCGCAAGGTCACATGCTACTTTTAATGGCCTCACTAAAAGCCGTAGAACTACTCCACAGCAAAAGGCATGGGGAAAAGGAACAGAAGTTTATTTTTGTAATTGTAATGTTGTGTAGGAATTGTGTTGATAAGATACCAGATGGAGCCAAGCACTTTTAGAATTAAAGTCTATCATTTCTGAGAAAAAAAAGGTCTTCTCTGAAATGCTATTTAGTGTACAAACAGGAAACTGATCCATCATAAATGTGAAGGGTGCTCTAAATTCTTCCTTTTAAAAGGGTTTTGACTTACCAAGATGAATCTTGTGATGAATTCCCATTTGGTATTTCTACTGTGCTGGCTGCTGTCTAAACATGGTGAGACATTCTCTGCCCAGGACCATGTGATCTGAATTGGGTCCACTTCTACCGTCAGTACCTTTAGGAATATCAATAATAGTGCAGTTTCGTTTGTCATATGAGAGAATAGGGTTATTCTCAACACCTGTGACTTATGAAGCCTGACTTATGAAGCCTGAATACTTGAGGCAGGATTCCTCTCATCTAATTTTAACCAAAGATGTAGTGTTTTTTATATATAAACCCTCCAGAATCTTGTTTTCAGTGGAGAAAGATAGCACCTCCAGATGGCAACCCAACTTACCCTGAAATAAGAACCCGTGCCTGGCGGGCTGAACAGCCCCAGTCTGTTTGATCACACAGGGACAACTGCTGTGACACAGGACAGGGCTCACAGGGTCTGAATTTACTGATGCTGAGAGGGCAGATGCTGCTGCTCTTAGGCAGTTCAGCAGGATGGGTAGTATCCAGTCCAATGATGTCAGATTTCAATTTACATCTTAGTGGAAAATATTGCAAAATTAGGTGATTATAATCAATGATCAGAGTATGAACAGTACCTGCAAAACTGGACATATTCATACAAACTTATACAGAAAATGCAACTTTGTTCTGGAAAATAGAGTAAATTAATTAATGCAAAAGAACACTTCAGGAAAACAGATGGAAAACACCGTGTGTGTGTGCATGTGTGTATGTGTGCACATGGATGCAACTCAGCCTGTGTAGATGAATGTTATTCTGAAAATAATAATTCTCAGGCAAACAAATCCTTCAAGGTCACTTGCACAATCTGGTCAGGCACACACTGAAGGGGACAACCAAAGAGCCCACGGTGCCTCCTCCTCACTCCCACCCAGCAGAACACACAGCACAGGCTTTCCCAGCAACTGTGGGGTCGTGGCTGCTCAGGGGCTCAGCTACTTTCTCTGGAGACAGAACACAAACCGGGACCGCAGGTAGTCTGGAGAGCAAGTGGGAGAACAGCTCAGAGTCCCAGCCTAGCTTACTGGCAAGGCCAGCTCTCCAATGTTGAAGTGAACGTGGAAATGCAGGTTGCAAACATATCAAAGCATGAAGCCTCTCTCCCTACAATCCTTTTTCTTTTTTAGGTTAGTGCAGCAGCTGTAGGACACCTCCTTCAAATCTGTTTTTCCTCCTGTTTTGAGCAGTTTCTCATATAAGGGGAAAGAACGCAGAAGCGTGAGGAAGTGAGCACCCTTTGAGCTGACTCGCCTCAGGGCGAGGAGCTGCACGTCTGCCCAACCTGGCTGGTCACACGCTGTCAACAGCAATGAGCAGAGGTGCCCACAAAGCCAACTCAGCCCTTCTGATGGCTGCAGCCTGTCACCGTCACCTGAATTCAGCACGCACTGCACAGACATGCCCTTTCTCCAAGGGAACTGAGCAGATGAAAACAACATGACACTCCATCAGCTTAGGAAAGCTTAAAAACAATCAGCACTGAGTTTGGCTTTGTGTTTTCAGGGATTTTCTGCCTTGACTTGCATTTAATCAGCAGGAAAAACAAAATCAAAATAAAAAGAGGATCTAAAATATACTAGCTACCTACCCACCTTTCCCAAACATTTCAAATTCTCAAGCACATTTACTCCAGGAAAATATGCCTTTATTCCAGGAATGTTCCTGTTGATGTTATTTGTAGCATGAACAGATTTTTTTTAAAAATAGCCATTTCAGAATTGTTTTTCCAACCTGGTAACTGTTCTCCTGCTAACATAAACAACTTGCCTATACAGGGTGAGATCTGCTTCAGGATAATTTCTCTCTGCCAGATTAAGCATCAGTCTCCAGAGTGTGTCTGGAAAACAATCATGATGTAAAATCTTGCTTTGGCCTGTATTAATTTTCAACTGTAACTGAATTAGGACAATGGACTGTAAATAATGTGTGTGAATGAGACAGATCACCAGCTGAGGCTGTAGACACAAATCAAAGAAGGCGATCTGAACTATCAAAGGTGTTGCAGAAAGAACAGTGCCCACCAGATGATCATGGCTGCCAACAATTAAGGATCTGCTGATCTGCTGAAGAACTATGGAGGGGAAGGAGAGTTGTGTGGTTCATGGTTTTTACAGGGTGGTGCACTAAGTGTACTAATTTCAGTGGCTGGACTCCCATGGACCTGGCTGCTGTAAGACCTTGGCTGTTGGTGGGTTCATGTTCAGGCTTTCCAGACCAAAGCGAGTGAGTGCTGTTTCACACGGAGTTCTGGGGCTTGAAGTAGATGAGATCATGTTTGTTGAAACCAAAGTATAAAAGATTTACCTGAAATATCCTTTTGCATAAAGGAACACATTTTAAAATTACACTGCAGACAAAAGCAGATATTCCATATTAGGTTCTGTACATTTTATTCCAGAGTTAATATTCAAGAAGACAGGCTCAGGTGATGCACAAGTGGTGAAATTCTTATTTGCAGGAGAGGGGGGAAAAGCTCTTCAATGACAGAGACAGAATTGACCCCCTTTTCATATGATAGTTATAACTAAACTGATATGCATTAGACATGACATTTGGATGCTGAAGAATAACCTACATTCCACATTTGTTATGATGATTTACACCAATGAACTTGACCCAAAAAATACTACATAAGTGCTCGGTGTTGTTAATAATAATCATTCAGAGAATTCACAGATGGATTAATTTGACTTCCTTTCTGCAGCAGCTCTGGTCTCCTTTTTATTCTGCGTGTTCATTTTATTCCCTTCTAATTAAATGTGATTTTCTCAGAGAATGCTTATATTTTTTTATTTGAATATTTGACTCAACAGAGCTGAGCAAAGAGCATCCCATCCCTCTCACCACCTTACCACTCTGGCTCAGCCTCACAGCTGTTGTGAGCGTGGGGCCATCCTAAGAGAAAGTCACAGCTCTGGAAAAGTACTGGAGGGAAAAGTTGTCCCGTTTTGATGAAGCCCATGGTGCAGAGCTTGTTGTCCTCTCTGGGCTGGTGTTGAATGGTAAGCACAAGGCCAGACTATGCATTCTTGATACAACTTTTGGGGAATCAGTTTGACTGGTAAAATAAAGGAAACAGGCTTCTGGGTCCTTGAAATATGAAGCTACCATGGTAAATGAAGATGTTCATTTTCTCCTGGTTGTTTATCTCTGTGATTTGAAATAACTCAATAAAAAGACAGATTTTTAGCTCAGAGCCGCATTGTCAGACCAAATTTAAAATCTTTCTCTGCTGTTATAAATGTAAGAGCACCCCAATGGCTCCCACCTGCATCCACAAACCAGCAGTGGCTCAGGGGACACCACCAGCTGTACGGAAACTGAATTTACAGAATCAGGGATTGTGGTAGGAGCTTTTCCCCGTGACACCTGGCAGGCTGAAGGCACCTGTGTGAGGCTGTAGAGACATGCTGTCCTGTACTTACCCAGTGGCACACCAGCCTGTGGGTGATGTCAGGCTCTGAGGGACTGCAGGTACCCAGATGTCCATCTCCAGACACAGCACTGCAGCTCATACAACATTCTGTTTCTTCTTTGCTCATTGCCTACATAGATCTCATATCAAAAAGGACTGCATTTTGTCTGTTTGTTTATTTGTTTGTGTTAAGGATAGATGTTTTCTGGATTTAGCTTGCACTCTAAGGCTTTGGACAAAGAAAGGGACCCATCTCCAGATATCCTGTGAAATCTGTGAAACATCAAAGCCTTAGTTTCTCCTTGGACCATGTGGGTGAAAGAGATGAGAGGCAAATTACCTCTTGCTGAGTTTGTATTAGCCCTCATGGGTCACAGAGAGAGAGCATGACTGCTCTCTCTCTTAGCCACCATCAGTGAATATAGTCTCAAGGCTGAGGTAAGCTGAGGCAACTGATCTGGAAACATCAATGCAGGGCCCACAAAGAACATTTACTGGAGTCAAAAGGATTTTTTTCCAGTGCTCTGGGGAACCAGCACTAAGTATTTCCATATGCACCCACCTCCTCCCTGAAGGTAAATGTGACTCCTCAGACAGAGCCCCTTCAGCTCCCCAATGGGGACATGTAGGGGGTACCCTACATTTACTGGAAGTGGGTGCTGTAGGAAAGGACAAACTGGGCAAACGGGTGGTTTGTCTGATCCCATTTCCCAGTCACTTAGTTCAAATGATGAAGGCAACAGAAACTTCAGATGAAGGCCTATACACACTTCAAAATTTTGTTCTCTTTTGATTTCCCTTTTCTCTTTTATTTAATATTTTAATTATTTACTAGTTGTTTCTGTTATGAGTGGTGCTTTTTTCCACTTTGGATTTTCTATAGATATATATTCTATGTATACATAGCACCATGATTTATAGCAATTTTTTTCTTCACAAAACAAGGTAATGAAAGAAATAATTGTCTTATGAGTAACTTATCAATTTCTGATAGTCAGCAAAGAACAGAAATACTGCACAGCCATGCCCCACTAATGGTTGTATGCTGCAATCCCTCCCTCTCATTGAATTGTGCTACTTCAAGCAAAATAGAGCAACTGTCATAAATCTGTTTCATTCATAGAAATGAGCTGAGTTCTTCACCTTGTAAAAGATCACTTCCCACTGGAGCAGATTTCAGTTTTACTGAAAGCAAAGATCCCTTTTTGTACCTTCACCAAATTGTCAGGGAAAAAAAGGTGGTGCTGTTGTGAGCCACTATCTGCCCTACTCCCTCTCCCTGTCCATGTGGCAGTGGTTGCTCCTGCACAGCCCTCTGCCTGCAGCCCAAGAATGGCTTCCAGCATCCCAGAGCTTTTCATTACCTTATCTCCATTATTTAGGCAAAACACAGAACACTTCTCCAGACAAGTTCCAGGGCGCCAGTTTATCTGCATTATTATAGCAATGATCCTTTATCCACAGGACCCAGCCTCTTCTTAAAAATCAGTCACTGCCCGATTAATGTTCTGCAAAGAAGGTGATCTCCATGCTGCAGTACTAGATGTACTGCCCTCCTCTTCTGACCTGCTCTGCTGTTTCACTTCTTGATTCTTGTTTTGCTTTTCTGACATCACCTGACTATTTTCTGTCTTAATATTTGTTGTTTGATGATGAATTTGAAAAACATTGAAGACCTGCTTAGCGGGGCCTGTGTCACACATTCAAGGAGTTTTGCTTTAATGCATTTACCTGAATGGTCAGGGTCAAAGGGTAGCCAAGATATCCTGAAGCTGTGACATGGTCTTGTTAACTCTTATCTTCATGTCTGTACTGCCCATGAAATCTTGCCATGCTCAGCATGTCCTGGGGTTAAGCATGGCTAAGTATGATACCATGTAATTACACGGAAAGAGAAAGCCCATAACATTTATTTTATTTATTTATTTTACATAAAGCCGTCCTGTAGCAAAGCAGTTGATCAATACAGAGCTCTTTATGTGACATACTTATTTGACTTGGATTTTTGAAGGTCATTTATTTCTTTTAAATGACAAGTTATGAAAAACTTTCAGAGAAAGACAAAGCCATGTATTTCCCTTATGGTCTGGCTTCCTATGGTTTCAGAGGTTATAGGAGGGCTTCTCAGAAACATATTCCTATAAATGCAGCCAGAAGTGCCCACATTTTGAATGCCTTCTCCTAGGGGCTTTAGCTGTGCTACCTAGGACAAGGTATGTTTTATACTGTCTAGAGACCTTGGCAGGAAGAAGAAAATAAAAATCTCTTTCAGGAATGTGTTTCACTAAAAGCAGATATGGATCCTAAGATATGTGAATCGAATAAAATAATAGTGAAATAAGTGTAATAAATTAATAATTATAATAGCAATAATAAAGTTAATAAAAATGATGATGATGATGAAGAAATAAGATGGAACATGGCTTTGTTTTAAGCCAAAGATGGGGAAAAGGACTTAATAAGCATCAGTTCCAATTTTCTGATTTGTCTATTGGAAAATCTGTTCATCATAAAAGAATAATTATTTTCTTTTGGCTCCACGTGTGAATTTCCATCCAGCTATGAATTCTGCTTCATTGCAGATGGACATATCATGAGAGAGATCCAGTTATGCTGGTGATGTACATAACCAGATATATTCAGTCTCCAAATAACTGAAGAAAGAACAAAATCTAGGAGAAACTGAGAAATTTTATTCCTGTTTTAAACTGGGAAAATTGTGAGACATGGTGACCTGCACAAAGAAACTTATAAGGAATAGCCCAAAAAGCCCACACTCCTTGGAATGCCTATAACACACATGGGGAACTAGGGAGGACTCAACAAGGGTCCCTGAAGCCACTCCTGTGTACAGAGTCTGGCTATACCAGCATGGCTCTCCAGCCCCTGTCACCACCTTTAGTGAAAGCTACACTCTTAGCCACAACAATCCTTATTCTGCCACCATGTGTGGTGGAAATTACTGCCTCTTCTTGTTCCTTTTTTTCCTGGCATTTTGTCCTTTTGGGATAAATGCATTTCTCTTTCAACGGAGAACATGGTTCAAAGGCTTCCTATCTTTCCCTAACTTTCCTAAAGACAAAGAAATCATATATACTGGCATTTTCTTATAACCACTCTAAACATATGCAGACCTTCGTGATTTGCTTGTCCAAACCAGTTAGGACAGGAAGGTTTCTATTTTTCTTTCTAGCTGAGGGAGAAAGTTCATAAAACAAAAAAAGAACATGTCTCAGAGAAGCGTTTCAATCAGAAAATTATCTACCCTGAAGATGTGAAAACCAATTTTGCTATATTTATAAGTTTCATAGCAAAGAAAGGTCAAAATGTGAATATATCCAGCAAAACTGGCAAAGTTTCTTAGGCTTCCACTGTCCCAGCAGGCATAAAACTAAAATTGTGTCTTATGATTAAATGTTGTCAGGGCTTGGTTTTTTGTTGTACATGAAAATGTTCAATAGAAGATTTGAGGTATTGAGACAACACAGGACCAGAAAAATCACATTAAAATCAACACTGCTCAAATGTGGAATTTAAAAGAACCAAACGACAACAAGACAAACAAGCAAAAAACCCACCAGGAAAAATGATGCAGAACCACTTCTTCTCTAGAGAGCCAAATCCATTTAGCTAATTAGTTGAGCAGCTGATGTTCTAACCTGACATTGTTTCTTCATTTAGGGTCTTTAATTCTTCATGCAAGAAGATTTCTCATTATTTCTCATCCAAACAAACCCCAGTAAATGGACATTCTTCTGCAAACAGTTTGCTGATAAAATTTTCCCCTAAACAGTCACAATCTGAAATTTGAACAGTGTGACCTTTGTGACCTATTACATAAATTCTATTCTCTCTTCTCATGCAAACCAATGACCCAGACTTTGTAAACAACTTCCTTTATTCCTCCCTCAACAATTAGTTTCAGTCCAAAAGATGTTTTCTTTTAAGATTTTAATTTAAAAAAGCCAACCAAAAAAAAAAACCCAAAAAACAGGGAGACTTTTGTGTAAATCCCCATTCTGTCATGGCCAGGACAAACAAAGCCAGACCCCCAGCAGACATCCAACAGACAAGCCAAAGGCAGTGGTAGCCAGTCAGTTCTGTTTGTGGAAAGCATCCTCTATAAATGTCAAACACAAGATTGCTGCAGGTATAGACAAGCTTGCTTTCCTTCATCAGCTTTCACAGCTCCCCAAAAAGTATTCCACAGGCTCACAGGGGCCTTGTGTGTTTAAAAGCATTGTTAGAGACTGAGTTGAGTTAGAGACTGATTTGAGTTAGAGACTGTCTATTCTCTGAGTATAGCAGTGCACAGAGGTACCTTAGCTGGCACTGAGTGAATCACCACTGAAAGTAACACCTCCAGTTTCATGCCAGAGTACAAATAGGCACACAGAGGAGCTTATGTGCTCTGACTCCACTCCCTTGCTGTAACTCATTCATGCATCTGTATTTTATATAAATATTCATATATTGCAATAGCACATCCATCATCCCTCCTCTGCATCCTGTACAGTCACCACCGGAGCCAAGGGACCCTGACTTTATGTGACACTAAGGAAATGAGCAGCTGTCCTTTAGGATGTCTGTTCCACAC
Source organism: Climacteris rufus (assembly GCA_013398175.1). NCBI lineage: Eukaryota > Metazoa > Chordata > Aves > Passeriformes > Climacteridae > Climacteris > Climacteris rufus. Next base: position 218,128 of record VZRZ01000279.1, on the reverse strand, counting down.
CACAATGCAGCAAGCAGGCAAGCCAGGCCAGCCCATGGCAAGCACCAGAGTCATACCCCCTCATCCTGTAGAAGGAAGGGAAGTTCTGAGGAGCAGACAGGCCAGCAGACTTCAGTGGGGTGCCACTGTCTTCGCCCCTGCCACCATCACCATGCCAGACCTTAAAAGGCTTTGCTGTCCCTTCAGTATGTTTTTGTTTCTTCCCTCCCTCAAGGAAGGTTTTGAAATTAAAAGTTTGGAAATTCTTCTAGTCAGGGCAGGAAAAGTGTGTGCATTACCTATGGTCCCTTTAGACTCTCTGCCAGGATCAAGAGAGGAAAGTGCTTGCATGCAGCCTGGAGCTTCCCCCAAGTGAAGTGCACAGCAGGGACCAGGCCTGAGTCCAGAGACCTTGTTTTCTGTTGCTTTTCCTATTCCATCCTGCTCTACAGAAGATGAATGACCAAGCTTGACTTTTAGCAATTTAATTTTCTCAGTGTGTTTTTTTCATTATCAAGAAGTTGCCTGTTTTGGACTTTAAGTGATTGTCTCTGAATTGTTACCCTATACACATGCCTGCAAGCAAGGCACCCTGTGACATCTTTGCTAAGCTCATTGCTTCCTGCCACTGAAGTTTAATAGATGTTACTCCTCTGCCATGCAAGGCCTGAATTTGTTCTGCTGAGGAAAATTGAGTAGAAATTGGATCTGGGGCGAAAATATTTTCTGTAGAATCAGAATTTGTTACAAGCCTTAACCTTTAACTAAATTATCTCATCAAAACATCTACTTTTGTAAGCAGCAATAATTTTTTCCCAAAAACACCAGTTTATTTACATGTCTGGAGAAAAATGCAGACTGGTTTGCCTTTATGAGCCAGATTCTGCCACCCCTCCTATTTTGAATCCACTCCATTGCCCAACCTACAGCTGTGTTATAGTTGCTGATGATTGTAAAAGAATAGTACTTTTAGGATTTTGGTCTGGTATTTGGAAAGTTCCCGCTTTTCAGTCTTTTGGGTGTTTGGTGACTACATTTCAAACTTCTGAAGGAGTGAAGAAGCTTGAATTTTTAACAGAAGTTTCCATTATCAGCAAATCCTGCCCCACAAATGGGACTACATGCACTGCTTCTCTGGGGGAAGATGGGCTACAACTTCCTTGCCCAGAAACAACAACTTAATATATTCCTCCTGCATCACAGGCAGATGTCCTACATATACCAAGGAGCTACTTCAGGCATACAGTGATGTGATATGTACAATGTCATGTGTTTATAGCTCAGGGTCCAGAATTTAGTGATACAAAGCACTGAAGGCATCAGATGTTCAGAAAACTAAAAGCCATCTCTATAAAGAAAATACAGACTATTCCCACAGCCTGTCATACTGTTGCTAATCTCTTCCTCCTTCTGTCTTTTTATTACTAAGAACTTTCTTTTCCAATGTTCCCCTTTTTTTTAAATTTAAGAACATATCTTTGCTTCTTAACAGGAAGAAATATTTCATCCCAGAAATATTTATGGGTCACTGACAGTGATACACAACTTTTTTTTGTTCATTAAGGACTTCCCAGCCAAACTTCAGCTCTTTCCTGACTGTTGCTTCAATTAATCTTCTGTTTGGCATTTGGCTGCCTCTTAATGCTAACAAAATATTGTTATGAAAACGTATCACATTGCCCTTCTTAGGCTATAATCAGTCTTTCTGGCATGAAATACATCATATTCAATCTGGACTATAAATTCACTTCTACATTTCAAAACATGATGCAATCTGTAAAGGTTCAATAAATTAAATTCTTTCTGCCCCATGTGATGTGTGAGCTAATCTACTTTTTCATTTAATTTTGATATGCCCTCAAAGTCAGGTATCACATTCAGAAAAAGTTCATATGAAATGTTTGTTGAGCGCATAATCTCCTCTCTAGAAGTACTGGAATCTTCAAAGAGATGCCATACAAATGTTTGGTTTAGATTTATTTGTTTTGCTTACTAGTCCATATGGAATTTCCTCCATTGACCAATTGAGCCCCCATAGCTACCTCAGATCTCCACCTCCTGGGCCCTTCAAATTCCTTTTGAGCCACCTTTTGTGCACAGATCTTTACACAGAGACACTGGGGTGGGCAAGTCCTTTGACAGTTCTCAGAGGGCTTTGCAAATATAAATCTCATCTTCATAAAATTGCTCTGAGGGAGGTTGGTCTTACCTCCCTTGCACTACGATGAAGGAACTGTGACACAGATGCTTTGTCTGAGACTGGCACTACTCTGGGACCAAGAAGATGGAAATCAGACCTCTCCAAGTCTCATCCCAGGGCATTCCCGTGAAGGTCATTTGGCTGCTGACAGTTGCTAGAGTCAATGTAATCACTATATCTCAATGAATACCACAGATTAGGTTTTTTTTTCCTGTTTGTATATTACAGAGTGGATCTATACAAGTCCCTGATTTAGTTTGCCTCACAAAAGCATGAAATCGTTGTTTCAGTACTTCAGTGACAACTGAAACTTGCATATGCTGGAATTTAATGTAGTATCAAAGTATGCAACTTTTAAAATATGACTCTGTGTGACAGCAAAGGAGATCAGATAATTTGAGGACAAATAAATTTAATTACGTAAATATTATTTCTTTTATTACAAATGTTTTGTTCCTGAGCATTAATTTAGAGGGGATTTTAGCTTGGCTAATCCAATAAAGAGCAGTGACTTGGAATAAAAACAGCAACAATTACTCCAAGTCCTCTGCTTTCTCCTGTAGCAAGAAGCCTGTCCCATCATTAGCTTCTAAGCTCTCAAACACATCCTTTCCATCTCACCCACTGCTGACATTTCCCAAATAAACCACCTCCATGGACAGCAGTGTTTCAGCAAACAGTTATTCTTTCCTGTCACAGAATATCCTACAGCTGTCTTATCCAGCATACCTAATCAACCTGCTGGGGAGAGCTGAATTATTACTGATGTAAGAGTGATTGAAATGAGTGATTCCCTCCACTTAATCCCAGTGTGAAAAATAGAGATTTTTGCATACATAAATACCAAGCTATCACAAGCAAGTATGGAGCAACAACCACCAGAAATACCTGGGCTGTTCCATCAGTACTGCATGAATTACTGGAATATTCTGTAAATCAGTTGACTGGTGATTCCAAGTTTGTTTCAAATTGTCATCCTGGCTATTGCTTTGTATATGAATGAGTCATAACAATTACAACTTATTAGATTTCTTAGGGAAGATTCGCAAGGCTCTAGCCCCAGCCACCTGCATTTCCTAGGAAGAAGTTTTACATAAGCCTTTGCAGATCTAGCCAAGAGTTTGTATATCTTTGTGACTGCAGCTGATGCTGAAAAAAGAGCCTCCAGTGAAAAAGGCATCATCACAGATTTCCAGCCTTGGATATGGCCCTCTGGATCTAGAAGAATAGAATAGAATAGAATAGAATAGAATAGAATAGAATAGAATAGAATAGAATAGAATAGAACAAAATACAATATTTCTGTTGGAAGGGGCCTACAGTGATCATCTAGTCCAACTGCCTGAGCACTTCTGGCCTGATCACAAGTTAGAGCCTCAGTTTGTCATGTCAAAAGGAAAAGTATTGTAGAAGTCAAAGAAGAAAATTTCCAGCATGTCAGCCAGGGAAGGAAACTGCCCAGTGTGTTTGAACAAACAGCTCAGATCTCTCAGAAGGACGAGACTCCACCAAAAGAATGCATAGTCTAAAATTGTTGATGCTTTTTCACCCTGGGCTCATTCTTGGTGAATACTTCTCTTATGGTTCCTAGCCCCCATAGGCCAAATGGTGAAACTGCTCCTGAGGGGCTTCCCTGAACCATGATACCAGTGGAGGACCATGCTCCAATCACCCTATTTGCTCCAAGCAGTGCCTTATATCACAGGAGACTGTAATGAAGTCATTAGGTCTAATGGAGGAGAAAAGAGCTATTTAAAGTAGATCTAGCACCAGAACTGGACTGAAGTGGAATTTTCCATTTTATACATAGGAAAGATTAGCTGCAAGTGCACCTCACTGCTGCAGAATTAGCCATGAATCCAATTATGACTCTTCTCTGTTCAGCACTGAAAAGCTCCTTTCTGAATTTTCACTCAGCAATAAAGCAGTCAATGTTTATCTAAAATTCTTATAGTGCTTCCCTCTCCCTTGTGCTCCTTGTCAGTTTACCCTGAGATTGCACAAAAACATATTGTTTTTCCACCCAGGAAGCATTTTCCAAATGCCTAGGGAAGCCCTTCACATACAAGTGCTGCTTTTAATGAGTCAGGCTTTTAACTTTCGTAACTGTGGTGTCACTGCCAGCAGTGCTATTCACTGCATGCTGTGGTTTAAGGGTGAAAAAAAAACACAACAAAAAAACTGCACCAACAAGAGTGTCCACTCAGCCCACAGCCTCTCCCTCTCCTGGGCTATCACAGAGCATGAGCCCTCTGAAGGTTACTTCTCTGCCAATTTCAAATATTGACCTTGATGTCCTGTCCCTTACAATATTCTTTAAAATCCATCATCTGCAAACTAAGTTTAACTCAGTAAACCTAATTAGTAACAGAGACAATAAATAACAAGCTTAAGGGGGGGGAGGAGAGAACCTCTTGCAGGTGGCCAGCTCTTAGCTGAATAATTCTCTGTGCAATGGTCATGCTTCAAAAATTTAATTCTCTGTAATTTCATTTAGGATGGGGAAAGCAAAACAAAATGAGCAAAGTGATATAGGATTTCATTTATATTGTGACAGGTACATTCATCTAAATTTTAACTATAATAGCTGCAGTTACTGTACCTTTCTTCCAAAGCATTCAATGGTGTGAAACAAGTGGCAATAAACATTAAGGGGGAAAAAAAAAAAAAAGAAAAACAAAAAAGAAAAAGGTCCTACTTGGCATTATTATTTGCTATTTTTATACCAGAAAAAGAAGAAGTTTCCCTACTGTCAGGCTGATTGTATTAATCTGAGATTCCTATGGTACTTCAGACTTGATTGCTTTTTGATTCTTGCTTAGTAGAAGTCGTGATGAAGGAGCTGAAATCATAATTCCTATTTAGAAGGTAAAAAGGAGGCCACTTCAGTTCTGTGGTGAGTAGCACATTTTGGTTCTTTAATTAAAAAGTTGTTCTGAGAAGCTTCTGCAGTATTCAGAGCACAAAAAGGATGATATTTTCAAAGACACTCTGAGGATCACTCTTGCAGATTTTCTGAGCTGTGTTGATGCTGCTTAAACATACCAAGGCAGAGAAGCAGTCACGGAATTTGAAATACTTTTTTTATCTCAAAAATTATAAATCAATCTTCTCAATTATGAAAACATGTTTTCCTTTATGTAGTTCTTAAATTGCTATCCATCTCTAATAATGTTCTTAAAGGGAGAATTTCCACAAGAGAACACATTCTAAAGCAAAAAAACAAGACTTAAGTATCAAGACCTGAAGGTGTTTAGCCCGAAACTGCAATGATTTTCAAGTGCCTGCTCCCTCTGAGATGAATGCCCAGAAAACTGCAAGGGTCAAGGCTTTTACTCCCTGAGAGTGAGCCAGAAGTGAGCAACACTACAACCATGAGCTACCATTCTCTTCTGGAGACAGCAATGGCTGTCAGGTTCATCAGTGCATTATGCAACCCTCCGAGCTAGCCAGACTCCCTTGAGACTCAATTTTCACTTTTAAAAATCAATACACTTCACTGGTACTTTCAGCTTTTCATATGACAGCAGCGTTGAAAATTAATATCTTACTGAGCTTACTAAGGGTGGACTTAGGAGGGCATATAAGATTTGGATCCACTTGAGAATCACGTGACAGCTCAGGTAAGATGCTGTTGGCTTAGAGAAACTAAGTTAAATCATATTTAGGGTTTTTATTTGATGATGCCAGAATCCTTCACATTGTCTGAGACTGAGATCAGCTGTTCTTATTGCACTGGAGTCATGACAAAAGCCTCTCAGCCTCTAAGCTTTAGGTCTAAGCTCAGCCCAAATTACACAGATGTATTTGAGGTGCCTGCTATGTTTTCCTCTGCTTGAGGTACCAACCAAAATATCTCTCCCATGTCTGAGAGTAAAATTAGTTGCAAGGGATGTAAAGGTCCCAACATCAGAAGTTCATTTCCTAATCTCTGGAACTACCCTTTTCTAGAGTTGCATTTTAAATATCCCAAGCTGTTATCACTTACCTGAAAACTAACCTCTGACAAAAATTTAAGATCCATATGTCTCAGCTGGACAAGCTGGCCAGGGAAGCCTCAGACTGACACAAGTATACCTGCACATTCCAAAGCATCTTAGTGTAGCCTTTCCTACTCACACCTGAAATAGGGCAGAAACAGCTCCTCCTTAGGTCTTCAGGTCCCTACAGACCATGCTCTGTGCATTTGTGAAGAGGTAAGGGAGTCCAGAATCTCACCAAACCCCTTCTTGTTGTGCTGTACTGAGGGAGTAGCATTATGTCACACTGGGGGCTGGTCCATCAATGGAGGCCGTAAGGGGGACTGGTTATTTATCCTGCTCTCCTTTGCAGATTCCAAGTAGCACTGTAACATTCACTATGGAGTCCAGGAGAGCTGTCACAGTACATAGGAAAACACTCTCAAACTGGGACCAAACAGAGCCATGAAATGCTGCTCTGGTTTCTAAGCCATGTCACTCTGCACTGCCTGGTGACATGTGAGGCAGCATTAAATTCCCTGCATTTAATACTCTCATTTGAAGTGAAGCATCTTCAGCAGCCCTAATGTTTGATCTCAGTCTCACAGCTGAGGAGAACTAGCAGCTGGTTTGTGATTCAAAAGGAACAGAACAATAACCCATTGAGGCTACTCCTCCTGTCTGTGGATGGGTGAGTCAGATGAATAATTGGACAAAGCAGATCAGTTAAGCCTAATTCGGTTAATAGAATTAATTTGCAAATTAGTACACATTAGGTGAATCAGCTGCAATTCGTTTTGACAGAAACGTTAAAAAATACTGAAGCAGTTACAATGAAACAGATAAATATTGTTGCAGAACAGGTTCCCAAAAAGGCAGTCTCTGCGTGGAAGTTTTTATCTGTAAATGCTGGGGATCCATAGGTTTGAATTTCATATAATCAGTAGAAGCATATTTTCTTCCTGGCTTGTACTGCCTTTATCACCCTGACAGCTCTTAATGGATCTTAAATACTCATTAAGAGATGGGCTGAGAAAGTTCTGAGTGGCATCCAGGCATAGATGTTGTTGGGACTGATAGAGTGTCTGGTGCAGGGAGAAGGAAAGAAACTATTTAAAATTTAAAAGTTGGCCTAGGGAAATCAGCTGATAAAATAATCTGGTCCTCTAAATTACTTCCTAGGAAAGCCTGGAAACATGTCTGGGTTACTGTTATTCAGTGACACACAAAGCACATGAACATCTGACATTTGAACCAGATCGGTGTCTTCAGGGTGGTGATCACAGGGAATAAATTGCCAGTAGTATGATTTTATTATTGAAAGGATTGAAAAATGCTTTGGTCAGGTACAGTTAATAGGATCTCCTGAGCAAAAGCTGAGCTGCAGCTCCTGGAACACTAAGATGATTTAGGAAGATGCTGAGCTCTGAGCTGTGTGTGAGCAAACTAAGAACAAATGTGCCACATACACACAAGTGACTAAGAAGAAAACCTCCACTGTTGGCTTGACTGCAGAATGTTGGCAAAACCTGGTGTTGAATGAATGTATCTGGAGGAAGAGATCAAATCAAACCTGCAAGTTTAGCAGTTAATTGTGACACCTCCCTGAAAGCGACAAGCACCTGAAACACATATTGCTGTGATTGCTTCACCATATCAATCCTTGCCCCTTCTGAGCTGTACACAGGGCTTTGATCCCTAACAGGGGCAATTCGTGCCTCTTTGTAGATTTCAGTACATCTGAAGTTTGTACATACTTTGGATATCACAAATAAACACCATGTACACAGGACTTCCTCAGTAGTGCAAAATAGGTAACAGTTTTAATAAATAATTTATTTATTTTAGTGATAGTCCTTCATACTCTATTTTACTGACACTTCCCTGCAGGGCAAGGATTCACAGGTGTAGCAAAGCATTTGTAAAAAATTTCACTGCTATCAATTTGACTTCATATGAAAGGAGTGAAGCTGCCAGAAAAGCAAACCTGTCTAAAAACTCTGTTACCTATAAAATTTTTATTCTGTGTGTAAAACTTCACAGACATGGTACTGTACCTTTTTGAGGGGATTTAAAGTAGTAGAACAGCCATAACAGTTATGTTGCCTAGCTGCTGAATTATACATTGAGAAAACTGACCTAGCATTTCGTGGTGTCTATCAAACTTAGAGCCTCCCGGCTCGCAGTCGTGGCTTGTCAGGTTTGATGGGGAGCTGGTTAAACACAGTGTCAGAGGAGGTTACCTGGGGCAGTGCACTGAAGGCTGCTCGCCAGTTGGCTGAAAGCCCTGTGGTATCCATCAAACAGAGCAAAATACTGGAAAATAATTCATGATGTAGACTTCCAGTGACTGAGTCATGGATTCTGCTTTTCCATGTTAATGCTTTGTAACTATGAATGAGAAACCAGCCACTCTTCCCAAGCTCTGCCAGCTCTTCACAACCTCCTGCTCTTTGGGCACATTACAAGGCACAAACCACACACAGAGAGAGGTGGAAGGCCCCCAGTCCCCAGCTACAGGACTTAGGCACAGTGGCTCAACAGGCAGGCCAGGACTCTTTGGCATGTGGCCTTCTGTTCTCTGACCCAAGGCATTTCCATTGGCGGCCACTGACTCCCCATTGGCAAACCCTGGGAAGGCCAATGCCAAGGGTGGATTCAGGTTTTCTTCCTGGTCCCTTTGCAGCTGGAGGGCATCAGGACACCTTCACCTGCGATGGCTATTCTCACTGCTGTCCCTTGATGTTCAGCCTCCAGCTGAAATTGTGCTCAGCAGGGAGAGGCAGAAGTGGTTAGAGTAAATCAGTTAGAAACCAAACAACAAACACCAAGCCCTTCCTTTCAAGGAAGGGAGGCATCAAGCCCAACAAACTGTAATGCTGTTGCCTGTGCCTGACTTCAGGCAGACTGCTCAGATGAAGACCGACATCATTGACTAAACAGCTCTTGTGCAACCAAGATTCAGATCCTTTTGAAAAAGAAATAGACTTCAACTTTGCCGAAGAGTCATATTAAAAGGCAATAAGAAAAACTGTGGGGAGATCTCCCAGAGCTGCGTGCAGCTGGGGGAAGAGCACAGGATTCCTGGCTGCAGAGCTCTTTTCCAGGACACGCTAGCAAAGACAAACAGCCCTAGGCTCTGGTAATCTTCATCCAGCTTGAAAGGAGGCTTTGCAGGCCAGAGCTCAGAGAGATCTTCCGTCTCAGAACGTTTGTCAGTCCTAGAGCACATCGACTGCTGTCATAGCAGGGAAAACAAAGCCAGAAAACCGACTGTGCTTTTAGGGCCTTTGAACTGCCACGGCTCTAATGACATGTTACAGAAACATTACGTATAAGATAAGGCATGTATGAAGATAGTAACTGATGTGCTGCAAAAGCCTTTGTTTGTGTGACCCTGCGTGTAGCTCAGGCCGTGGTTTTCTCCAGAGGCAGGGAAAAGCCCCCCAAGATGCCCACGCAGACATTAACCTCGCGCTCAGGACACGGGTTACGTAACCCAGCAGTAGTGGGGTTTTAACCATCGCATCATCCAAAGTGCCCCTTGTTGTTGGAAATTTCACAGTTCAGCGCACAGTAAATTGATTCTTTACTAGGTCAGGGCTGGTAACAGGCGTTGATTTAAGCAGCTTATTGCAACAGAAGACTAAACGCTGTTCCTAAATGGCAGCTCCCTATGATCAGACAGGGGATGGATTCTGCTCCTGCTGACACACGCCCAGACACACAGCCGTGCTGGCAGAGTGGCAGAGCAGAAAGATTTGCCTCTGCTACTTAGTAGCATTTTCAAGGAACACCAAATGTTATTTACTTTCTAATCTTCCTACAGAATATAAAGAATTGCTACTTTGGGCTATTTCAGAGAGATAATGTGAGCGACTCAAATGAGTTGTATATTGAACTCAGGCACCGCAAAGATAAATTTTACAGTGCTTTAAAAAACTACTAATGCAGATTTCTGTACTTCTGAAGATCCCTAGAGTGCACTTGAGAGATTTTCCTGAAGTCTTCAACTACACATATCTGGCCAAGCCCCATGTTAATTGCTGTTACTAGTCAAACATCCCTAATCACTGGTCATACCATCTTCCAGGCTGTATTCCCTATGCTAAAGCAGCTTCTCAGTACATACTTACGGTCTTAATTTGCCTAGCATAACCGCTCCATAAGAACCCTATTAATTATAATCAGTGACAGATACATACTAAACCCTATGTTGAAATATGGGAGTAGATTCTGTGACCAGCTCTTATCTCTAAACCCAGAGCTGAAACCAAATCTCAATTCCCACAGAGTCTTAAACTGTTTACAGACCTGGATTCAGCAGGTCTGTTTTTGGCTTGTATTCAATTTTAGTAACTCCCCACCATGGTATTTGCATTCTTTTTGTGTTTTGCCAGTCTGAACACTAGATGCTTTGAAGCAGATTTTGCTAGGCAGGGAAAGCCTTGCACCATGTTGCTTACATGCATTACGTACTGAGTGAGACGCCTGGTCATAAATTCTCCTTTCCAGACCTGAGTTTTAACAAGTTTTCTCTGGCTCTGCTTTTCCCTGCAAATCATCCGTCTTCATCGTTTAAGTTCCCACAATTCCCATTGTACCCATCTGAGCTCACCCATCTCACACCCAAGGGCCTCATATTCCCTCCCTCCCCTTGTCTTTCAGTTGTCTTTCAGATTCACCAAATCACAACATATCAAAATACAAAAATCTCTCTCCTTCATATCCTGCTTTCAGGGGCCCAATAGCACTTCCATTTCACTAGGGTGACACCAGCCCCCACAACAGTGAACCTGGGCCCTATTTATGTGCTTACTTAGCAAAGTTACACCTGTGTTGAAGACACAAGCATGAAGATGACACAGCCGAGGAATGGAAGGAGTGAGTCCCACTGAAATCACAGACCACAGCTCCTTTTTTTCCTGAAGACCAAAGTTCCATCTGCCTACCACCTAGTTTGGTACTGCACCCTTGTGAGGGAGTGATGGAGCATGGGCTGATGCAATAGCAAGGGATTACAAAACAAAACATGGCTCAACCAGGATCACCACCAGCACTCTGCATAGGAGCAAGGAAGTGCCTACAGGGAACCATTATGGAGAAAATCCCAAAAGCCTTTCTGGAAATCAGCATGCTGCAAACCTCTCTGAAGTACCTGTGTGTTAATGCACACAGTATGGGGAATAAACATGAGATAAGGGATCTAACAGTCCCAAGGGACAAGACCCTGATGAAAGAAGGACACAAGAAAAATGGTTAATATTTGAGAGTAGCCACCTCCAAGTTCAAGAGCATGCCTGTGGTGGTGCATCCCCCTCTCCACTCCTCCTCAGGCCACACCATGATCTCAGAAAAGCTTGTTAGGCCATCTCCCTCTGAACAGATGATGCTGATGGAGCCTGGGCTGACACCCCCACTCCTCAAAGCTCACTTTGACCATCACCTGTTGAGAAGATGCAAAGACTTCTGACATGAGCCCTTCACTGAACTCGAGGGGCACTTTTCACAGATACCTTGTACGTACTCTGCAGGTCTGTGTGCATGTGCTGTGGTAAATGTACTATGAATGTTCCTCTCTTAAGTATGTTAGATGCATAAGTAAGATAGGTCTCTGACAGTGTGTTTATAGTAAATTCTATAGAATCTTTTGTTAAATTGTTTAAATTAGGCTATCAATTAAGTGCTGTTAAAATCTTTAGGCCTAAAAACTTGGTCAAGTCTGGAGCTCAGTTTGGCAAGGGGGTCGGTCCTCTCTGAATCTTGTGACTCAATGGGAGGATCTCTCTCATTCCTTTTTATCCTTACCCCTTTTTCATCCCCAGCCTACATGTATATAATTTTAGGTTGATTTCAGTTTTAGATTAGCCAAATCAGTTTCTCCCCACTGAAAACACATAGAGGGGCATAGTTTAAGCAAACTAGCACATGCCTTACTGTCTTGTCTTTGTTTTGTTGGTTGGTTTTGGTTTTATTTTTGTAAAGCATAGTGGTACTTTAATGGCATATCTGCAAACATTTCCATTTTTACTTTAGTAAATGCAGTGAGGAAAGATTGACCCTTCAGAAAACCTGAAACGTACTCAGGCAGATTCTGAGAGTGGTAGTAAAGACTAAGAATTTAACAGCATTCTAATATACAACTTAATGTTTGTTATTTTTCTAATCAGTGTCTTACAGAAAAAATACAGAAGGTACAACTGGGATTGCACAGATTTAAGTATTTATTACAAGAGGTGGTAAATCATGATGCTTTCAAGATTTTATGTAAAATCCTCTAAGTTAATTGATTCTACTTAGATTCCAATGGGCTTTGGCTGAGTCCCCTAATGATATTAAAATCTATCTGTTATTAAACATCATGTTTAACACAACAGTATGCAAATACGGGGATTTGTAAATATCATTATGCAAAAGTTCAAGTCCAATCATGCTCCTCTTGAAGTCTGCAACATAAATTCTGTAGACATCAATAAGAATAGATTTGGGGTATCTTTTTAATTGCACTGTATACAAGTATTGACAGAAGAATACAATACAGTAGTCACAAAATTAAAGAGGCTTCTATGAAACCTACAAAGAAGAGAAGCAGAGAATCAATGAAGTAAAAGCAGTATTTCAAAAAATAATAAATCAGACTTGGCTGTTTTGTAAAATGTACTGAAAAAAAAGGACAAATTAATTGGCACAGTTTAACAACCTAATTTCTAAGTGCACTTCATAACAACTCTCCTTACAAGCTGCTATTTTCCCAGAAGATGATGACAAAAAGCCTCATTAGAACATCACTGTTTTATAGTGACAGATTTTATTGCATTGCCAGCTGTGAATCTAAAAAAAAAAAAAAAACCACAAAAAAAGACATCCCCCCTAAAAACTGATATAAAGGTTCCTAAAAACCCTGTTTTCTTTTGTTATTGTCAAAAAATAGCAACATAGCACTTCCATGTTTGTGAATACCCACAATTCTATTTTTAAAAAAAATAGAAGTTAAAGAAAAGTGATTTTTGTCTTAGCTTCAAAAATAATATGAAGAAACATTTAAGAACAAGTTATTTCAATGATCAGAGAGATATGTACAATGTGACAAATTTGAGTCCAATCCTGCAAATACATGTTCAGGAACACAAACTTAGAACCTGTTGATCGTGAGTAGCTGTAAGTATAAACTGGCAGGATCAGGCTCTTCACCCATTATAAGCTTTTTCACTATCTTTCCTAGGCTAAAAAATGTAGATACAGTATATACTCTGTATACTGATTTATACAAAAGATCTTTTACAGCTCTAACCCTGTTATTGCTAGGCTAAAAAATTAGTATTTTGAAACAAATTACGTGAATCATAAAGGATAAAACTGAGATGCAGCTTCTGATGACTGAATTTCTACTTGAGCCATTTTAAACTGGGTACACTGTAGCCATTTGCGGAGCACAGACGAGCTATTGTTCATTTGTCCTGACCCCTGCAACACCCTCAGGCTGTGATGGTTGACATTGCTCTGGATGGCTTGGAGGCGGAGCTGAAGTCCAGCTGATAAATGCTGTTGAAATAATGCAAAACATTTAATTTCTTTCCTTTAATACATACATTAAAATCGTGCTGTGAAGGGTCTCGGTTGTTGGCCAGGGAAAGTTCTTACATTGCCCCTGTGTCAAATTTCTTTCTTCCACATCCTGCACTGTAGTGTTGCCGTGGAAGGCAAATGTGCTTACAGATACAACCACCTCCAAAACTTCTATTCCCCAAAATTCTCTTGATTCACAAACTACTCTGATCCACCTCGCTCTCCCATACAAAGAGGGCCAGCTGGCATAGTTTTACCCAAGCAAATAGACCCACAATATCTGCTTTAGAACCCAAATCTGTCTCCTGAGTCGAGAGTCCCAATCCTGATCTATCAGGAAACTCTCAAGCCTCAGACATCAAGAAAACCACAGTTCAGGGAACAACCAGTCTCAGTAAATAGGGAGGAAAGGCCCCAGCACAGAACCTGGTTAAAGGAAAGTATCTAAGAAGGGAAAAGGAGAGCAGTAATGACTACAAGGCAAATGTCTCAGTCAATGATGCTCTCTGTATACTCACACTTGAGACCTTCATCTGGATATCCTACAATGACCTATTTTCAGGGAGTTTGGAGATTACATCTCCAGAATTTACAGAAAATGTATAATACTAAGAATAAAAGGATAAGGTACTAGAAACAACTTACCTTTAGGTTTGACTGTATCATAGGCAACCACATTGGTATAAGCTGTAAGAAGAGGTGCATTCTGTTATTACACAAGTGACTGTAAACATGCTATTGTGAGACAGAGAAGGATATATTTAATGCATTTAGCCATTTGAATTGGCATAGTCTGAACCACAAATCTGAAAATGTGGTTATTTTTAAATAATGCATATATTTTGGAGAAGGTAACTCTCGGATGTAAAGAAGCCAGCTTCCCTTGTTTGCAGCCTGATGAATCACCAGTAGCAATTTTTGATGAAAATACACAAGAAAACTTGTAATAGGAAGTCACTTCTCATTTCCCTTGTGAGGGTGTTTCTTTATGTGCAGGTGAGCAATACTGGAGTAAATACAGTGAACATTCTGCATGGTGAGGTATACATCAAGAACTGAAAAAAGCCATGCAGCAGATGTTGTTAATAATAGGCCATATACTTACATGTTAACCAGCATTTCATAAGCCACTAATCACTCCAGTGCTTCACTGCAGAATGTGAGATATTCTGTAGGCCGGGGAGCACAGGTAAAAACTATCCAGAATGACAAGGTAAGGTCTGCAAATCTGTCACCTGTGATTGGACTGGTTTGATATGTATTTTAGGCTCCTGCTCTTCAGGGAACTTTTACTTCTGAGTAAGTGTAACATGACAAACTTATGAAAGCTAGAGAGGCACTTCTAGCAAAAGTATTCACGTTTTTCAATGTTAATTTAACCACTGAGGTTACTGTTCTAAAATGTTCCTCCAAATGGCATTAAAATTTGCAATTTGGCAATTATGCTGCCAGGAGCTGCAAGTTAAACATAATCACTATTGACAACATTAGATAAAGTGCTGTTTCCCTTATGCAAGGAATGATAATTGTTTCAATTTCAATGCTCTTTTGCTGGAGAATCATATGCAGCTCTGTCAAGATTCATTACTAGTCTACCACATGAAGAACCATGGTCCAACCTCAGCATTTACAGAGAGATGAGTGCCAAAACAGCTGGGATGAAGCCAGATGCAGCAGACTGAAGGGCTTAATAAGGTGCAGTGCCCACAATCCTGACATGCTTTTGGTGAGGAGGGAACGAGTCTGAGGGGCCACACTCCGTGTCCCACTGCTACCAACAAAATGTCACTGACAATTTCATCTGACACTAAGGAAGCTCCTATGGAGGCAGCCAGTGGTGGCAGGACTGGTGTCAGAAGTACATCAAGCAAGGAGGGAAGCCAGGTAGAAAACTTAGGGTAGCCCTTTGCATCTGAACCAATTCACTGGACAGCTTTTACAGTCAGCTGACAGAATCAAGCACTTCACATCCAGTTCATCTTGTCCCAAAGCAAGTATCTAAAATAGATCAGGATGAATCATGTCCAAAAATACTGCTTATCTCCACTGACTATAAAGGGCACTCATGGAAACTATCTTATATCAATATCCCTTCTGGAGAAGTCTAAGGTTAGATACAGATCTTTGTCCTCCAGCATCAGTTCTGCCTTCCAGGGTCTGGACATATTTAGGGAAATGTAACATTCTGCTGCAGGCACAAGCAAGCAAACCCTCTAGTGCTACAGCTGCCAGACAGATAAGTGAGACAAGAAGACATTTTTATGGAAGCACTTGAGTTTTGTTAACTAATCCTCAGCCAGCCTTTTCTTCACACGGGAAGAATACATAGCACTAGTTAGAAAGAAAAGCTCAAAGAACACAGTGCTGTCAGACCCTGTCAAATTTTTTGAGTTTATATTTTCAATAGAATTACATTGAGTCCTGTTCAATTTTTTAAAGGGAAACCAGGCTGTAGAACAGGATGGTCACTGTGCTGTTCTGGCTCCCCCACTCTGCTGCCTGCCCAGTTCTCCAAAAAGCTTACAGAGCAGCTGCTGGAGCTGCCTAAAACCTTGGCTCTCCACAAAAGGCCTTGAGCTCTTTCTGTCTCTACTGTAGGCTCCCAAATTCCTCAGAGATACATTTGATGGTCAGACAAAGATGTGATCAGCAAGGAACTGGTCTCCACCACCAATGCCTCTTCTGGCCACTTTCCCACCTCCCATCTCCTTAGGCATAGAAAAACAGGAGTAAAGTTGAACACTTTCACTGAAGCCCTCGTAAAGCAGAGTGCCTCCCTTCAGAGGAATATATAATGAATGAAATACATATGTGGATATATGTGCCTCTGTGTAAATGTGTGTGTGTCTATATATTTGTGCAAATTAGCAAAAAAATTAAATGTGTAACGGTTGAAATGTTTTCATAAGAAAAGAACTTTGTTTTTCACACCAGATTGGTAAAGACAGTCTAACATCAGATCCAAAAAATATCCTCTGTGAATACATGCAATGCCTCAAAGACTACAGGAAGTAGTCAACATGTCTCAATGCCTTCAGTGTGAGTTTAATTTAATAGCAAAGGCCAGCAGTACCACGGGGAGGAAACCTGACAGTAAAAGCACAAGGAGGAGATGGAAAGAGTGCTTATCTCAGGTGTGAAGAAAACACTTCTTTCAGCAAAGGAGAAATGCATTGTTTATGTAATCTCTTTCTCTCTTTTTTTGACATAATTTCCCCTCACTTGTCATACATAGAATGGTCATCTAGGATTGCTATCCATAAACCACCTGCCATCGTGATGTGCACCACCTTCTCATTTTGGTGCATTAAAGATGTGTGTGTGTTTAAGCATGCAATGACATCATTAACAAAGTAAGTTTTTGCAGCACCTGAATCCTTAGATGCAATAAAACACACTGCAGTAAATATCATTATATGAATGATAAATGGTCACTATTTATCAATGCTCCTAGAAAGACTTATATCTAAAAGAAAAGGTAAAAAAAAGGTTTAATACACAAGATAATATTGTCTAGAATAAAACAAGCTACCAAAATCTGCCCAGTCAACTCATTTTCAAAGAATTGTCATCATTGCAGACTTCTGAAGTAGGAGTAACAAAGTTTGGGTCTACTTCACAGTCACTGAAGAGACAGTCTCCAGTTTGATTTTTTTAAATTAGAGAAGCCACACTCCTGTGTGAGAAAGCTTTGCACCACTGCGTCTTTGAATGACTTTCCCTAAATCATGGCACTTATTTTTCAGATCTACAATAAATATGTTTACAATTAGTTCTGAAAAAAAAATAGTAACCTGGAACTATGAATCCTATGGTACTATTATGTATGTATATTGTTCATGCAGAATTTTACTTTAGGGCTGAGTAAAGGGGATTTGGTCACCCAGTTCTTCTCTTTCAACTCCCATCCATTAAACAGGACAGCTCAGCACCTTAACTCAGAGTTTTAGTTTCCTAAGTTTGATTTTTTAGGAACAACAATGTCCTTTTAACCCAATTTAGCATAGTACTGATATATATACTCTCATATATAACCTCCTTAAAGCATTCATTTGAGTTGTAACAGGATTTGGCCCTACAGGCCTCTCTTTTCACAGCTTTAAAGCCACCCTTCATCTTTGTCAATTCTGAACATCCTGGAATAGCTGAAAGAAAAGCCCATATGTTTTTCAAACACAGCCATAATCACTTAAATGTCCTTTAGTGACAGAATTCCGGTAGTGAATCAAACAATTACAAATCTGTATAATGACAATGAGTGTGAATGCTTTCATACCAGTTGACATGAAGATCTTCAGTTTTAGCTACTTTATTTTCAATTCTTGCTTGATCATAAAAGACTGGAGTAAAGCAACAGTCAGAAATTTTCTTTGTGACAACAGAATAACTATATTAATTACTTGATTTGCTTATATTTTATGTGAAAACATTCTTGCACTGGGAAAACATTAAAAAGGCTAGTAAAATCCCAATCCTTTGGGAGTGTGTTCTGCAAACACTGTGCTAACCCATGGGAGACTGATCACTGATTTCCCAAAAAAAAACAACACACATGCATAATAACAAGAAAACCACTGTGGCACAAAGTTTTTGTTATCCATCCAAAAGAATGTAGGATCAGAACACTGAGGTGATCTGCAAAGGATCTATGATGATTAAAAGATACAGAAGAGCTGAAAATTCAGACAGTAGCTAGAGGTTCTCAAACTCAGTGACATTAGTTGTGTCTATTAGAGAAATAAGACCATTGTGACAAAGGAAAGAGGAAGAACATGAGCTGCACTGGTCTTCCTACCATAAAATTTATTTTTCATTATGTTCTACTAGGTTTTATTTCTGCATTAACATTCCACTTCAGTTTCTTCCACTTTCTTTCTTTGAGTGGGAGGGGAAGGAGAGGACAATATGTTTAAAAACCACAACAGTCAGCAATATCATTAAGTAAATACTAATGGTATGGTATGCCTACCTTTACAAAGATAGTAGAGTTGCACTCCTGTAAAGCCTCCATTAAACTAATCACATGCAGGCACACCATTTCCACCATCTTGGAAAAAAAATCAAGCATAAAACCAAATTAATGTCCAGCATAACCATGTAGTAAGCTAAGCCAACTAAGAAGAATCTTCCTGTATTTGCTAGGCAGTTATACTCAATCACTAGATACGCATTTATTAACACTGATATACAAGATTAAATGTTACATGAGCACATACACCACGTTTTTCTTTATTTAGTTTTTCCCTGATGTGGTAACATCTATCAGTTAAGTATTTCAATCCTGGATGTATTTAAATTCTTATCAAACATCAAAAGAAGTTGCCTTCAGCTTTGCTCTTTTCAGACATTATAAATTATTTTTCATGTCTTTGCTGTGTAATTCTCATCAATCTGTGTGTCAGAAATTGGTATTTTTATTTACTGAATCTTTGAATATTAACATACTCACAAAACCCATCTTTTTATCCCCCATCAAAAGACAATTTATTGTTTCAAACTGACAGCTAGTCCATAATTCTTCCATTTTCTATCATAATTTATGACAGATACAAATATCAGTTATTTGGCAGCAGACAGTTTTTTATGCTTTATATTGTGTAAATTCATAGGTACAAGACAAACACCCTGAGCCAACAGAGAGTATTTACAGTGCCTGTCTAAACTACATGTAAATTCCCCTTGATAATAATAAACCCAGCTTTTATGTTATGCTTTTCATCTTCAAAGTGCTTCACAAACACTAACTAATTAACCTCACAACACCCCTGTGAGACAGGCAAGTATTATTACCTACATTTCACAGAGCAAGAGCTGAGGCAGAGAGCTTAGTAACTGTGGCACTAAAGCCATATAATGATATACTTTCAGAAGAAGGGTTGAATTTTGGGATTTCCAGGTCATATTCTTGTCCAAAGGCTTGACAAGAGGCTTTTGTGTCTGACTAAACAACTGGCTGGTTAGAAACACTATGCACTCTTCCCCTTCCTTCACATGGAGCTTCATGAATTATTGTTCCCAACAATAGCTTGTGAACCACACAGACCTCACTAGGTCTCAGAGGCTAAAATATCATCTGAAGACAGCCCTAGGTGGTCCTTGCCTGATATGGACAAGACACAAGGAAATAGTAACTGGCTGAGACATTCAAATGCAGCCCATGCAATTACAATTAAAAGGGCAAGGTCCATATCTGCCTAGGATGGAAGATGTCCCCTAGGATGAGGAGAGGGGAATTTTATAAAATAATTTCCATACAGATAGTAGGTCTATATTTAAAGAAGAAAAAAGAAAACCCAAACAAACAAAGAATGAAAAACCTTGAGACCACCAAACCTTAAAAACCAAAACCTAACTTCAGAGGAACGGGCCATGTATAAAAATGTTTCTCACTCAAAGATAACATCACACTCTTCAGAGCCAGAGCTATTAGTGAACATCTCAGTTAAAAAGTTGTGACCTGTCATGACTTTCTGGGACCTGGGAAACACAATAGGTTTTGCCTACCAGAAAAAAGCTCTTAATCCTAAACCTGGAGGCACAAAGAAACATTAGTCAAGGGTAAGCAAAGGTAGCAGCTACAAGGGCTGCTGGAACCCCTCTGGGCTCTTATTGTACAAAGTTGATCCAACAGAAGTGAGTATTTGGGATAAACAGATGCTTAAAAGTTATTTCCAAATGGAAATTGATGGTCTGGATGATTCCTAGACAGAGTGAATATTTCCCTTTCAAATCCTGTCTCTAGAGATGCCTCCTTTAAGTCACTCATTACTCCAAAATATTTCAAGAGATATTTAAGTAGCTTAGTTTTGATGAGTAACCAGTGAATTGTGGGTGGCCAATTGCCAGCAGTTGTGTATTTTTTCACCATCACATGGTAAGAAATAATCAAATGGATATTCACAGAATTATCCTAGAACAGTTCATTGCTGGTGTAAGGCAGAGTCAAATAAAACAACAGACCACAGTTAAGAGCAGGAATAAAATGAGATGTGATGCAAGGAACTCAATCCAACAAGCAGTGACTCGAGCTCTTGATGCTGTTTAAGACAGATTCTGGCTATATCCTGTTTCAGGCCCACTGTGAGGTTAAACCACTACTAATTAGCTATTTCTCAAAAGCATCAAAGTCAATTTATGATGTTATTCATAGTCTGTTGTATTCCACTGAAACAGAGCCAAGCCCTCTCGAGTTTAATCTGTACTAAATCTGTCTGCAGCACCTGACTCACCACTTTGTTATGTGCCATTAGCTGGAGGATGCTTGGTGTCACTCTGCTCCAGAACTCCAGGGCTGTAAGGATTGCTGTAAAGCTAAATTCGTTCTGATTCTGGACTGTCGGAGCTACTGCTGTTTGTTCACAATACACTGTCCAGAGCTGAGCAAATATAAATGCATGAAACAGGGAACACATGTGCAGAACAGATGTCTGTAGAAACAGAAAATAGAACAAAATGTTTATTTAAATAAGTGTATTGGGATCCAGTGTAGAGGCTTTCATCCCCTGTCATGCATCTCACTGTGCAGTCTTGACCGTCACTTTCCCGTATTTCCCTCCCATTAGGAACTAGTGAGTCAAGTACACTTCTCCATATTTAACAAATGGGTTTATATTTACAGACTAAAAACTGCATTTGCAAATGCACTCCCATGCAGTCTAAGTGTATGGCATTAAGGTCAGTCCCTCTAAAACAAGGTTAGTTTTGCAAAACAGTTATTCAGACTAGTTTTGAAACTTTCTTGATGGAAATCTCCACTGCAATCTGTGGAAGGTCTGGAGGCTCTGGCACATACCACACCACTTCAGAAATGCTGCTGGGGTAAGTGATTCGGATTCTGATCACCTGAGAGGACAGCTATCATACAAAATACATGATCTTACATCTCTTCTGTTATATCTGTCATCCATTCCTACTCTGCTGGGCTCATCAGCACAAGAAAACAGTCAAGGAAAGAGAATTCATTTGGCATACTCAAACATGGCCCTTGTCCCTAATTCTTGTTATATATCACAGTGTCTGAGCCACCAGGACTGCTGGACATTAACTACTTAGTTACAAGAAAAATGCTTCTGGTCAGAGATGTTCTCTCAGTTTGCAAGTGTAAGAGAGATTCATGTTCTGTGGCAGTATGACTGCACCAAGCATCACAATGGTTGCTTGGTAACTGGAAAGAGGTATTTGAAAGAGCAAAAAAAGGCCAAAGAAATGAATGGGAAGGACCAGTATCTTGGCTGGGTGAAGGAAAAGAAAGGAGGATTTTATGTACAAGATAAATGTGTGATCATTTTGCTTCTATCACTAATAAAAACCTGGTTGGTGTCAAAGACTGCTGCTATATTTGTGTTTAACTACTGTCACAAATATCTTATAATCTGTAATAACTCTTCTTGTCCTGAACACCTTATGAAAAAAGTTGTGGTTGAAGCATCACTCTTTGTAATTATTTTGATCATAAAATTATTCACATGCTATCCAATCCAACTATGCAACTACAAAAGATAACTTTCTGAGAGATTTGCTAGAGATGATCATTGCTAAAGCTTCAACTTGGAAGTTTTTCTTTCAATTTCAGTTTTTCTTTCCTCCCTCCTGTGTTGAGACATTTTGAAACAGCTGAACCTCAAAATGAACTGTAGTGATTTCATCAGTTTTCTATGCATGAAGAGGCAGCTATGTAAGAAAAACTGTACAGAGATTTCTTTCCCTAGATCCCAGATTTTATTGAGGTTTTACCCCTCCTTCTTACTTACTAAAAATAAATAAGGCCAATACATAGCACAGCTCTGCTTAAAACACAGAATCCCTTACCTTTGATTGCTCTGGAAACCCAATCAGAATAACAATAAGGTGGTCAGCAATTTGTGAACCTGCATCCAGTGGAATAGGCATGCAAGATGATGGAGAATTTGGACAGACAACATTGTGTGTCAGAGACCCCAGAAGTAGCCAGGACAGCAAACGAATGTGTGAGACACATTCTATGAACTCTTTGGGCCTGTTAAGAAAGAGCAGATTTTACAATGATACTAAGTTTTCTGGCTTTCCCCAAAATATGGAATCTCCTTAGGCACATTAGGCAGATGCAGTCACAGTGTGCTGGAGACACAGATCATTGGTACAGCTTGTGGGAAGATTCCAACCACACAGAACTTAGTGAACTTGATGTACCACGTACAAGTCCAATTGAACATATTTGGTGGGTCTAAGAAACAGTCTCTATAAAAGGTTAAAACATTCACAGATTCATTGCTTCCATACACAGTGATCTTTTTACACAGACATCATCAGATGGGAAGGATTGCCCAAGTCGAAATGCTCCTCTCAGCTCCCCTGGACAGTACACAGCTGCCTTACCACCACTGTGTTACATTTCTCCTTTGGTAAAGTGGAGTTAATTTCTCTTTTCTTTAGCTTCTCCTTGCACATTTGGATTATATTTTGAGGGTAGGGACTATGCTTTTTTGTGACAGTTAAGTATTCATCCATCATCTAGTGCAATGTCTAATTGCAAAGCAGTGTGCTGACATTATCTAAAAAGGAAGAGCACTTTACTGGTGTCATCATGTCTGTCCCTTTGCTGCTTCCAAGTTCAGAATAAACATTCATTTGAATTCACAGGGACAGGAATAAAATAATTGTCTTTTCATCAATAAATTTACTAGGCCACTCTGCTGGGTTTAGCTTCTAATTTGATGTTATTGTCAATAATTAACATCACCCAAGAGGCATTCCATTAATTTTTGTTTTTAATTAAACTCCGATACAATGCTCTTCCTCAAATACCTATAGAATATTAAAGGAATTCACTACCTTCAAGTCAGATAGAAATGCTCCTTTTATTACATATAAGAAACTAAAGTGCAAGAAGATAAGCACTCCATATTTCCAAAGCAGATATGCTCCACATAAATGCACATGCAGATGCATCTAAGCCTAAGCAGCTTAGTCCCCAGAATCCTGGGCAGGTAGTCTGGGACAAAGCTGGGACAAGAATACAGTTTTGTTGAAACATAGTCCAATGGCCCACACTCAAAACATCTCATTTGTTGTTACTGTAAGACAAGGGACAGTATCTCCCTTCTTTCAGAAGATAAAACACTGTACATCAGGATTTCTCACAGTAAAAAGGGACAGAAAATGTGTCTTGGGTAGGATGTCTCTCATATAACTTTAACCAGATGAAGTTAGTAGTTTATCATCACATCAGTAGGCAGTACAAATGAGTTCTCACTCATTTGTACTCCATAGTTTCAAAGGCCACTTCCCATTGTACTCTCTAAAATTCCCAGAGTATTTTCTATAATTCTAGGACTGATCAAGTACCTGTGTGCTTTTCACTGTCTTCATTTAGACCAAGAAGCAAATTAATTTCCAGGGTAATGCTAGTCAAGGCACTGGAGTTACCTCCACTGTCCCTTTGGCAGGTACTTTCAATGCTACTTTGACAAACTTCTCAGTTAAGGATCAGGAAGCTGCTGAGCAGCTGTTTCAATGTCCCACTGCCACCATTCCCTACTGTTGGTATTATCTATGAAATCTGGCAATAAACACATAGTTTCGTCAAGATTTCTAACTCATTTTAGTATCCATTCTTGTGGAAAAGCATTCTCACCCTTGTTGCATTGCAGAAGGAGGATGGTAAAGCCAAGGCAAATATCGGATCACAGCTTTGTTGTCTCTGTGGTTTCCCCGGGTGATTTCCATAGCAGCAATCTGAGCTAAACCAACTTTCAGATGTCCACCAAATGTGTCTTCATGCAGTGGCTGAGAACAAGTCTTCATGTGACTCTGCAAGGCAAAGATCTGATTTCCTACCCAAAAAGAGTATTTTGCTTGAACTATGTTCTTCCAGGCAACAGCATATTCTATTTCGCTCCCCCTTAATTCTTTCTCAGGATCTCAAATTGTGTCTACAAAACAAAACTCAGAAATAGATTTTAAAAAATTCTCCAGTCCCTATATTAGTAACATCTTTATGATTCAGATTTTCCCACAGAGGGCCACAATTTCAAGAGGCCGCACAAAATATAAACTGGGCAAAATGTATAGACAGCTTTTGTATCAGCAAACTCAACAGCTGAGAAATACAAACTAATACTTGTACATCCAGAGAGCTTAAGTGAAAATGAAAGAATCTAACCATTAAACAATACAGCACCTGGGCAGGAAATTCCTTCCTATGTGCAATATTCCATTTACATGTTCAGAAAGAAGCTTTCACTTATTCACCAGCAATATGACTACACCACACTATTCAGCTGTTATAAATACCTTTAAGTTCTGGGAATAAAAAGGACCCAAACTCTTACCAATAAACATGCAAATATTTATGCCTGTAAAGACAATTTATTATTCTGCTTTCCCAGCTTTAAGGAATTCTTCATTGGTGCTTCTTGACATACTTCTACATTTCTATTAAGCTAACTTTGCTTTACTTTCTGGTTCTAGACTATAACAGAACACATGCTGACTGCAGTTGCTTGCTTAAAAGGAGAGCACAAGAAAATCCAGGTCATCAGTTTTTCAATTGTTATAACAGAATAAAAATCAGTGAACCAATAATGTTTTTATAACAGATAAGTATCTGACCCCAGAAATTTACAGTCTCAAATCGCACTTACTTAAAGTCTCTTTCAAAAGAAAAAAACCCTATGTACCAGCATGAATATCTAATGACTCTGCTGTACAGCCAGGTAAAAAGGATAGACAGGTATGCAGGAAGATATATTGTATATGCCCAAATATGGTGGAATTTTCTAAATACAACTATGCCAAGCTTTATCAATTAAAATGTTATCTCAAAAGGAAAAGAAAAAACATAATAAACTGAAATATGATTATCTTGAAAATTAACATTTATATCTTTTTTATAATGTAGTAGTTGCTAATACACAGGAATGAAAATAATTAGCCTCTTTCAAAGAAATTATTGTCAGACATGCAAAAAGATGACATTGGATATAAATAGACAACTTTAACTACTTCTCTTCACTGAATTCCTACCAAGAGTAGAAATTTCCAAATTTGAAAACTAAAATTAAGCTTTTGCTTTTGAGATTGTTTCTCATCATATAAATTATATAGCATTCTTTGTCAGCTATCAACTCCAGATGCTGTTGATAATACATACTTGTAGTAAGAAATTGTACAACTGGATGATCTTAGGACTTATTTTCTAGTAACACCTCTGTTAATAAAATCCAAGCAATGTAAGTAAATGTATGAAATGAGCTTGCAAGAATTTGCATCTGGATGTTGTGAATTTGTTTGAAGTTCTGACTATTTGTAAACTTAGAAATACTTACAAATATTTTCTCAACTATGTTGAAACCACAGAGTAAATTTAATCAGGTTAAATAAAAACTGCCTTATCATTTCCTAAGACAGACAAAGCTTATTCTTTACAATACATAAAATTATAGTTACATATGGCTCCCCTATTTATAATAATTGCGTTCTCAGATTCCTGTATTATATGGCTAAACCAAAACAACACAAAATTTCTGATGTAGTTTTAAATGGCCAGACTATACATTTGGGAATTTTGTTGTCCAATTTCAAAATATGCAAGTGAAAAAGCAGGTAAGTGTTTTAGTTCATGTTCTATCTATATCCATATATAACATTTAAAAAAATAAATAGTCCCACAGAGCAGAAGAAGTAATCATCTTATAAGACTTCAGCACTGTGAGAGCCACTCTAAAAATCAGACTACAGTTCAAGACAGATGGGCAGAAGGAAAAATGTGGAAACAGAGAGTTTTCTACAGACACATTTTACACAGGAGAGAGGATACCTGCAAGTATTTAAAAACAGATTTTCCCCATTCCTGGTTTCAGATAAGTTAATGTTTTTTTCTGTGGAACTGGCAAACCAGATGTATCTCTTCCCTCATTTGTGATTCATTTGCCTACATATTCTGAAAGCAGCTCTGAACTTTAAGAGAAATGGATTAATAACTTCAGAGGGTAGAGAGGGCAAGAAATCAAATTCAGCTTAAAATGTCTAATTGCTTTGTGCTTTTAAATAATTTTTTACTCTTTTTTTTTTAATTCAAAGGGATTCACAGCCAAGAGTGTAAGAACTTAACAAAAGGGATATTTTGTCCAGTAAAATACAGTTACAGTGAGTTTCAAAACACAAGTTTCAGTTTAGCTGGGATTCTTCTTCCTTTGTGGTATTATTAATTTGCAGTAAGGTGTCACCTCCAAGCCACAAGGTGGCAGAGGGACAGTGAACAAGTGTGTGAGAAACTAGTAGGATAACAGTACTCATCTCATTGCTTCATAAATAAGCTCCAGAGCAGCATTGGGCTATTTCTTTATAAAAACATCTTAGAGAATTTCCATTCTGTAGGAAATTTAATAGATACAGACTTCCTCCATGGAACAGGAACTCTAGGTTTTGATCAGCTAATGATTACTAGGATCTTTTTATGAAATGCATTCCTAAATAAAATATTTTATGTTGACAGAGGTATTTTCCTAGCACTCCTCTTAACAATTTGCCATCCAACTAATAAAAAGAATGCAGTTTGGACTATACAGGTAAGAGCTATTTGGTTTTTCTCCACCTCAACAGAATATAACCTGACAATGAAAACAACACCATCCATTAGAAAAAGGACACCCCCTTTTTTTAGGTCAATTACTGCATTTTATTTACCTCTGAACTTCCAATTAATGCAACTGTCTCTTTGTGTACATAAGAGACACAAGATTCCTCCACAAGAGTGGACTTACTTATATAGGCAAGGAGTTTTATGTTTCCCTGGGTTATATTAACCCAGTATATGACTACTTCTCACAGTGACTTTGGCATGACATTAGCTTATCATCAACATTTCAGAAAAATCAAGCCTCCATTTTTATTGTGTGCTCACTGTACTTGAATCAGCCTCCACTTGAACACTGCATAAGCTACTTTTTCCTTATCCCCCTGAAGTCTCTAATCTATAACAGCACCAACATTATTCTAAAAAAGAAAGAAGAATAATCTGTCAGTCATCCTCAAATATTTCCTACTGTTTCTCCCAGGCAGGTTCCTCACAGAAAATATATTTTTGTTAAAAAAGCACATACACTTTAGATCAATGTATGCCCAGAACCAACCTTCAATTTGGTTAAGGTATGCATATCTGCAATGAAATCCAGCACTTCCCCAACATATTGCCTCATGCATTCCATTGCTGCTGTTCCACACTAAAACATAAAAGAAATAAGTTTAAGTACCAGGTTTTGATTCACCAAAATACAATTTGTCTGTCTCAAATTCTTTATTTTAGTTTTTAGTTAATTGGGAATAAGTATTCTTTGATGTTCTTCTTCTCACTGTATTATGTCCCCTTATCTGATTGTAGTATAAGAAGATAGCCCAGCTACTGTAGCTTCTTCATGCATCATAAAATACTCTTATCTGTGAGAGCAATAAAAGGTTAACTGATGAAACATTCAAGAATATCCTTGTCATGTCATCCTGAAATTTACAGTGGTCCAGAATCAAAGCAATAAAAACTTGATGAGAATTTAATGACTCAGTTTTTCAAGCAGCTGAGCGTTTCTGCAACTGGAACCAATCAGTTACAATCAAAGAAAACAAAATTCAATCACAGGCACACATGTCCTTATATTGACATTAATCATGATGGAAAAACAGTTTAAATAACTGGTTTCTGGTATTTTATATGTAAACACCACTAAAAAGAACATCACTGGATTTCTTTTTTCATTAAAACAAAAAAAATTAGTATTTCTGGCATACTCCTGAAAAAAAACATTCAAAATACAGCATGTTACTGGCACTTAAGCTATGAAGTGCCCCAGTTAGATCATAAAGGTATAAGCCTATTGAGAAGCCACCTGTTCCAGAGCAAAAACAACCTCAAAGGGAAAACAAAAGGACTCAATGTGGTGCTTACTGTATCCTCACAGTACAAATTTTCATCATTCTTTTCCTAGAACAGTGATAAATGTGATTCTGGCCCTCAGCTGGTACAAGATGTGCCCGAGGTGTGCAGAGCAGTCAACAGAACAGAGCTGTCAGATTAAATAAAAGCTTTGAACAGATCAGAGGACCCTGTGGGGAAGCTTTCAGGAGGTGATATGACCGACCCAGCAGGTATCACACACACCCCTGTCTATATGTTAATAGTCTGAGGTGAAGACAATGCTAGCTGAATTCAAGGGGAACTACGAACGCCTCATTCTTAGGGGCCAAGTAAAAGCAATGCCTAACTTTTGAGGCTAAATGATCAAATTATTAAATTAGATATCTTTTTTAAATCACCAAAATCTACTTTCTCCCACAGGTTCAGGGCAAAACGTTGCAATAAACTTTAAAGAAGAAAACTACTCTTCTTTGACCTCTAATTACCCACACTTTGCAGCACAGAAGCTGATTATCCTATCTGAGTATACAAATGAACCAGATTTAGTTTTGCTCACAAAATTATTAAGCCACAATTGAGTTTTAGTGGCTGAAATTTGAAAAACTGCCAGCATTCTATATTTAGACAACTGATCTGGGCAATCCTCATTTTTGTATGTTAGTATCAATCTACACAGTATTGAACTATGCCACCTTCCGGCTTTTCAAATGTTGTTCCTGTCAGTTCACATGACAGAATAACAATCAGGAAAATACGGTCATTGGGAACCTGTCAGTACATCCTCCATCCAGTTTATGTGTACTAAGGATTCAACGTGGGTTCTAGAATATTGAATAATAAAATTGTGAAAGATACCATACTCCAATCTCTGAAAATAATGCTCAGGTGCACAAGACTTCTCTCCAACAACCTAATCTGTTTCATGCAAGCAGTAGGCAGCCTAATTTTCTATGATTTCTTCTGAAATGTTCCTACCACACCTTGTAACACCAATGTTAGTCTATCTATTTAAAGCAAGTATCAATTAAAATATCCTGTTGCTAGGAAAGGTATTATTAAAGATTGGCATTTAAAAAATCACGCACTCAGAAGATACATGGGAACAATCCTATTAAGTCATCCCTAGAGCTGACACACACATAGGGAAACAAGTTTTCCTCACTCAGCTTGTGAAGCAAACCTTGCCCTATTCCATCTGCTTGGGTCCTCAGTCACGTGTCATGGAACAAGCCAAGACCTCCCATTGTGCTACTTCCTCCCATATTCACCAGGTGCATACTCAGTACCTGGGCAATTAGGAGTACCTGTAATTTATCTACACTCATCAGCAGGATATAGATGAATGACTTATACATTACCAGAAAAATACCATTAATTCCCTTCTTTAACCAGACATTATTTTGTGAGAATGGAGGCAATGACTTGTAGCTTTCCATCCTGGTACCATTTTTTGATGCATTCAGCTGGCCTGTTCCCCACAGAGAACTGCAGAACTCAGTTTGTCTTTTTGGGCTGATGGACTCCACTAAAGTCAGTTACATGACTAAAGCTTATCAGTGAAAGCAAGGGAAGCAGCATCAAGTTCAGAACTTTTCCAACATTAATAAAAAGGATGAAGCATCTCAACTTCTGCCTGTAATGCATCTTGCCAAGCAGAGAAGAAATGAAAGGGAAAGAGCATTAAAATGAAGCAAAGCAAGCTGAATAAGATGTATTTTTTAAAAATATCAGAACAATGGAACTAAGAGATGGACTTTGGTTCAGTACTTACTCCAGGCATTGAGGCAATCATCTGTTTATGTAAGATTGTTGACTCAGCTAGTTTTGTTCCAGCATCTGCACAAACAAACTAAGAAGAAATTAAATACAAGTTATTTTTAATTATTTTTTGAGGAACCTGAAGACACTAATAATTTATTCATTACTTCATTAAAATCAGTTCAGATCTCTTCTTGCTTTTATTAATGGTAATTTGCCTTTAGAGATCTCTTTCTTTATAAACAACCTAGTTAACTCACCATTATAAATGAGATCACTTTAATGAAAAAAATCTGACTTTAATGTGCTTAATTAACACATATGCTGTGCAGGAACAATCTGAAAAATATTGTATAATAAATAAAATTTTCTTTATGAACAAATATATATTTGCTGTTTCTTCCATATATCAAGCATTCCTCTTCCAATATAGAGTAAACCATGACAGAGAATGATAAGGCAGGATGCCATATTCTTCACTGTGATATTACAACATGTTCACTGAATGTCTACAATGATTAATAATATGCAGAGTTTTGAAGCTCACAACATATAGTAGGGTGTGGTATTAATTTCTGCACAATGCAGGCCACAATACTGCATAAACAAGCTGTTTCTGAGAGATGATCAGTGTCATTCTATTATAGTAGAATATCTCTAATTGCTTTTCTTATGCTCTTATTTTCCTTGCTTTACTTTTCCTTTTTTCTTGTTTCTTTTTATTCCAAATCCCTTGACCTAAAATCTCCAAGGTCCACATCATTCATACATTGAACTTGCTAACAGTGTTATTTAATCATTACAAACTTCAATAATGCATTGGACACCCTGCAGATGATTTGCTTGTTTCTACAACTTCTTGTCCTAACACTGTATTTACACTTGAGTAATTTCTGGGCATAGTGATGCAATGTAACTTTCTAAGAAATGGCAGACAGAAGATAACTGTCAAAGTACAGTTTAAGCCTTAATTTTCTTTCTTTTTAAAAATTAATATCAAAGTAGTTTTACAAACTGAGACAGATATTGACTACACAATACATTTTATCGTTGCCTAATGCATATGAGTTAGCAGTACTCTCAATGACTGACTGCTCCTCATGAAAACATTTAGAAATATCCTCTACAGCCCTAGAATTTACTCTTACACTTCCACAAGCTTTACCTTTCAATGGGATTTAATCTGAACTCAAACAGCCTACCGAGACTTGGAATCTACTTAACCTGTCTTGACAAGAAGCTCTGTTCTTTTGGAATACCAGAAAGATATACCTGAGTTTAGATTAATAATCTAGTTAGGTACTCCCAGACACTGGCCAGGCTCAGTTGATTCTTCTTCTGGTTAGAGTTTATTTTACATCAGAATAAGCCAAATGGAAATAAAACAGGAATCTAACTCATATTTCAGTTGAGAGATGGCCTGCTGCTCTTCTGTGCCACAGCTATTGTAATTACACGAGAAGCAAAGGAAAGCCTTAGGGTTAGGGACAGTATCAATCCAGCAAAGACAGTTGAGTCTAAGTTCAAAGAGCAACCACGACTCTCCACTTCAGTGTTAAAAATACCCCAAAATTGCAAAAAAAATGAGAAATGGGTAAGTAGTTGCCATGCCTCTTGCTAGCATTGCCTGCTGAGATACATTTGCAGTATAGTGTCTAAATTGGAATGTCTGCTGACTGTAGTGAATTATCTATATACCATAATCTATATATATTACACCTTCATTCATAATCAGAAATTTAAAAATATATATTCTTATAGACATCTTATATGTAACCGTAAATCCCTACATTCAGTAACTAGCAGATCAGATCTTCACAGAAACATAAAGTGAAACCTCTAAACATACCCTGACTTATATTAGCTGATGGTTCTTCCCAAAGTAGAAATCACCTAAACAAAACAGATCAGGTACACTGATTCTTAGAGCCTGACTAAACAAGCAAATTCCAAAGAGATGCCAGTATAATTTAAAGTCAATGGAAATCCTGAAGATGTGTGCTGATGAAATGTGAGCAGAAGTACTGGAAAACAAAATGCTGTGTGAAGCAGTTCCTATGGAAACCCATGGAACAGCAGCATGTACATGATGGCTTTCATTAGCTAGGACAAATCAAGGAGACAGTCTTTCTGTACCATTTCTCATGCAGGACACCTATGCAATGATTGGAGTGATCTGGTTAAAATGCTCACTCTTTGTAAAGTGGGATAAAGTTAACTCTCATTTTAGCCGTAATGTCACCAGTGACACTGATGGCACTATGTAATCTGGATAAACGTGGGTGTCAAATGTACCTTCCTAGGAACTCCTTTGTTAGTCATCCCACGACTGATCTATCATTAAATTAAAGTGCTGCTAGCTCCTTTGTTATCTGGAACATTTTGACAGAATCTCTGTATTCTGTGTGCACTGTCTGTATAGAATCTTGCACACAGGCTAACATGTCCATGGAGACATGACTGTTGGAAATTAAAACCATTTCCGTTTGGTGCTGTGTTAACTCTGCTATGGCTTTATTCATTCAAAAGCATACAATTTGAATTAATATTGTAGTGCCTTTGTGTGGTAAAGTGGCGAACCAATCCCTTCACTCTATTAGTGGAACCAGAGAAAATTTAAAAACTAAGATACATATGCATTTTTACTTGTAGATTTCTTAAATTACAGTGGTGCTTAAGATGGGCTTAGTGGTTACTACGGTGTTTAAATTTCAGAGGCTGTTGAATGATTCAGACCACATACTACCGAGAGCTGCCAATTTGCACAGTCAATGGGAGAAGCAGTCATCATGCCTCCAGTAGGCATCTATGGCAGATGGTCTGAATACAACCCCTATTCTTTACCACTGACTGCATAAAAACAGAAGCTGGTTGCTTTGGATAGCAGGAAATATGAATCACTTCATCAGCCTCTGAATGAGAGACATCATAAAAGACACTTATATCCACATTAGATGCTGTTGTGTAAGGTATGAATATATCCCAAAGTGAATACAGCATGTGGGAACAGTCCTAGGAGGAAAACCCAGGGAATTATCATTTTATCTTTATGAGATAAAGGTAATGTGAAAGACTTGTGCTTCCTGGGTCTCTCAGGCAATTGACTCAATATGAAGGACAAGTGTTAATCAGTTAAATCCCACTGCCAAAACTGACATGGTCTGTTTGCGTTCTCAACATGAGAAATTCAGGAATTAAGTCCACAGCAAGCTATAGGAAGCTTTGACCCACAACGGGAAGGGAAAAAGTGGATGGAGCTGTGATGCTAGGGGCATCATGAATGACCTATGTAATAAATGTCTCCCCTGAACCTTATGGAGTGCTGTTGTGCTGGTCCTCTATAATTTTAAGCTCCTAAGCACATATCATTGTTCGCTCATTGTAAACAATGAGACCCCACTGCCAGTGATTACATTTGATGGACTTCAGAAGATTGTGTGAGACAGGCTTGTGGTGCCAAACTGTGCCACACCTGCCTTCTTGGAGGCCAAAGGTTTTTCAAGTCTGTATCTTGTTTTCTCATATTTTCCAATGAAAAAGCTACCTTAACTCCACAGAGTGAAAGGAACAGAAATACTGACAGTGTATTCTTTGCTGGAAAACTACATGTTAAAAGAAAATTGCCTTCAGGAACTGGAGACAGCTCACTGTCAGAAACTGAGTTCTGGCCCATGATCAACCAGCACCCATTCCCACACAAAGTGGTCACAGAGTTTGGGATTAGGATACGAAGACAAAGCAGCACCAGGGGCAGCTGCCCCACTGGGACATGATATGAAGCTCAGTGGACTCAACCCTTATGGGACCCACCAACTCAAGATGTATTCTGTGATCTTCAATACATCAGCAATGATGCTGAGGTCATTATCATTCTGTGAAATTTGGATTCCAAATTTAGTTTCCTAAATTTTCACATGGGAGCCTAAATATATGCACCAATGCATACAAATGTAACTGGATTTGGATTCATAAAGTTCTTGCTTCCCCTGACACTGGTGGTATTTTCTGCAATCATGTTGGACTTAGTTCTTCTGGTTCTTCTGCCTCTGCCCCACTCCCGAAGTTGAGCTGAGAAAGGATCAGTATGAGAATTACATCAGAATCTCCTGTACCTGCACCAACAGCAGCAGATTCATGTCTGGTAAAGGTGACTTTAACTTGAGTGCTTGCAGTAACTCCAAAATAACGCAGCGCGTCAAGTAGAATTTGTCCCTTTCCTACAACAAAGAAATACAGAACTGTGAGTGTCCTGAAATTCACTGACAGCCACTACTAAACCATAAAAATACTTTTTATCTAAGTTTGAGAATAACAAAGTTACAAAAGTGTACTGGTTTCTCTGTCTTACAAAAGAGAAAACATCACTCATCATTTACATAATTCTACAGACTTGACTGAGCAGACCTCAATGAAGGTGATTTTCCTTTGATGTTTTATCAGACATTATATCCAAGATTTAATATTTCACACAGGAAATACAGATAGATTTAATAAAAGAGTTATAAAGCACAGGCATGCAAATATAGCTTTCACTGAGTCGTCCCATACAAAGAGAAGAGAGAAAAGCAGTAAGAAATTACACAGGAGAACAAAACTGGTATATTTAGCATTATTCTTTAATTGAACCTGCCAAAACCAGTCTACATTTCACCATAATCTTTTTCTGTTGTTATTCCCCTTTAAAATAAAGAGTGCCTGCACTACAGCTGCTTCGACCATCTATTTTCACTCATTAGACTGGCAGTACTTTTCCACTTCCACAATAAAAACAGTCTTGGCTACAGCTGCTAGAACAGAAACACTTTAAAACATAGGGGGAAATCAGCCAGTGGAGATTAGAACACAGAAGCCTAAGAATAGAGTTGTGGGGCTGAGTCAGCAAGGAGGTACAAGAGATAAGATGAGCCTGTTATACACCTTACTTTGACATTCTCTGACTTTAGACAGTAAGATAAAAACATGGAACAAATCTATAACCTGCTACTGACCACAGCAATACAAGAATTTTGATCAGCAGGACAACTTGCACTGTGCTCTATTTCAGACAACCATTAGAGAGGAAATAATTTAAAATTGTCTAATAATGAGAGCATATCCAAAGTGTGCTTAAGATCTAAAAGCTAGTATCCTCCATCTTGTCAATCTCATGCACTTTCCTGCTCACTTATGTTAAATGTGTGAAAACTTTTACTCAGTCAGAGCCTCTGTTTCTCCACAAAATCTGTAAAATGGGATCACTTGTCTCTTCCTCAGAGGAGTTTGATGAGGTTAGTTAGTGAGAGTCAGTTTAAAGGCCACTTCCAGCTGCACAAAGGAGCTGGAGAACATGAATTGCTGGAAGTAAGAGTGAGCTTTGGTTGGAGCAGACCAAGCAGTCACTAGTTCCTCTTCAGAGAACTGATGTCACCACACTATCTGTGTGGCATACTGTCAAACAAAGCTTACAGCACAGTGCATGTCTCCTACAGCACCCACATATCTTGGAAACAGGTTTTAAATATCAGGCCATGAATTTGGAGAAGGTGTCAAAACAACAGTATGGTATATCTTTCATGGATGCTATGATGGCAGTCTGTGAATCAAGAGACCTTACTTCAAGCTCTGAGTTTCCTCTTCAATTACACGGAGTGTGCAGACAAATAACACATTTAGATGATGGGATGGGTCCCAAACTGCAGTCCTTGTCCTTGTCTGACTATATTGCTGAAGTCCAGGCAGCTAAAGTCACAGGAAGCTAACACTCCAAAATCAGCACTATTATGAAACCATTACTTGAGGGGACAAATATTCAAAAGTCGCACATTCTACATGCATGAGGGTGCTCTATAAAAATTATACAATATACGAATATCCAGGAGAGGTCAGACCAGAACAAATGTCTTCAGTAACTTATCTCCAACAAGGCCATAAGCAGAAGCAAAAGGAAAAATACAGACAAGGCAAGCTTGTATAATTCCACCAACTATTTTCAGCTCAGGGAATTTCTGAGCTCAGTGTGGTTACTGTATAATTCATAACTTTCAA
The DNA here is from genome assembly GCA_013398175.1 of Climacteris rufus. Classification (NCBI taxonomy): domain Eukaryota; kingdom Metazoa; phylum Chordata; class Aves; order Passeriformes; family Climacteridae; genus Climacteris; species Climacteris rufus. Next base: position 181,755 of record VZRZ01000279.1, on the reverse strand, counting down.
TGGATTTTTCTTCCATATAACTGTCCATTGACCCCTGGGACTCATGTCAACCTTTAGCACAAATGGTACTTGGTAAGGAGTCACACACAGTTGAAGAATCACTTCCCTTTACCTGCTTTGACACTAGTTCCTACAAACTTAGTATGTTATTGTACTGGAAAGGAATGATCCCTGTCTGGGTCACTTGTGATTTTACAGACCACTCACATTCCCATCAGTTGTTGCTCTTTCATGTTGAAGAGCCCTAACTTAGTTGCTCTGTGTGGAACTCATCCCAGTGTTTGATCATTCTTGCTATCACTACCTGAACTTTCTCTGGTACTACTACATTCTGAGTGGGAAAGGAGAACCAGAAGGGTGCACAATACTCACGGTGTAAACAGACCCAGATTACTTGTTAGAACTCCCCAGGAAGAATGACCCTTCCCAGCATCATATGCCTTCCCAGTTTTGAGGCACAGACACCACACAGTGCCATACTCAAGTCAGGTGCCAATTACATCCCCCCCAAAGAGTGGACAGAAGTGCCTATCAGTAACCCAGTAAAGTAATCTGCACATATTGGAAAAGATTTTACATACTAACATCTATGCTATACAGGATATAATTGGGCCATAATAAATTACTTTGTCAGAACACTGGGAAGGAAGCATAGGCTTCATGAATCCCAGCTTTTTTTGGCTTTAAGGATAATACAACAGTTAACTACCTCTTTCTCAAAGAAGTCTCCTGTCTCACAGTCTAAATTCTTTATGTTTGTTAAGCACATGCAATGCAGAGAGATCAAGATAAATCAGGCAAAATGTTTTTTGACATTTGACTTCTTGCTTCCTGCACTGTAAGTCAATGGTCCAAAGTATCCTTTCTATCCAAGTCAACTTATTCATATCATTCTGGTGGTGATAAATATGTATAAACATGGTTTATACATACTTTAAGAACTTTATATTCCACCACAGAGGCATTGTTCCATGAGAGTAACACCCAGGGAAGACATATGTGTAAATCTGGTACCAGAAGTGTCAAGAATACATGACTTCAGCTCTGTTCAGCCAAATTAACCCTTTCAAATGTCTATGCATCCCTATAAAAAACTGCCATGCAGCCTTCAAGCTGTGACCTACCAGATGTCAATACACAGAACATGAAACTACTGAAGTCTTAGCAGTACCTCAGGGTCCAAACTTAGTAATAAGAAGAGCAAATTTGGGTCTTTAATGGAGTGCTACGCTATCCTCCAAGTAAGCAAGAGTCTTTATTTTATCGCTGCTGCTACTACAGTAATTAAAAATACTGAAGATCTGCCACTTAACATTCTTTTAAAAATTCAATAGCAAAATCACGTGGCATTCTGCATTTGCTTAGTAAGGGACAACAGAATGCTAGCAAAAAGGTTAAGGTTCAAGCTTCTGCAGCTGTAAGAGATAACAGACACAAAAAGTGTCCATTTAGGACCTTAAGATACTTGAAAGGAAAACTAGAGATAAGAAGATTACAATCCATAGAAGAGATGCTACTCTCAGCTGAGAATTCCAAAGGTACTAAAAAAATCAAATTGCTGACCTGGTACAGAAACACAGACAAGAAAATATCAGAATGATACAAATCTTCAGCTTCCAAGACAAGAAAAACTCGGATATTCCTGACACAGGGTATTAGGAAAATGCTGAAGTAAAAAAGTATTTGGAATGGTTGTACATAGTGACCTCTACAAAGTGCATGTTGGAGTAGCTTGCTCTTTGAAAAGACAAAAATTCTCCACAGTTTAGCTGAAAGTTAGTCTTTTGATCCAGTCAGCACACTCAAAGTTGCAAAAGAAGCAATTAAATTTGAACAGTTTCAATGCTTACAAATTATATTCTTTCTGGAATTCACTTCTATGTGGTACTCTATCACAACACTCTTATTTACCTACAGTGATTTCCACTGTAGAGAAACAGACATCACAACTGATTTGGTTTTTTTCTAACAGCAGTCATTAATTTGACATTTCTAAGGCAAAACTATGGTAAGCTTTCAGAAATAACAAAGATAATGTAGTGTGGAGTTCCACTAAATTAACTATTTTGTGGCTATACATTGCATAACATTCACTAATGATTCCATTTCTGGGTCATCAGGTTGCATTAAACAAAATCAAGGAGATTTTACAAAGCACTTTAATCAAAGCTTCCTGTGTGCAACTAAGTACTCAATATACTAACTGAACAATCATCCAGGAAGCATGCAAGAAACACGTGGGTTTTCTAGTACCGCAGGTATTTTTGTGAAACTGCAGAGCATGAGGAAAGTGAAAAATTCCCTGTATTTAACAATTTGCTTTAGCAGATATATGAAACAGTCTGATAAGATCACAAATGCAAGAGCAGTGTATTTGCTTCAGTTTTAAATAAGGCTTTTCTCTTTCAATAAAACAAACCACTATTGGTCTTCCAGTCAACATTTTTCTCACTTTGCCTTGCCCAAAACCTTAACTATAGATCTAACCCAAAATACTTCCAAAAGCTAGGCAATCTCTGCTGTATTCAGGATTTTTCTGTTTCATAAACTGTTCTCTTTTAAATGACACAAAAAGTTAGTATTTCCTTGCTGCCATTAAACATGCTCTTAGTTTCTATTTAATGCTTCAAACCATTACATCTGGTAAAAGTGTTTATTTTCTTGTGGTGCAGTTTTTCTCTGAGTGCCATTGCTTTTATGACTTCTTCATCACTGTTTGTCCAGTGAAATTTTAAGTCTTATTAAGACTCAAAAATGCATGTTCCAGTTGTATATTATCAATGTAGAAAGTCATGTAGCTACTTACGATAGAATGCTTCCTGAGGATTAATTACTGTTCTGACAAATGTATTGAGGGTGGAAAACTCTGCACTTAGTGGCTAAAGCAACATTTTTGCTCAGTACCTTGACAATCTACACAATGACCTGAGGTTTGACTGCTTTATTGTTGTTTGACTTGTCACCAATAGCTACAAAAATGAAACCTGAGTAATAACTACATGTTATTTGTACACCATAGCTTTCATCCAGGAACCTTAGAAAGTTTTTAAAGGTGCACACATACTGTTCTCTTTTCTACACAACTTACAGCCATGCATATCAAAGGGATACACCTAATACAGAATGAAACAGGATCTAAGATGGAAAGCTCCTAACCTGGAGTCTTCCATTTTAGTTAATTGTCTACTGTCTTCCCTCACAGCTGTGCTCTCAAAAGGCACTACCAGGAATATTTAAGTTTTTACTCACAAGATATATGGCTAAACTTGTGCACTAGGAAATATATGACTGTATAGACATTTTAAATTATGCATGAATACCAGGTATCTTTTCAACATAAGAAAAAAAGGTCCAAGTCCCAAAATCACATCAAAATACTTTTCTGAGCAACATTTTCAGCAGGTTCCCTTCATATGTGTTTTTACTGTGAATGTAAAACTCAGCATTATTAAAAGGCACTGAATCCTGGTAAATACTTGATTAAGCAAACTACGTTAAAACTGTTGGCACATCTGAAACTTGACACTGATTTAATCAAACTACTTTTGGGAAGTAGGACTTCCAAACTACTTTTGGGAAGTAGGACTTTGTCCTATTTTCACATGTCCCTAAAGGAAGATATAGTGTCATTGTTACCTTAGTGAAGGCTCGGTAGCACAAACCACACAGTTCCACCAGGTAGGCCAAAGTGAAGACAGCATTCTGAATTACAAAACTTAGTAACTTTGAAAAAGGCTCCAGAAGACTCTGAAATGACATGTTTTACAGAAATCAATAACTGGTTGCCCAACAAAGCAAAAAAAGCAAAAAGCATTCCAACTCTGAAATGCCTGAACGGAACAGGATTAATTTTAGCTCAGAGGCAATCTGCCTGTGATTTACACTGTTTTGGTCAAATAGCTGTATCATATGCCTTCATGCTTCAGCGAGAAACTTGAAACAAAATTAGAAAATAGTTTCACCTGTGACACAGTGCTTATGAGATATAAGAGATTCTGTGTAGTTTCTGCAGGGAAACCTCACTGACTTCAGTGGAATTGTACCGAAAAACATCTAAGAAAGCTCATTGCTCTTTTTTTTTAAGAAAAAAAAAAGAAGAGGGGGAAAAAAATAGAGAACATAAAATCTTTAAGAAGACATACATTCACACCCACACAAGAATGTAACTCTACCCACACTTTACTGTAACCTAGATTCTAAACATCTTATCATTCTCCAAACAGTATTGGACTGCACAGTTTTATGCTTATATATAATACTTTCCTAACCAGGGGATAAGAACACATTCATCCAATAGCACAGGCTGGCTAAATCTGAGGCAACAGAATTCTGTCTTTTTGGAACTTACCCTGGTGGCACTAGTGGTAGGTATCTTCAACAAACAAATCATGATTCTTAAACTAGAGTCTAAAGAACACTGAACACATTTGAAGGCAGAAAAGAAAAAGAAAGTAAGTTAGTACCTTTTTGTGTATATATATGGCTTAAAGTGCTAGCAGCTATGAATAAGTTACAGGTGAAGTCTGGAAAATGATCGCTGATGACTGATCTTTAATTACTTTCTCTAAACTGGCTTATTCTTGAACACAATCATATCCCAATCACAACCCTTCAGTGGTAACACACCACTGCATAGGTACACACCATCTATCTTATTTTGTATTTCTGTGCTTGCCCTGGACTATGATGTTTTCCCTCACATCCCAAGACAACTCACAGCCTGTAACACTGGAATATGCCCTGGCAGCAGCTGTTCCAGATGCCCCTCTAAAGTTGTTCCTTATGATGTAATTGATTTTTATTTTGAGTAAATCACACAGCTTGCAGCATTCAATGGACTTCTCAGGATCTAGCCATTGTCTTGCCTCATCCCTGCTGTAAAATTCTAGAACATCAAAGTGTTCCCTGTCACCCTAAAGGAAAGAACAGCAGGCTGAAAGTTCAGGAGCAAGCAACTGCTTTACATGCATTATTAATAATACCTCCCAGGAATAAAAGGGAAATCAGAGTAAACACTCCACCTAAAGGTTCTGTGAATGGCTGATATGCAGCTGGAACTACTAGGATCCAATTAATGTATTTTTATTTATTTTAATTACATAAGATGCAGCAGATTGGGGTGGCTAGTACACAGAAGGAACAGTTATTGCTTTTTTGGCATAGTAAGAGCTGCAGGATAATGCCTCAATTTACCAAAATCTAAAGACAGTGCAAGATCTGACTATTACTGACTTGGCACTAATAGTGCCAAGGAATTTAATATCATTCATGTAGTTGGGTGGTGACACACAATTTAAAAGACAACGTTATCAGTCACAGAATTAGATTTTGGATCCCTCAGCTTATGCTGAGCAACACTGCTTTGCATAGAAAAAATTACCACTGAGCTTATTCACACCATACAAAATACAGTCAGAGTAAGGGCATCAGAATTCCATGTTTACTGGAACAACTAAGAAGAATTTTTAGTCTGTTTATTGAAAAGACATCTGGAAATACACACACTAGGAGATAAGACATTGCTGTATGTCCTCTGAGATCTCAAAAATCAGAGCAGAAAGCTTCTGGATTCAGTTTCTGCAACTATATTGTATTCCAAGCAGAACTACAACTTGGTCAGGCAAAAAGGCTAGGCCACATTCCCTGTAGTCTCAGTTCTCTCTGCCTGTCTGACTACTGTGCATTTTTAGCAAATTAATTAGGTGGTGCTGCTTTTTTGAGAGTTTTATTTAGTTTTAACAGTCAAAACCTGATAGATTTTTATTGCCTAAATGCTGACCCTCTCAAAGGCAGTATTCTAATCTGACAAAAGATAGGGCATGGAAAGTGTATAGGAAAAATGCCAAGAAAGAACTCAAAAGTACCCCAGTCAGAGTTGCTATTGTTACCCATGGAAAACATAATGAAAGGCATGGATCAGAGATACAATAAATCCAATCCTCTGGAAACATTAGCTGAATCATTAGGAAACCTTCGCAACAACACACTCTCATCTGTCATTCACAGTTTTCACACTGTTTCAACACATCCTGGCCAAGGACCGTATAGCTTGTTTCAGATGTCCATACGTCATACCTTAAGAGGCAAAACACACGGGAGTTTAGTGAGGAAGGTCTGAAACTGATTACTAATTGTGGTCCAGAGGTTGCTGGGCGAATCCATCGGCAAAGCTTCCATAAAGGTAGCAATGTTTTCCAAACAGCGTAGCATTGCACCCCCTGCTGGCAAATTCTTTTTGTTGTTTAAACCCTGGGAAACAAAACGAGAACTGTGAACAAATGTACACATGCAGAAATTATCCCTTCACCGGTATTTGGAAGGGCTGAGGTTAATTTGTTCAGACCAAATACCACTTACTTTTTCTACGATGCTGATGGTAGTGTTGTGCAGGGAATTTGAACTGTGTGTGTGATAGTCTAGCAGTTCCTAAAGTACTGATCAAAGGATTTTGAGCCAAAATGTTATAACAGGGTCCTAACCCCATAACGTGCTTAGCCTGGCATGGCAGTAAAAAGAAGCAGAACTCAAGCTATTCACCAGCAGACTGCTCATGTTTTCCTCTGGACAGTTTTAATGAAGATATGTTCATTAAAGAACAGTAGACCAATTAAACTTTTGTGGCCTGCGTACTAGGGTGAGGCCTGAAAAGACATGAGCAGTTTTAAAGTTATGTCAATATCTTGTATGAAGCAACTGCCATGTTCTTGGAAGAGCATGATACATGCAAGTGACTAGTTCCAGCAGGAGGATAAAAGTTACAGTAGAAACAAGCCAACTGCACAGAAGGTAGTCAGTCAAGGGCAGGCAACAGATCTTTGGAATACTTAAGAGAAACTGTTATCAGATAAAATGAAGACTGAGAACTGAGAAGTATAAGCAGAAATGTTCCTGTAAACAAAAAGGAGTGCTTGGGGAAGGAATGGGCCACACTATCAATGGTGAGGACAGTCTAATTACTTCCAGGAAGGACAGAACAAAAATTCACTGTGTTTTGGATGATGCAAGTTTGAACTCAAATGAGGAGAAATGATCCTGATAATGCTAATAAAATTAGCATCATTAACACAGCCAATTATTAGCATACCTCTAAGAGCTGGCTCAGAGCAGCTATGGAACTCAGCTCACTGAAGTCCATCAGAGACGTGGCCAAGGTCCGTAAAAAGCTTCCATCTGAAATTTGAATGACATTTTTGCACTGGCTGTTCACACAGAGGAAACCAAGGGTCAGAAATGCCCTCAGGTATCACACATTACCTTTAATAATGCTCTGGAAGAGCTGAGGGAAGATGCCATTGGGAGCCAGCTGATGGAACACACAACGGAGGAACTGTTTGGCCACACCTGCAGCATTTCCAGGGATCATCATGCTGAAATGAAGGGAAAAGAAAAGAAGAAAAAAAATTCATTGCAGATGAAACACTTGTCAAAGCTGGCTACATGGAGAAAGTGAAGATGATGCTATTGTTTTTAATTATGGAGGTGTTCAGTTAGGAGACAGCCAAAACCAGAACTCTCCTGATCCTGAAAAAGAGTTTAGCATGTTGATTTTATTACTTCAGTTCAACTATGAAGAGCTAAAGAAGTTACACACACATACCTAAAGTATTTGTCTCAATAATTCATTCTATTTTTCCTGATTCTCCACATAGTTTTATTTGTGAGTCATCTGAGTTTGAAATATAATCCTGCTCTCACCCTGTGTATTTCAGTGACTTTACCATAAAGCACATGAACAACAGGTAAAGAAAAACATTATACTATTCAACTGCCTCTTGCAGTTTCCTTCAAGAGATGAAGTACTCCCTAATCACTCATAAATGAATGGTTTTATTTTAAAAGCCTAAGTATTATCTATTTACTCATAAACTGTACATCTTAACATGCTTTACAGCTTCTCAAAATGAATTTATACTATTCAGCATCTGATTTACATAATGAGGCATCACCGCTAGGAATTCTCCATGGCCAAGCATGATTCACTTGATTGAATGTATGGAGATAGTTTATCAAGAGAAATAATGAACACAGAATATAGAAAGAGCTGGACTAAAATTGTGAAGACCAGACAGCATCTTTAAATTATGTCTGAATCTGATTTTTTACCAGTTTAATACATATGAATAGGGGTTCCTGTTCACCTCCAGAAAATACAAGCTATTTAAAACCAGTGGAAAAGGCAGTTTTTTCCTTTTACTCACAAACTTTAAATAACATTTTTAAAAAGTTAAATTTGGTTGATTTCAGGGTCAGGAAAAATGATGCTTTAGATTGATTGTTTCTTTTTTTTCAAGGTATCCTTTGCTACCATACCTTTCTGCTTGATTGGAAAAACTGGTACTTGATGCCAACCTGGAATAAAAATAAAAAAGAAACTGAAGCTCGTATGCATTTTTTGTGTTTCATTTTTAAGTAAGCCAATAAAGTATCATTTGAAATAAACAAGAATTTTAGAGAACACTTAAAATGTTACCATAAAGATCTTCTGAAGAGCACCTAAATTCAGAAAAATCATGTTTGTATGACATATAAACTCTATTCAGTCTTGCAGTCTCACTAATGCTTAATAGCTCTAAAGACAAATCTACTAGCCTCCCTCTAATACAATGATAATGAAGTAATGCTTTTGCCTAACAGTACATCATGGATAATAACTAATTTTTTTTACAGGGAAAAAATGTTTGCCAGAAGCTGCCTACCGACTGAATTGTTTCTGAGTAACACAGCAACACAGACTTAGCAAAAATTCTTTGCTTGGCAGTCTTAAGTGAGGCTTCTAGTTCCAGATTTTGGCACCTAAATAACTAGCCTAATTTCAAAAACACTAGCTACCTACAAGCTCTTCCAAAGTCATATGAGAAATACTGCGTTCTCAAAAATCAGGTCATTTATTTCAGTACCTAACTACAGACTTTTAAGCCAGATATGGGCATTCAGTGATGAATATACTGAACACAATCTAAGGTAAAATCATGCACTTCAATATGAAGGACATGTAAATTAATAGAATCAGGGCTTACAATATCAAAGCAAAACACCTTTAATACTAGAAGTCCCTAAAAAGCTATACGCTATAAAGCCATTAAAAAGATGTACACTGGAAGCATCTCTTATATACAAACTAATTTTTACTTTTATCTGCTACAAAACAGTATTTCAGATGGTATAAGTTGATAAATCTAAGTGAAAAGTTCACCAAGCTACACTATTTTATATCTGATGATGATCTAGTCTTCAATGTTTTTCTTTGATTCATGATCCTTTTATCCTGGACTTAGCTACTGCTCCTCCTCAGTCAGCCTCTGTTCTGAAGACAGTTTCCTCTCTAATCAACACAATAAAACCCAAAAAGGACCCTAAGGCAGCTCAGTCGAAGGCAACAGCATAAACCAAATTTATGGTGATTTTCATGAATTATGCATGACAAGCTGGGGACATAGCATACTTTCAACAATGCAATAATCTCAAAATGGATGGTGCAGGGGATTAAAGATTATATTCTCTTCAACTGTTCTGGCATAAATCAGAAAAAGACATTAGAGTTCCTGACTCCACCACTGTTAAGAGGAATCCACAGTAAAATACAACGTATTATTTCTGGTGTGCAAAGTTAATTCTGGGCGAGAAGAGTCTGAAACTACCTTCAAGCAATACAGACCTTATTCTGGAAAACTGTTGTATTGGCTTACATTAAGGCACACGAGGATTTCTGAGACCAAATACACGCCCAATGGACATGATATTTATTTTCAAAAATCTATTAAAGTATAGAAACATAACAACATAAAATCTTTCTTACAAAAGAAATCAAAGTCCAATGTTTTTCTCTCCTTTTGAATGTGATAATGCAAGCATGGGTTTTGTGACAAACAAAACACAGGGTTTCTAACTTCATGAGACATGAATTAGAGTAAACACTTGGGAACACCTGAAACTTTCTGAAATGTACAGTCTGTATGTATTTATCATTACTACTCTAAATATTTTATTGCACAAAGGCCATGAATCCTCATCATTACCTCCACTTGGCGGACCACAAAGCAGAACAGGAAATGGATGTGTTCAAATCTGTACATGCTAGGAACAGAAGTTAAGTTTTTCACAGCTCTTCATTAGCTCAAGAGTATAAATGTAACTTTCAAACACAGCTTTATTGTTTGGAAAGTTAATCTCACTGGAAATCAATTAAATAAGAATCACCAAGTCAAAAATCTTGATTCAGGAACCAGAGCACAAACTTAAATGCATGTCAGAGTCTTAGAAACACTTCAATCTTTATCTGTCAGTAACTTGAACCCAGAAATTTGTTCCCTTCTGAAAATCCCAACAGATGCCTATCTGTACCTGTGGGTACCCAAATAACTTTTGAAAAGCTTTCTGTGTGCTGTTTAGGTATTCTGAAAGACCTTGAACTTCCTCACTCCTTATTTCTTCTTCTACGCATGGAAGTAGTAGTTCTTTTTGTAAGAATAAAAATGCTAAAAGTCGAATTCCTTTTCACTTCTGCTGTTAGTTGAGCATTGGAGGTAGGGATATGGCACTATTTGATGAAAGACAGAGTTAGGTTATATATGAGGCACCTGAATGCCTCTCTGCTTGTATACACTACTTATTCAGCAGATATTCAAAGTAATTCCTTTGTGGCGAGCCTCTTACTGGACCTAGAACTTGTCTGAAATTACAACCAGTAGGGACAGGACATTTACCACAATACCCCTGTCACACTGTCATCTGCTGCTCTAAAGTAATCAGCTCTTTCACTCCAAAGATGCAGCATTCCCTCCTCAAAACACAGAAAAACATAGCCCACTTATCCCTCATCCCTTGATAATTCATTTTCCAAATGATTTACTCTCTGTGGCTGTAGTACTGCTTTATTTACAAGAGTCACACAGAATGGGCAGCATCCATCTAGATTAGAAACTCTGCCTCCATCAGAGTTAATTAGCAGTGACAGCAGGGAACTGTAGCCTTGCAATTAATGGAAATGGAGGACTTGAATAGCTGCTGTGTTTAAACGGAAGGCAGTGGAGAAGCAGGGTTGTGAACAGCCAGGCTCCTGCAGAAGTCACAGTCAAGCAATTTGATCTTCAGTCACCAACAGGAACGTGGAGGAGGAGAGCTGTGCATCATTTCTGCATGTCTAGTGCTGCCAGAAATTTATTCTGGAACACTCCCAACACATCCATCTGACCTCCAAGGCAAGAAGTTGTGGAAGTGGCCAAAACACCAACCATACATAGTTCAATAGTAATGGTACACTTCAGTTAGCCCTTGCACACAGGGTAAAAGTAACAAGAGAAAAGTAAAAGACACTAAATGTTTAAGACCTTATCAAGGACAACCTCATACAGCAGCTGGTTTGGAAACCCTCATTAGGAGATGCAACTTCTTACCTGGTCTTAATTAGCACATAAAATATGGGTGAAGAGCCTGAGGAGCATCAGGTATGCTAATGAATGATCATATCTAGGAGTCAACAGTCTTCCAAGAGCAAAGTTCAGAAAAGTTGATCACGTTTGTGCATAACTTCTAAAGCAGGAACCACATAAAAGTGAAAAATTCTGTCAAAGCAGCAACAAGAAGGAGCCAAAAGAATTCAATTTTTGTAAGAAGCACAGAAAATGTGTAAGAGCATTACAGTGGAAACACAGAGCCAAGGTACTCTATTTGTTAAGAAAGACTTCAAGAGAGCAGAAGAAAAGAAAGTAAAGGAGATTATTAGAAAAAAGAAGGCTTCTCTCAGAAAAATGAAGTCCTGTCTCAAATGAAAGCAGAAAAGAGCATAAATTCTGACAAACAGGATGCAAAAACCACAAGAAGGTAGGCCAAAAATCACCAGTTCAAGGAGCAACTAGCAGGAGGAATAAAAACTAACAGTAAATTTCTCTTCACATAAAACAAGATCAAGAAGGACACCAATTGCTGCATCAATTGGTGTTCAGGTAATAAACAGGGTAGTAGATAAAAAAGGATACTGTAGAAAATCTGAATTTATTCTTTATATCACTGCTTACAGTGGGACAAGCTGAGGAGATTCCTGAGCTGGAATCTCCTTTTGGAGGGTAAAAGGGGAGACCATCAAAGGTTCTGCTGAAAATTGAACTGACAGTGGAAGAAGCTACATAAGAAATTTATAAAATGATGAGTAACAAAGACACAAGTCAGAACCAGATGTTATTCACTTAAGAGTTCTAAAATAGATATACCTTTATACACTGAAGTTCATGTAAACCCGATTTCAAGCACAAAATTCTTTCGATCTTATTGGAGAGCGGAAAGTCCTGAATTTACCTTCCTACAGACTGCATGATGTCCAACAGCAGAGGAGCAGCCAAGTCTGGACTTAGGTGAATGAAGGTTGAGAGCACAACTATGGCCAGGCCTAGTGTTTCTTCATCATATTCTTCAAGAATGGCCCCACAGTCATGGCACCTGCAAAGAACAGTTTTTAAACCTGATGTTAAGAAACTGAAAACGAAGTACTACTATACATACATCTGTTTATAACTATGTCTTTTAAAAATACTATTACTTAGTACATTCTATTCCAAATTTATTTAGAAAGATAAAGTGATTGTGATCTTTCTATAACTAATAATAGTCCACAGCTTTCAAGCATTAATAAATCTTCCCACTAGCTGCACTGGCTGTTTCTTCAATGACAAATGAAAGACAAATGAAAGAGGGCCATAGGGCAGGCCTTGTTGTTTTAAGTCCTTCATTGGTAGTTGTATTCTAACTCTTTCACTGTATTGGACTGCTTCAGTTTGTATCATCCAAGAGAAATCTGCAGCAGTGAGGACAGGGCCTCAGCAATGTAAGCACAAGGCAATTTGTGTGACTTGGGCTCAAGTCCCTGGCACTCCTCTATTTAGCACCATAGACACAAACAATGACACTCACAGATGATCTTGAAGAGATGGAACAATTTCACATTGCCCTTCCTGTCAGTCATGAATTATGAATAACAAATTATGCAATTAGGAAACAATGATCTGATTGGTTCCCACAGCAGTTACGGCTATTAAGAAATAAATGAAAAGACCTCTCAATGGCACAGAACCTTAGATTTCAGAGAAGTGTCCTTTCCCATGGAAGATTTGCTGCTGAGTCACTTATCCTTCCTGAAATGCTCAAAGACAACTGATGAATATCTGAAAGGGCTCCATAATGTCTAATTATAAAGGGGATGTCAGATTTGGGAGAGAGGAGACAGGCTTTCACAACCTATGAAAAGGGCAAACCAAAGTGGGAAACTGGCTTATCTCAGCCCAGTAGGAAGGCTTGCTTAATTTGATCAATCAGTTGCTAATGACTCCAACAGATTGTGAGATTTTAACTTATTGGAATTGAACAGGCAATTTTCTTGCCTTTTTCACTGAACAGAAAGAAAATACAGCAACAAAGTCATGGAAGTCAAGCTCAGCTGGTCTGTATGTTAATAGGTAGTGCTTGAGCTTTGGTGAAATGGCCAAGGGAAGTGCCACAGACCAGACTAACTTTCGGGATGCTTCACTTTGTCACACAATGCAGTCACAGACTGCACAATGTCCCTGTCTTTCTCCAGTGATCATCCTTGCATGTCTGTCTACTGAACTGAGCACACGCAAGGACTTGTGGTTTCTCTTCCCAAGTTTTGAACAAATCAATGCATGGCTCCCTGCTGACTGCTTTACTTCTCTATTAAATGAGTACACTTCTGTTTAACACTTCCTTTACAGCCATTTTAACTTAACCAAACAATACAGGTTTGCAAAAGCTTTGAGGATCAGTGAGCATTAAAAATGCTATGTAGATTACACATGATGACGCATCAACAGTTACCAATTTCAACAGAAACCCAAAGGAATTTTTAAATAGAACTTCTGCTTTTTTTTTTTCCCTTAAGACAAAAGTGGATTCTGAAGGATCACAAGGAACTCTTGATTTTAAATAGGATGTAAAGTGCTTTCCCTGCCCCCTGTGCACACACAATAGCCTGAGTCATCTTTTTGCCTGTGCAAAATCATCCAGGTCCTACTAAATTGAAAGCACATCTTACTAGCAGTGTTTAGAAAATGTTCACCTTGGGGTAAAAAAAACCTAATTAAAAAACTTAGCATAAAGGTAAATGACAAAATGGACTTTACTTCTTCTTAAAATATATCTATACCTTATTTGACATATCTGAAGTTCAACTAGTTCTTTGAAAGGAGAGAAAAAAAACTTACTTGTCAGTCATCAAAATGGGCTGGTCATCAGCAAATTCTTCTGGTGCAGGTACAAACATACTGACTATACTGGGTGCTGACAGCAAACTAGACTTTGTAGCACCTTAAGATAATTAGGGAAAAATTAAAAAAAAGAATCATCAAGCAGAAATTCAAAATGCTTGATTAGCAGACTTATAAAGAATAGCCATAATGGTTTCACTGTGCCTAGAAATAAGAAATAAATTGTGTCTATAAAAAGACATACAAGCACATTCCTCGCTTGGCAGATTATTTGAATTACCTAGAACTATCAATGAAAAATAAATAAATCCTTGGGGAAAAAAAAGATAATACAAACCAACTATTCCAGGAAAGTGAATGCAATTGTATCTACTAGGGAGAGAGGATGACTCTACAGTTGCTATGAGACTGGACATCAGAAGATTTGCAGTCTTCCCCCATGCACTGGGGAATTAACTTCCCACAGTTCCCAGTGACATGAAGAAGGAATTAAGTTCGTAAGTCTCAACACCAAGCCATCATCTATTCATACTATTCCTAACAGAGCCATAGGAGATAAACCAGGAAAGGGCAGATAGAAGAAATAATTCATAAGGAGTTGAGAAATACTGAGAACATTGGAGGGCTGATCATTAGAAATGCTTTCCATTGAAAGTCTTCACAAGTATCTTTATTCTCCAAAGCGGAGTTGTTCGGCTGACAGCACAGCTGCCATGATAATGTCAACATATGGGGTTCCCTTTGGCTTTGGTACTTTTTGTGTACCTAATTTCTGTTAGATGCTCATTTTAATAGGAAAAGTCATGTATAATGGAAGATCCAAACTCTTGCCTTCTCCAAGTTCTGCTTTCCATAATTACAGTTTAAGTAATCCATTATCAATTTTCTTTCTGGTTGCTTCAATCTGTAGGTTCAGATTTCATGTTAACATTAGCCTGCTCTGATAATATTTAACTACAGAAACAGGAGGAAGCTTCTCTGTGTAAGGTTGAAATGGAATTTATTATGAGATAATCTTGGTTACTGCAGGAAAAGCAATTTAACATCAGCTCTCAGGCAAAATAATCTAAGAAGTGCCCACAATTTCTGAACTCAAAATACATGGAGTGAAACAAGAATGAGGCAGATTTTAAACAACCATCTTACTAAGCATGGAAGGAAACATTTCATTTACATCTAGAGTTCAGAATTTTATAATTGCTCCCTAAGGTTTTGTTGGACATCAGCAGACACTTCAGGAAGTCCAGGATACTTCAGTAATGTAGAACAACATCCAGAATGAAAAGGATAGGTACAGATGTTACAATCTTAGAATAAGACTTAACTACTCAAAATAAAAATGTCCTCTCTTGTGCACTGAATAGTAGGAAAAAAACAGGATTTAGGCAAAGAAGGTAGGTCACTGCTTCTTTGCAGTGCTGTAAAAAAGTCTGGATAAATTTCATCTGTGAGGGAGGAAAGTTTGCACAGAAATGAGATTCAACCACTCTGCATAAAATCTGCAGGACAGCTGAGGGCTTTAATACAGCTGATTAGAAGACAAAATTCAGCACCATTTCATACTAAACATGAAACCTTCCTGGCAGACTTGGCAGAGAGACTGGGTCAAATGGACACTGAACTAACCTCTGATTCTTAGTGGTGGTCCCTCCAAGTCGGGGTTTAGGCAAACAGGGACATTGCACAGCCTCTTTCCGTGCTGTATCTGCTCTGTGAATAAAGAAAGAGCTTCAATCTCCAGAATTACAAATCTGGCATCTGTCACCAGCCACCAGCATGACAAGACTTAAACAGTTAAAACAAGAGAAAGACAAACACAGCTGCTATAAAAAAAAAAAAAATAAAAGGAAAGACTTAATTTTTTAAGCATAGAAAGGAAAGGGGGAGAAAGATTAAATAAGTCCATAAAGGAAAAAGGACACAGAAAACCTAATAACAAAGAAGGCAGTTTAGACAGAAGTCATTAAACAGGAAAAGAAATGTTCAACAAAAAGATTCAACAAGATATGGAATATATGAGCCACGAAAAGAGACAAGTGTTTAGAAATACTAAAAGACTAGACAAGTCAGAAGTCAGAGTAGAGACTAAAAGTCAGATATAGTTTGTACTGACAGAAACCAGGCACAAAAGGATTTTATTTTACAGACAGTAAGCTTGGAAAAAGAGTGGTTTGAAATAGGAATGAGAGACACGTGATACCTACCCATGTAATAAATAAATAAATAAATAAATACAGCATGCATGAACCAAACACACATCATATACTTATGTTGAATGAGACCACTTCCTAGTTGGTATATATGAGTATAATGAGTCTTAAAATTGTGGTGTGACATTGAAAGGACAAACAGCCACAATGAGCATTTGTCCTGGAAAAAAAAACCACTGTCCAAATAATAATTTTACTTTGAAGTTAGTGATTGAACAAGAGATGGAGGGATGCAAAGCCTTCCAGAAACGAACATTTTATTTTGCCTCTCCATGCTTGCAGATCTTTAGCTGAAATGAATGTTAGAGGGAAAAGTCATAGGTGTTGTGAAGAAAGCTACTAGGTACATGATTAACAAGGCAGAGTTCCTAAGTGGTTTTGAGTACTGACCTGTTCCTCTTGAATACAGGCTAACTACTTCTTGCAGAACAAAAGTAATAACTTCTAAATCTCTAAAGCCCTGCCTGACAGACTGGGTGATCCAGCTAAGTCTCTTCAATAAATAAACTTACCTGCTGATAGGACAAAACCCCCATTGTTATCATTGACAAATTTGGACTGCTACAATTCAAGGGTCTCATGCTGAGCATGCTATTTGGCAGACTGCAATAGAAAGGATAATCCTGAACTATGCACCATATCTTTAGCCACTCTTCAGCTACAAAATTTAGTTTGATGGAACTTGATGCTGAAGACTAAATCAAGCAAAAATTTCAACTCAGTTGTCCAGGTTTGGTGGTAAGACATTCATTCAGCATGCTAAGTTCCAGATAATGTTTTAAGCATTCCATTCTCTGGATGTATCTGGATCTGCTAATAAATTCCTGAGAAGCACAATTTTGTAAAGTCACTAACACCAAACTTGGCACTAAAATATCTAGCATTTATAAAAAACCAGAATGAATTATTGTTTGGTGACATCTGCTATGAATTTGGTCATAACTGAAACTGTTTTACAGAAGAAAAAAAAACAAATAAAATGAGTAATGAGTAAATTACATGCTTAATTCAGTTTTCATTGCTTTGCATTCATGTCAAAGGGAGAAAAGACAGTGAGTGAACAGAAACTTCAGGTGTTCAGGATGAACTGGTAGAAACTTACAACTCAAAAGGCACAACTCTGTGGTGTACCAACACCATTGTAAAGACACATACAAATAAATGACTTCATGCACCAGGGATGAAATCCTATACCTAATGAATTCAACAGGGATACTTCCATTTCATTCAATGAGGCCAAGAAATAATCCAAGTAATATGTAAAATTATAGGGACACCACTGTACCACAAGGTCTACCTCCCAAATATGTAACTATTCCAACTCATACTAGAGAATCTTGCACTCTCTATAGATTCACTTTAGACTTGATATTGATTACTTATCTGCAAAGGTAGAATAGAAATATTCCCTTTTTTTTTTTTTTTTTAAGTGGATTGTTACACAATAATTCGTTTAGGAAATAGAAATAAAGAACAATAAATGCAGCTCACCAGTATCCCAAGTGCTGATATTGTGGGGAGCACTAGACTGGTGTTCCAGCTGCCTCTTCATTAGCTGGTTCATTGTCAGAGCTCCCAAAGAGCCTCTTTTCATTTGTCTGAACTGAGCTGCAAGTTAGAAATGCAAAAGGATTTCAGGAGCTCAGACAACACTTGAAACTACTCTTATTTCCTGATCTTACAAGCCAGGATGATATAAATACTGAAAGGACAATGACGCCTTGCTCTAAGGATCTTGCTCAAGTCAATATGCACCTTTCATACTACTACACAGGGTACAATTCTGGCCCCAATGCCATCAGTCAGAAGTGACTTGGATTCACTGTGTCAACTGTCAGTGCCTTTTTGCCTCCAAATATTATGAAAGCTCATCACAATACTTGGTATCCGTGAAGTATAAGATACTACTCCAAAATTCCCATACTGAGAGGTGATAAATGTATACTTGAATCTGACTCACATAAAATGTACCAAGCAAGGAAACTCAGTTTCCTCCCAGCAAAGTATGGAGGACTGCTATGTCCCTGCTTAGCCTTGGAAACAAATTCACTGACACTATGCACCACCAGGATCCTTCATGGGTGGCACAACCTGCACATGCCTCCTATATACCCACCCCTCACCTGAGGCAGAACACCTGCATTCAGCTGAGGAGTGAAGCCAGCAGCCTTTGAAGATGAGTCCCTTCTGTAACTCCACTGCCATGTTTCTTAAGGGGAGCTATCAAGAAACAAGCATTCAATTTTCCCTCATCCAACTATTTACTTCTTTAAAAAGATGGATTTATGAGGTCTGTGTCACTGGATAATGCTCAAAATAAAAGCATAAGGGGGATTTAAAATTTAAGACTTCTAGTTCATGTCAATGTGGTGCTTAGGAACATTACTTAGTGATAGACTCAGAAGTGTTAGGTTGGACTCAAGGATCTTAAAGCTCATTTCCAACCTAAATGAATATAAGCACTTTCTCTGCTTAAATTGAGGAAGAAAGAGATTGTACACAACTCCTGACTTTCTTACTTTTTTTCTCCATTCATAAAAGAAATTCAAATTGAACGGGCGTAAAACATTCACTTGGACAACTGAGCCTGAGCAATTTACTTCCACCATTTAAACTAAAATCCTTGTTCACAGTACTAAGACAGAGTTTTAAGTCCCTGCTTGAACAAAAACTGTGAAACTCATGACACAAATATCCAGGAAAGCTTTTAAAATACTGCCTTAAGTATAGGTTTAAATACTTTCCTCAACAGGGCCTTAAAGCAAGGGCAACAAAGTAAAATTTTCTCAAAGTAAAATTAGTTTCATCTGCAACTACATATAACATCATTAAAAATAGCATTAACATAGTATCAGGTAGTTCCATTCAAAAATTCCAAACAGCAATCAGCTAAGTTCTGAAATTAAACACAGGATTTCACATTATTAACTGTGATAAAGAAGGGATAAACTACAACTTTCAGAAAGCTCTGAAGGGTTGAGTGCTTTCTCCTAAACTTGCTCTACTTAGTTTGTATCAGAGAGTTTAAAATTCAGAGTAAGAAGCGTAATCCCTAACAAAACAAATACAGGTCTTGAGTAACAATAAACACACTGAGTACTTCAGTGGAAATCTGCAATCTGAAATGATTTTATTAAATGAAGCATTACAAGTTTTCCCTCATGATATCCTTTTCAGTTATATCCTTTTAAAGTGCATTTAAACTCTATTTTTGGCCCAAGCACATGCTTCTACAGCATTTCTGCAAAGGAGTCCCGGTATAACTGAACTTGTGGAATTGAATCAGACCAACAGACTGTTCCATGCTTCACTTTTAAAAGTTCTATTGCAGCTGCCTTTCACAGCAGATTAGGAGAAAAATAGAATTTCCATCGCTTTCAGGGCAATGATTTTAAATAGATGCTTTATCACTTTATCAAGCATGCAATTTGCTGATAAAAGAACAGCAATTAATGTTAGAACTGACAAGACTGCTAGGAGTACAGATGACTGTTAAAATACAGAAAATTATCTCTTTGGATTTTCTTAACAGCTTTTTGTGATTGTAATTTTAAAAAATCATGCATTTTTCACATAATCAGGCTATTGTTGAGCAGGTTTGGATTTCCAGGATTATTTACCTGATTTCTCAAGGACAGTCATAATTTCAAAGATTGATAAGTTAATGAAAAAACTGGAAAAACCAAAACACCAGAGAGCTAAGAAAAAGATCTAAAAACAAAAGCAAAAACAAACAAACATAAAAACCAAAAGCAAAAACAAAAAGAAACAAAATCAGAGAGTTGCCAGCCTTTGAACCATGTTGGAGCCAGGCTGATTGCTGTGGACCAGCACATGACTTTTCATGCCTGTGGCTAACTAGTGGCATGGAGAGGTGTGCTGGTTTCAGCTGGGGTAGAGTAAATTTTCTTCCCAGTGGCTAGTATAGGGCTGTGTTTTGGATTTGTGCTGAACACAGATTGATAATAAAGAGATGTTTTTGTTATTGCTGAGCAGGGCTTACACAGAGCCAAGGCCTTTTCTGCTTTTCCTATTGCCACGCTGGAGAGGAGACTGGAGGTGCTTGGGAGGTTGAGGGAGACACAGGTGGGACAGGTGACCCAAACTGACCAAAAGGATATTCCAGACCATGTGACATCATTCTCAGTATATAAAGTGGGGGGAGGAAGGAGAAAGGGGGGACATTTGGAGTGATGGTATTTGTCTTCCCAAGTGACCATTCCCTGTGATGGGGCCCTGCTTTCCTGGAGATGGCTGAACACCCGCCTGCCCATGTGAAGCAGTGAATTAAGTCCTTGTTTTGCTCTGTTTCCACGCATGGCTTTTGCTTTCCCTATTAAACTGTCTTGATCTCAATCCGTGAGTTTTCCCTTGCAATTCTCTCCCCAGTCCTGCTGGTGGGGGAGTGAGACAGCAGCTGTGTGGGGCTTGGCTGCCAATTGGGCTTACACCATGACAGGAGTGAAGTTTTCCTTTATCAGTTCTTCAACAAGAAACCTAACAATCATGTTCGAAGATCAGTAACCTTCACACAGTGGCTGGCGACTCTTTCATCTGTTATCTAGTGATCTGGTCAATCCCTCCGTTCCTGTGGAATTCTCTACTCAAAAATAGATGTCCAAAGGTAAGATCTTCCTGTCACACTCAATGATGTATGGTTTGTGTGGCCAGGCACTGGCTGCACAAGTAATGTTACCAATTTGTGTTACAGAGGGGCCTTGTGCTCACAGTCCTGATCAGGGCTTACTATGCAAAGCATTATAAAAGCTTTACATAATATGTAAAGATATATAGTATAAGATAAAAACCATTTCAGTCTAAATGTACAAGAGACATAATGGAAGTATTCATATCCTTTTTTGCAGTTGGAAACTGAGGCACACAGAAAGAGGAAAGAAATATTTACATAGGAATGTAGGCTCAATATCATATAGGTTCTATTCCCAATTTTGTTTGTTGGAATTTACAGGAACCCCTAGCACTAAGCTAAACCCAAGAGAGATGGGTCTTAACTGGCACCACTTCAGCTTCTTTAGTAAGTGACATCTGTATGATTAGGTGGCCAACAAATGTACTCTGACTATGAGATACATGTGCCGTGAGACGCTTGTGGGAAAACTGGGGAGGTACTCAATCGGCATGTCTAAAATAACATCTTCCTTTTTTAGGCCAGACACCTCTTCTGATGAAATCAGCAGATGATGAATTTCAGAAATTAAAGTTTAACATTCCTACAGCAATCTGAAACTGAAATTCAGCAAGACAGTTGAGCTGATCTATCAGTTCATTGGTATCAAAGGAGGTCATTTGCCCTCCCTTTTTCGACTAGTCAGAGTTCTGCCCCATCGGCCTTCAGATATGTTATCTTGACAGACACACCACTCCGAATTTTGTTAAATGTTCTAAGATACCTCCATCTTAACATGTCATCTTCACATTCTCTCTTAAGCCATATGTCATGTCTACTTGAATCAACATAGTTCACTTTCAATTGAAATGGGTATGGGAGTCTCAGATAAAGAGTTACCACATTTCAGCGAGCAGCTGAGGAAGTGGCATTCAAGGCATTTTACAAAAATTGCAAGAGATTTTTTTTCCTATGGTACAGCAAAAAATGTACCAAAGGCCATAGTAACAGCCCTGTGGAGCCCTCATCCTCTGGTTCTGTGCACTGACAGTTGACAATGCTTTCTCACACAGGAAAATAAACATTCAGCTTTAGCAAATTATTGCTTTTAGCTGCTACCTACTTTAATTCAAGAAAACCACATTTGTCAACCTTGTCATGTCACAAAAGAAAACCTTTAGCCATTGACTTTTAAAATGCTGCTGACCATCAGAGATTCAAAAGTTCTAATGATACCCAATACACCTGTACTTCCAAGAATCAAGGGAGCTCAGAGGAAGAAATTTACCATACACACCATACAATTTATCCATCTGATGCACAAATGCAGCAACTTCGATTTAATACTCAAACCAGAGGTAAACTTACTTGATATAGAGGAGTGACTACTTGTCTCTGGGACACCTGCTTCCAGGGTCGGTGCAGACGAGGACTCTCTTGGCATTTCCAGTGTTGAAAGTCCTTTGCCAGCAGGATCTGCATGTAAAAATTGTGCTTAAACCCTCAGTCTTTAAAATCAACAAGTTTTTTCATCTTCCTTCTCCCTGGATGTCCTTTTCACATTTCAGTCATCCATTCACCATCTGGCAATGCCAGTAGTTTTAAAAGGATTCAGGGTGTGTGTCATAAGAATTTTTATAGGGGCACAGGGATCTACTTCTTACAATCACTTTTTAAAGGAGATTTCTGCCTACGCTCTTTAGAGCTCAGGACTAATAAATGCACATAGAGTTTGATATCGATCCCACTCACTGAGTGTTTATATTGGGACCACCAACCCAGAAGTAAGAGAGATCTCACTTGTTTAAAGCTAGTGTGACAGTTTAGCATCTTTTAAAAGCCTTAACTTCAACATATCATTTCAGTTTTCTTTCAAGGGGTTGTTGACCTAACAGTTGATCCTAAAGATTCACAGTTTAAAATTCTGCACTAAAAAGGTTCCACATGGTGTTTCAGAACTGGGACAGCCTTTCCAAGCAGTTTCAAGGATGACAATGTTAGTTACTGCACGACAACTGGCCCATATTAATGGTCAAAGAAGCACTGAGTCTAATTGCACAGTTCTTTCAGGACCACGCTTGTCTACGTGAAAGGTTCAAAAGCACTCAGCTCTCTTCAATTTTTATAAAGCTCCAGTAGTTCTTCAGCTTATTAGAACCATAAATGGGACAACCAGCCTGAAACATAAAGGGAACAATGTAACTGATTACACGGAACAATTTCACCTTGTAAAAGTGGAATATCGCAATAAGAAATTATACTGTGGTTCCCTCTGAAGTAATTAAAAAAAGTGAGGTCGGGAATGCATAAGCATTCCCCCTCACATCAAGGGCAACAAAGAACTGAGGCCTGAAGGATTCTGTCCTTTTTTAATTAATATGTTAAAAAAGCTGGTAAAATTCTAATAACTGAAAAATCCTGGAGAAAAAAAAAACAGCCACAGAATTAAAAAGGCAGCAGTACACAGTTCTTCAAACTGTTTGAAGATCCAATTGGAAACTCAGGAAACAGCTAAAACTCACTTTCTCTCCACCTCAAAAAACTTAGTAATAAAACTTTGCATCAAAATCCGCTGGAAAAAAACTTAGGGTACACAGAGGATTGTCCATGTTTGAATTTTAAATCTTTCACAAACACAGGCCATGTAAACTTTGCGGATCCTCAATACAAAGAAGACTACAAACAGGTTTCAGTGTACAAAAACTGAAATACATGTGTATGTCTCTTCTCAAATGCAAACTGTGTTCAATTCCAAGTGTTTTTACTTCTGAAGTCTAGAGCGTGCTCAGCTTTGAACTTGGTGATCCATTCTGCTTTCTGCTGCCTTATGCTGGCAAAAGAAATCAGAGCCAAAAATGACTACACCAATAGAGAGTCGGTATAGCGTGGACTAGATTAGCAGGATAAAAGGCACAGAATTATGACCATTTTTTCTGACTCTGTGCATAAAGAGAAGAGGAAGTTTCACTCCCCAACTTGGATATCAGAATGAATATTTTTGGCACTGAACTCCATTTGCTTTTCAAATGGGCCCTCATACATGCATGATACCTGTATAGTTAGCACATTCCTTGAGAGAAACAAACACCTGAAAGCACTCAGCTAGCTGAGACCATGTCAGTGGCTATAAATACCCATCTCTCTCTATAAATACACATATCTTCTTACACTGGTCTGTTACTAAAACCTTCACACAAAAATAAGCCTTTTTGATGGGATGAGTAAGCTCACCTGCCTCCTTCTGCTCTCCCAGCTTGTCAAGGATGTTAAAGGAAATGTCCAGGTATTCTCTCTGAATAGCACTCACAGCAATCTTCCTCTGCTTCCTCTGCCGAGGAACAATCTGAATCTTAAATTCTGACTCCTCAGTCTCCTCTTCTTGTTTCTGCTCTGTGTTTTGCTCTGTGTCAGACTCTGTGTTGATATCAAGTTTATCACTTTCTGTTTGCTTTTCAGAATCTTCGGGGACTTTAATAAGGACTGTCTTTACATTTGGGCTCGGAATTGTTCCACTAGGTTTAATTTCCTCCACACTGAGCTCAGAGTTATCATCAACAGACATTTCTGGAAGGGCAAATGATTTTTGCAGCATGTCCCTTTTCTGTTTCAGTGTTAGTGAGTTTCCAGAGGACATGTCCTGAAGTTCTTCTGGCTTAACTAACTCTGAAGAGTCCTTCTGATCTTTGGGAGAAGTGGAAATTATCTCCTCTATTCCTGCTGAAGCACTGTTGCTTGTATCCTTAGAACTAAAGTCTTTGGAGCAATCTTCAATGCTGAACTGTACCAGTGGAGTTGTGCTGAGGCTGAGTGCAGAAACATTGATAGGAGTTGAGGGAGATGACACAGCAGTTTTGCCAGAGACCTCATCATTCAGCGGGTTTGTTGTTTCTTCTTCTTCATCACTCTCCACTATTCTAAGGGGGGGAAGTGGTTCAAACACTAAAGAGTCACTGTCTGAAGTGGAGAGCACTGAATGCTTTTCAGGACCCGATGTTGAATCGGAGGACAAATCTATCAGATCTAAATCTTCCTTGGGACCAGCAGGTTTAACTGGGGAGTCCACTTTCACTTCATAGGTTTCCATGCAGTTTAGCCTAACCTCTGGTATAACAGGTCTTTTTGTTTCCTGGAAACTCTCTGTACGAGGAAGACTTTCTTGTGCGTCTGCATTTTCAGCTTTAGTAGAAGAATTCTGCCGAGATCGTCCATAATCGCTGTGCCTGTGAGCGGCGTGAGCAGCAGGGACAGGAGGTTTTTCTAAGTCACAGCGGTCTATGCAGGACTTCCTGCGATGCTCGTCTAATGAAAACAACAGGGAGTCTGCATTCCCTATATCAAGAGATTTTTGTTTTAGAGAGCGCAGTTTTTTTTTCTGAATGCTTTCTTCTCTCACACAGCGTAGGATACTGTCTTGTAAGGCCCCCGTCTCTCTATATTCAGCCAGCTCTATTTCACCTGATCAAAACAGAAAGAGCTAATACTACCTCAGTTATAGACTTTTGGCAGATACCTTCATCTTTATATCACAATTCAACATGACTGGCATTTTAAATACAAACCCATGATTAGTCAAGATTATCTACATTTTATTTTCACCTTAGAACCAAATTACATGAATTTTTACAACAAACAGTGACAAAAAATTACTATTTGGATAATAGAGTTTATCTAAATACTGTCCAAACTCTACTCATCCTGGACAGATGTACCCTGAAGAGAGACTGTTTAACTTTGTGCATTGAAAGAAGACAGCACAGGCATGTAATTTCCACAGGTACTTGGAACGTCTGCATGTAGTACACCTACGTATTATTTACTGCAACAGAAAAGGCTTAAAATGGATGTTCCTAATTCAAGAAGCAAGGGCAGTATTAGCACTGAGGATATTGTAGCACAAGCCTGGGATCAGACTGCTGATCAGAGAATTTTTCCCCCGGTGATCTCAGAACCCAGCAGAGCCCAGTAGCTCAGTCAAAGGGAAGTGCACACAGCTACTCCTGCTGGCACTGCCACTGCATTGGTATTTTGCTATGTGAGCACACTCATCGAGAACATTTCAAAAAGTTATCACCATCATTATTGTTACGATGAATTACAGATTTTCACATAAAACAGGATCATTAATATCGTGATATTTCAAAATATTCTACATATGAATCAACATGCAAAAAAAAGCAGTGAGAAACGTTAAAACAGATGTTGGCTGCAGGCAGAATCACTCCCCCTCCCTGTGCAAATACCTGAAAGTAAAAGAAAAACAAGTGGGTGGTGGTGGAAATGTCTTCGACTTCTTTTTAGGCTATTCTTTCCAGAAACTTAAATTTGAAATCAAAATTGTTCCTACTTTTTGAAAGCCCCAAATTATCCCTTTTGCCAATGGAAAAGTGTAATATTTGCACCAATAGTAACAATTTTCTTACTGTAGAGTCCCACATCATCAAGAAAATCAATTTCTGAGAAAAAATTAATTTGAGTAAAAATTAACCACCCGGGGAGGTGGTGGAGTCACCATCCCCGGATGTGTTTAAAAAAAGACTGGATGTGGCACTCGGTGCTATGGTTTAGTGGAGGTGTTAGGGCATGGGTTGGACTCAGTGATCTTGAAGGTCTCTTCAAACCTAGTGATTCTGTGAAAATCTTCTTACGCATTTTTTTAGTTCCAAAGAGCTCAAAGTTTCAGAAAACAACTGCTGGTTTTAGATATTTTTATTTTGGCATGCCTACTTTGAGATTCCTGAAAGATAATTCATTCAGGGAAATGAGGAGTGTCTGCTCTTAAAAGAGTAGTTATATTCAAATTAGGCAGTGCAACAAACTCTACAAAGAAAGGTGGTAGCTTGAAACTAAGAGTAGGAAATTGTATTTCTGCATGAGTTTATACCAACAAAACAATTCATACTTCTCTGAGCATTCATCTCAACTGGTTGATATTTCACCATTTTGCTGCCGCCAATTCTCTTCAGTCTTGCAAAGAAAGTTTGAGACTCTTTATTGCAAGGTCCAGTTGGCGTATCATGAATATCAGATTCATCAAAAACACTGTCTTCCTCTGCTGGAGAAAGAAAAGCTTCATTACTCTTAAGTGAGTGCAATTCCTTGAATGAAAAGCTGTCTATGTTACAAAACCTCAGCTAGTGACAATTAAACTTGAATTGAAAAATGAAGAATCATCTGAAGCTTGCAAGAAAATTGCTATCTCAGGTACAACTTTGTCATTCTTGTTACATCTTCAGTTAAGGTCAGAGATAAATGAAATATGGGTTACAATGAAACAAAAGCATACCAAAGCTTTTACCATTCTAAGCTGATATTTTCTACTGATAATAACACAGACCCTTTAGATGGGAGAAATACACTAGATTGGGACACTGACTCAAGTAAACAACTTCTATAGTGCTCCGTTAGAAATGCTAAATTGAAGGAGGTGGAAATTAGTACAAGAACTGCAAGGTCAGTCATAAACCAGCAAAATAAGAAAGTGAAAAAAAGAAGAAATGGATAATCTTGGGAAGCTGGTGATGATAATAGTAACAGAATAAGACCTAAGAGTATGAATTACGAAATTTTTATTGATCTAAGTATTGATAGTAAAACATTATGCTCTGATTTGAGACCTGCCAGCTGAAAATGTCAGAGAGAAAGAAAGATCCAAATGTATTTACCCATCCAAAAAAATGCCACATCATCTGTATGAAATGGCTATTAAAAAAAAACAGATATAAAAAAAGAAAAAAATCCATATCAATCATGTGGAATCATTCTGTGGTTCTAATCTAGTGATTCATCTCCAAGGAAATAAGAAACACTACTGGGACAATAAAGAAAACAGAGCACTCAAAAGAAAAACAAAGTTTGCCCTGTTTATTCTAGCAAGCAAACATGGAGAGGAAACGCATTTGGTGTCTGGGAGTGAAGAGGCAAGTAAGTCAAACAGAATGGACAAAAACTGAAGACTTAAATGGGACATAAATATCTTTAGCTTTGAAATTGCTGGAAAGTTGCTAGTATATGTGAAGCTATGAAACTGCCACCTAAAGGCATCAGGGACAAGATACCTAATTGAAATAAAGAATCAAAAAAAATCAAAGTTGATAGTAAGAATTTCTACAGGAACTGGGTTTAATAAGTTAGGAGATCACTTTTAATGTCATGTCTTGTGTGTAACTTCTTCTTCCCCTTAGCAACAAATGCTTCTTCTCACAATATTTATCATCAGTTCTACAGCAGTCTGTACACTGGATCCCCACAACACTCATGATCTCCATGACAAAGTTTGGTAGAAAAATTAGGGGAAAGGTTCAATAGCAGTAAAATCCATCTTTAGCACAGGGATTCTTGCTCCTGACAATGAAATCCTCACCTGTACATTATCTAAACACCATCTTTGATGCTGACAGCAACACACACACTACCTGACCAGAGATTAAACAAGTCTCCTTAGAAAAGGTAGGAAATGCTTCAACTTTCCAAGTCCCTATGGAATTATATTGACTGCTTCTTGCAGGTGGAAGAAAACTTTCCTACATCCTCCTTTTTCTGCAGCCCTTCCACAAAGGAGGAGAATGAGCCCTGTGGTTAAGTCAGTATTTACAGAGTAAAATCTGCCCATTTATGGTCCTTTACCTCTGTGCAGCCCAAAGCCCTTCACAACAGCTTTGGAAAGCAAGTAAACTTTATTCTCCTTACTGTAAACATAAAGAAACAACAATGACATGAGACACAAGGCCACCCAGGGAAGCAGTGTTGGACAAGTTGGGTACTTGGGCACCTCACTTTGTCTTAGCAGCATCTCAGAATCAATCCAGAAAGTCAATGCACTTTATAAATGCATTATTAAGTCATTAGTAATTAATTCATTAACTTGTCTCAAAACAAAGACAAAATTATAGTAAGGCCACAGTTATCTGAACCCTCTTAGCCCTCCACTTGCAATACAAAACGTCCAAGTGAGTAAGAATATGCAATACATAGTTTAAGTTCATGTTAAGGTGGCTTTAATTTGGTAGAGCAGAGTAACAGGGTGTTCAGGTAAATAAAAAGTTCTATCCTTGTTTTGCTGGATATCTTTTCACGAGCAACAAGCAGCAAAAGAGGAAAAGGTACTGATATGAAAACAAGAGAGCTTCTTGGGTTTTTCTTCAAAAGAGTTTGCTGCACACTAGGAAGACTATTTGAGAAGGAGGATGTAAACAGCAAATAAGCATCTAAAAGGTAGAATAGCTGAAATGAGGCTACAGATTTATATCAAAAGAACCTGTTAAACTTTGATCATTAACACTTATTATTTAATTAACCTCACAACTGTAATTACACTCAGTGACAGCACGTTACTTGAAGTCCCAAGCCTATACCAGTTCCCCCCATCACAGTACCTCTGCTACACCTAGCAAGCACACACAGAGTTAACAATCACAATCAGACTCTAGGTGTTGAACCATTCTCTTTTGCCATCCACATACACATTTGCATTAACCTTATCAACTTCAGCTCCTTTAAAGAGAAAAGCAAACTACGGACTGAATTTACAGTTTTCTCTTTTCAGTATCAAATATTTGCTACTATTTCATGTTATTGCAAAGTAAAATCAGAATGTGGTGTCAGGCTGGTTGCACACCTTGTGTGTGAGCATGATCAGCTAGCACTGCCATTAAAAAGGCCAAGGACTATGCAGACTTAGTGACTGTACCACTAAATCTGAGATACATTACTCCCTTGAGAGACGTAAGACCATTGTGCTATGGTCAGCCTATGGAGGAGCTGTGAACGTCTTTTACTACAGACGGCTACAGCTGGTCACATAAGTCACACTTCAGACTTCATCCTGAGTATTATGTTCTAAAGTTTAGACCATATTTACTCATTTCTACAACATCTGCAAGATTTAATGAATTAAATCAACGACTATCATACAAATTAGAGTGTTACAAGTACCTTTCTCCTTTTCACTGTATCGGCTTATGTTACTGTTGTCACTATACAAAGGGCCAGCAGTTGCATGGGGCTTGCAGCTGTGATACTGAGCGTTGAGGGTATTGACTGTGATGTGGATTAGGTGAAGTACAATCTTGCTGATTTCACAGTCTCTGTAGGGGTACTGTTCAGCAAAAGAGAAAAAGTCCAGCTTAAAAACCAACTTTTCTCCTTGGATAAACATTTAGGCAGTAAAACTGAAAAATTACACTAATATTGTCAGCTGGATGCCCTTTGCCTTCCATTCATCATACATTTCCAAATACATCATGAGAAGCAGGATTGGTGTTGGCTTTGTACACAGAATTATTTTAATAAAATATTAAAAGTCCACAGTAGTAACATTTAGTGTCTGCAATTCCTGGTATGCCCTATAGACCTGCTAGAAATTTGCTAAGCATATCAAAAGTATTCACAGCTTCATTTCAGTGCATAAATTCCTCACATTTTAACAGCACTTCCTAAAAAACATCACTCAACAAAAGAATTACAAGCTGTTAAAAACTGACATTCCCCATTTAAAGTTACTCTTGTTTTTTTTATAAGTAATTCTAAGTTACTCAAAATACTCCTCACTAGAATTGCATACATCACTTTCCTATTTTCAAATCCATATTTTTCTTTCTCGGTAAACACTTGAAATAGACTGTAAAAGCACAAATGAAGTCAGTAGCACAGATTAAATCCTAACTTTTTCAGACATTGAAACTAAATGCAGTGAGTAAGCAGATCAAAGAAAAGTGTTTATAGTTCCTTTCACTTCCCATACTTTGTTGTTCCCTGTAACAAATTTCAAATTGAAGTTCAAATTTTTCTGTGGACAGCATCTTTTTAAGATCACTCACCTTATAGAGAATAACTAGCAAAGCCTTTAACCACATCTGCCGAATGTGAGGTTTGAGGGACCAGAGGGAGCAGCGAGGAGGCTGCTGAAAGTAATGCCTTAGCTGAGGACAAGTGCAGTATTTCAACACCTGCACCACCAAGGGAAGAAGGTGTTTTCCCAGGTTGATGTTATAGTCCATCACCTGAAAAGAACACAGAAGTTACCTCACAAAAACCAAATCCACTGATGTTGAAAAACAAAATAATTAATGCAGCTGAGGTATTAGGTACACATAAAGAAATGGATGGTTTTAAGGAAGTCTCACTACCATTTAGAAGCTTTCTGCCAGCTTGCCACCTTCTCATTTTATCTAGCTGGGCAAAATGAAGCAAAAGAAAATGTGTTCTGAAAGCCTTTCATCCACCACAGCCTAAATTTTAACATGCACTGGCATGATCATAAAATACATTATGCTGGAATAGCTTTGTATTATAGCACAAGTTGATCATGCTTCAACACACAAAACCATATCATGCGTATCCCAGATTTATCAGACATGAAGCAGTTGTGAGGTTTAGGATTGGTGGTTGTGTATTTTGGTTATCTTGGGGCTTTGTATTAACATTGTACCACCAGTTTTCATTCTTTTCTCAGCAGGCTCGCAACATTAGGTGTTGGGGTTTTCTAAGCCCCAGTTTCTGGAATCAGGTAATGACACTAGGTTCCCACTCTCCACCTTAGCAAAGGTAAGAGTATCTGCTATGTTATGCAGGAAGTCTAAGCACACAAATCCTAAAGGATCCAAGAACAAAGCAAATGAAAAATATCCTGCTCTAAACAAAATGCTAATCGATCTTAAGTAGCGATGTTGCTGCAGACAGGTTGCTGTGATGACTGCTAGTCTTATGCCTTGCCTCCATCACGACCTTTGAGGAGCATTGTGCTTTTGGGGCCTGCCCCAGAGGTTTGAATCCTGATCATTAGGTGCAATGAGGCCATAAATTCCCACCACCCTGGCTTAACTGGTTTTGATTGAAACTGCATTGCTATTTTTCATAATCTTCCCTTCAGTCTTGCAACATTAGCTATTTTTAGAATCGCACATCCTGAAAGCACCAGTTAAATAGAACATACACAGTTCCACAAAGCCCTTGTCTCTGACTCTGACCTACACTGGCTGACTCCCAGGAAGATGTAACAATAGGCCAAGCCAACTCCAGCACAATCCCCAAGATCTAACATGCCCCTGGCAGATTCTTCATTGGACTTAGTGCAGTTTATCAGGAGCTCTGTACATCTAAACAGACAGTCTGTACTTCTTTTGGTTTGTTTTGTTTTTATTAGAACAAGCAAATGAGCCTAATTTACAAACACTAAACTCGTGTCTCAAGTTCTGTCCTGAAAAAGCTGACTAGAAGTTTTTCCCTGTAAAATTCTCTGGTTTGACGTGCAGCAGTCTCAAATATTTGCGTTGCATGTGTAGAGCCTAAGAGACGAATCCCATGTCTATCCATGTAGGGCAAGCCAGTCAAATATGTGATATATAATCACCGAACTGGGTCTTACCCCGCACTGCCGCGTTCCCTCAGGACCTGAGAGTCGGGCAGCACGGTTACCAAAGACCCACCCGCGCACAGCAGGCCGAGCGCTGCCGGACACAGCACACGCCGTGGGGCCACCCGTGCACAGCAGGCCGAGCGCTGCCGGACACAGCACACGCCGCGGGGCCACCCGTGCACAGCTGGCCGAGCGCTGCCGGACACAGCACACACCGTGGGGCCACCCGTGCATAGCAGGCCGAGCGCTGCCGGACACAGCACACACCGCGGGGCCACCCGTGCACAGCAGGCCGAGCGCTGCCGGACACAGCACACGCCGTGGGGCCACCCGTGCATAGCAGGCCGAGCGCTGCCGGACACAGCACACGCCGTGTGCCCGGCGCTGCCGCAGCACCGTGAGGCACGAAGGCACCACGGGCTGCGCTCCAGCGCCACCGCGCGGGCAAACACCGCGGCGGCGGTGCCAACAGGGCAGGGAAACGGGCACCTGCCGCTTCCCAGGCCTCAAAACACTCAGTTTATGGTGAAAAATACTAAGAAACATTTGATATTTTTTAACTGAACTGTGCATTCGAACTAAGCTTGGAATCAAAATAAACGAAGCAGCAAGCCAGCCCAATCCCGGCCTTTGGTGGAGCTGACAGGGAAAAGAAAATATTTATGACTTGGGAAAGAAGAGTAACTTAAATAGATCTCTGAAGGTCTCAGTGCTGTTTTCACCCTGTAAACGTACCTTCGGATTGCAAACAGCATTTCTCTTGCAGCAAAGGTGATTCCAAATACAAAGCAGCCCTACAGACAAGAAAATATTTCTCCCACAATACAAACTAAAATTTTGATGTCTGCTGCACAGAGAAAAACCTTGACCTACTGACGTTCTCTAACTCCATTTGACATCAGAGGAACCAGGGTTCAAATATAAAGCTTTCAAACAAAAATGGTGAATTCAGCTATCACGAGACATTCTAAAGGCGGAAGAGAAAGGCAAGGGCTCTCATATTCACAACAGCAGTAAGAACCACGTCTGAAAATCAGGTCAATTATGATCACCGAAATTTGGGAATCCAAACTTGGAAAACAGATGGAACAATGTGGAAAATGCTGGCATGGTATCCGAACGGCCACTTCCAGACTCTCAATGCAACAGTAACAGGTCTGAATCTCCTTCTACATTCTTTAGCTTAAAACTGTACAAAAGAAAGATGAGCAACACAGAGCCACAGTGCTCTGGGACCATGGATCCCAATGCATTTGCAGTTACCCAGTTTGCATTAACACCATCTGTTTTACCTCCTGAAATCTGGATACCTGATGTGTCCACGGCTGTGAAAGTTTATCCATCTGTCAACATTACATTTTACTTTGAAAAATCACTGATTCCAATGTATGAACCAGAAAATCCTGGTAAGAATTGCAGATACAGAAGAGACAAAGATAGCTTTGAGCAATGTTTGAAGGTTACAGCACACTTCTGAAATCACAGCGCTCCTGTTCCCCTAAGGTAATCCTTTATGAGAGACTGTGATGAGGAAAAAGCATTGAAGTGATGATGATGCTTCATTGCAAATATACTACTCTGTAAGTGTGAAACATGTTCCAGCCCAATATCACCCACTGTTCTATAACTAAGAATTAATTGAGCCTTAGAAGAGCCTTGTGAGATAGAAAATTATGATCCTCCTTAGAAGATGGAGGAAGAAAGCATAAGGCAAGGATGTGCTTGGTCATTTATCATAGTAATATAGGCAAAAGTTCTTCATGGTGACACCACTCCCTAGGAAAGGGAGTACAGAAAGTCCTGGGTGCACTGTAAGGAAGAAAAATGAGCCTCCTGCAAAGTGAAAAATGTTGAAGAGTTCACAGACCATTCACACAGGGAAACAAACAAGAACACACTGGTCCCAGGTCTTCCTGAAGAAAAAAGGAGGAAATACTCATGAGGAAAGTAAGGCATTCAAAGGCTAGTGAAAGAGGGCAGAGGTTAGAAGCGGTCTCTAACTTTTCATACAGTGGTAGTATTGTATTTGCATGCCTCAATGCACACAAAACCATTATCTCTTTGCCAATGATGCAGCAAGTTCAGACTACTAGTAGAAAGTAAAAATTCTTTCACCAGCTGAAGAGGTGTTGAAGTTTTAAGCAGGATTACCTCATTCACCCATTATTTTGCTACAAAGGCAGCTGTGCTACCACCATTTCAACAACAGGTAATAAGAGAACAGCAAAAACTAGCAAATGCCTTCACCTACTTGTGCTATTCCAGCAATAAAGGCATTAAAGCAGGTTGAAACACGCATTTTTTGGGGTGCAATCATGAAGCATCCCTCCTGCTGATCATAGCCAAGCAGGACGTACAGATGGCGCTTGACTGTGTTGAAAGCCTTGGCGCTGCTGATGTCCGACTCCGCGCTGCTCTCGTCCTTTGCCATGAACTTCATGAGCACTGTAATGAGCTGATGCACAGTCTGGTGATCAATGCCAGCATCCTCTGGCAACAGATCTTTTATTGTATTATCATTCTCTGGGGAAGGTTGTCCTATGGGCACAAGAGACATTGGTATCAGACCCTAGAGAACACTGTGTAAACTCTGTAAATCCAAAAAACAGTACAGAATACACCAGAATTTTTTTTCCAAAGTTCACTGCTCCATTTCTGCCCAAATACACATGGTTGTTATTTCTATGACAGGTGAAAATTAAAACTATGGGGGGGAGGTGGGAGGAGGGGAATTTTCAGATCTACTTCTATCAAGTATAACTTTCCTTTACTGTCTCATTTTGGCAAGAAGAAATAATGAGCTTTGTGTTATACAATATTTTTTGCTCCAGACAGTTTTCACGGGGATTTATTACTTAAAAACCCTACTTCAAAAATGAAAATTCTCTACCCAAGCTATTGCTGGACCAAGATTTGCAGATGCAAAAAGAAAACAATGAATTCTGAAATAATTAGAATAAGACATAAAGCAAGTACCATTTTCAGAAGCACATTAAAAATGTACATAGAAAATAGTCTTAGCTTCATTGGCATCAACTGAGAAACAATCTTATGTTCTTATATATCTTATAATCTTATATAAAGTTATATCCAGGTTAAAATTTTCCATGAGATTATATCATAAACACACAATTTTCATAAGGATGATACTTGACTGTTCTATTCAGACTTTTCATCTCTATAATATGTTGTGAGATTTTCAATAAAACAAAGAAGGAGGTAAGATGAAATGAGTGAAAGGGTCATTGGGCTCTAAATAAATCCTGGTTCTCCAAATAGAATTCAAAGAGTAATTAATCTGAAAAGATTAAACCATTTTACTTTCACTTGCTGAACAATATAATTTAGAAGCTCAGTGATAAAATGTTCAGTTTTGATAGTGTTTCATAACTCTAACACTAGCTAACAGATACTTCCCAGGACTTTTCCTGACATTTTACTTTTCCAGAAATATTACTACATTTTCTGATCCACTAAAAATCTCATTTCTCATATTTTACCCTCACTGAAAACTATACAGCAGGACACAGTGAACAGAGCTTCACCCTCATTTGTTTGTCATAGATTTACTAAGGATGAAGTCTATGGAATGTCAGTCACACCGTTTTTATTTCTGATGTAGAAACCTGCAACAAACCAGCAATGGAGAAATACTTGTTTAAAACTATAAAAACTCTACAATCCAGTTTAGTCAACAGCTCTCCAGAGTTTGGAAAATCTCTTTCTGGCATGGGTCTTAAGTTATATCAAGCTTGAACTAAACACTCATTTCACCAACACAAGATACAGGGTATCCTGCATCACATGAGGCTGTTTAATCCATACAGAATGCACACTGAATTCAGCTTGCGTTTGGACTGTGCAAGGAAGACAGTTTTAGATCTAGAAAGAACAGATGAGCATGAGAACTGGTTCACTTAATTGCTATGTATAAAATAAATGTTTTTCTACAACAGATGTACATCCTACATTTAGGAGTCAGTCAGTTCCTCAGCTGAATCAGATATGCTCAGTACTGCCAATGCAGTAAACATAATAAATATAAAAATACATATAAAATATATATTTAAAATGATAAATACTGGGAAGGAGGAAAAGGACAGTCATTAGTCTTCTAGTTCCCAAATCATCTGCCATATTCTGAATCACATTATCAGACTTTACAGATCAGTAGTTACTAGCTACATTAAACTTTCTATATATACATTTTTAGGGGAAACTTCATTTGAACCTTAGGTGATTAATTACCTGAGCCTAGAAACTAAGGCATAGAAATACCAAAATACACCCAATAAAACTACAATGGCTAACAATGCCTACTCTGAGACTGACACTTCTTATGCAAAAAATGCCTTTAAGCCCAGTATATAGCAGGTGAGTGGTGCCACTAAATGAAGCACAATCACCCATTGAGACACCAGTTTATCACATCATTACGTCATTTGTTCCCTCTGTGAGCCTGTGACAACCCACACATATGTTCTGTAAGGAACTGGTTGACTTCTAGCTCTCACTGGCCTAGCACAGCAGGGCTATATGCTGCTAATTCAGAAGTTCTCCTATTTCATTTCACAGCTTAGTCAGCAACCACACTGACAAGGTATCTTCCTTTCAGCCGTTCACCCAATAAGTTAATATGTTCTGATTCTGAATTTGCATCTGTTGGAAGTATTCCAAGTCTTGAAGAGGGTACATGGAAAGATCTGAATCTGAGATCTTTTCAGTTCCAAATCATCAGTCTACATAGCACTCGGAGCAATAACTGTCAGTAGCCACAATTACTGAGAGATTGAGAGATTACTTGGACCTTGTTGTTCTACCTATCCTATGGATGCCTGACAGAGGGGCGACATCTTCACAAAATGTCAGCAAATACAAAATAAGGGATTTATAAGCATGCAGAGGAGACAAGTGTAATTTACAGCACTAACAGGCAAAAGCATCCTGTCTGCTGTCTTTAAAACCTGAAAGTCAAAGATCAGACTCAAAATAGGTGACCCATGGGGCCAGTCTACCAAATATTTACTTGTGGGAAATGAAACACAGGAAGGTGAGGCTCTGCTGGCACAGCTGACTGACTCTGAATAACCTCCTCCCTACTCCAAGGTACTATTTACAACTGGAGGCAGCTTTCAGTACAGATTGAGAGCAAAGCTTCAATTTACAGTTTCTGGAACCATGCTGAGATGTGATTCATTCTGCCATTTAGACAACTTCCATCTTGTGTAAGTTTATCTCATGATTCAGCAAGAAAGTCAGAGTTAGAGCCTTCCTTTTCCTGTTTCATCAAAACACACCTCCCTTGTCAAACCCACCTGGTGTTTGCTCTGGTGTTCCTCCAAGTGCTGGTGCAGACTGCTCATGTCTGGTCAAGCTCACAGCTTTAAAAAAACACAAGAGCAACTCTGTTTAGTAAGGCAGCGCTGACATCTTACATTTAGCATAAATTCAGTGCTAGCATATTTATGTTCATTTACTCATGCACTGTTGTCAGGCACTGAGTGTAACTGCTTGGAACACGTCATTTGTGTGCCCTACAGGTTTTGTGCACCATGCTTTATAACTCTTATTTTCTCCATCATTTAATGTTCCTGGTACAAGAGTCAACACAGACGAATCCCTATGCAGGATTGTTAATTGCTCAAGAAAGATTACCTAAGAATCCCAAAATATTTGGGGAGTTGGGGGGAGGGTCGTGTTGGAAAGAAAATATACTGCAGCATTGGAAAGAAAATTACCTTTCAACTTCTTTATTCACTAGCACCCGGGTTTGAAAGTTTTATCAGT
Source organism: Climacteris rufus (assembly GCA_013398175.1). Classification (NCBI taxonomy): domain Eukaryota; kingdom Metazoa; phylum Chordata; class Aves; order Passeriformes; family Climacteridae; genus Climacteris; species Climacteris rufus. The sequence continues at coordinate 143,565 of VZRZ01000279.1, read as the reverse complement.
TCCTCATATGGGTAAGAGCAATGTGAGAGGTCCAATTTGAATATAAAGACTAATCTGTGTTTGTAAAATTCTGTAAATGAGAATGTCCAAGCTTTACTTCTGCTTGGAAAATATCTGCACAGCACTCCATACAGGCCTATGGATTTCCAGCACCTAGCTCCTCCTGTGGAAGCCAGCAGGAAGGATGTGTTGCATGGACATTGTTTCCTTAACAACAGAATTCTGAATATATTCAAAAACTCATTTGAGACATTAACAGTTGTTTTTAAGACGTCTGGCATGTGGTGTACCTTCTGATTAATAATTACAATTAACAAATCAATTAGAAAGAGGAATTTCTCTCTAAACACGGTATCTATTTAAGACAAAATCTACTGTGTATTAGCCACAAATAAAAATTAAGATCTACAAAAGATAAGCTAGTCTTGGAGCATTTTATTCCGGCATTTTAAACAAAAACATCTGGACATGTATTTGTTCTATGTTATTTGTCAAACTCACTAACTTGTCATTATCTGAATAATGCCCAAAACAGTCAGAAACCTAAATTTGCTATCCCAGTTGGATAAATATTGACAACTCCCATGCATAGCCATCAATAGGATATGACCCTAAGGGAGGAGACAGAGGTGTGCCACAAAAACATAAAGAGATACTCAACGAATTTTGGTGGTTAAGGTTTCTGGAAGGGAGAGTGCTCTCTTGGACTCGGCGGGTCCCTTCACACTGTCCCTCAGGGAGCGCACGCTCTTCTGGCGGTTGCGTGCGAAACGAGCCCTCTTGATCTTCCACATTGCCGCATCACTGAGGTTGGCCACATTTGTCCGGACAGCAGTGATAGCTTTGCAAATGCAATTGACCAAGTTAGGATTCATTCCACAGCATGGGAAGGCCCTACTGCTGCCAACTGCCAAATGCAACTGGGCCCCGGGTCCCACTCAAGTCAAGAAAGTTTCATATGGGCTCAAGGGGTCCATCTGCAAGGTACTCATTTCTGTGCTGCCATTCTGAAATCCTCAAAACCCCAAATGGCATAACTATGTAAAAAAACATTAAAATCTTGAAACCAAAATCAAATTTCAGGCTAAGAGAATATGAGGTGCCCCATATTTAAAATGGCAGAAATCTCAAAAGTATGGATCACACTCGTACCCAACCACGGCCTCTAGTTTTGCCTCACTAACACCTGTTCTGCCTACACCCACCATCCTGGATTTGAACTCAAAAAACCTGTGACTGTTGATTATGGAGTTACAATGGTGTTACCAGCAGTATGGTGGCATGTCTTAATGGGGTCACCGATACTTTTCCATACTCATATCTATAGTCCACTGAAACCCTTTGAGTTTAATCATCTGATTGACTGAAGTCAGTGAGCCCATCCTTTGCATCACTTATGTCTTCGAAATGGCAAAGAGAAAGGTTAAAAAGAAATCTGAAAATTCTCTTTTTATTTTAAATCACTTTGAAATATTCCTATTTAAAGATATTACCCTATATTTGCAGCCAGAGGTGCTAGAAACTAGTTCAAAGAATCCCTCCCCAGGCCACAGCAGCAGTTCCCAGCATTGGGTCAAGCTACTCACATATGGAGAAGAAAATACCTTTGCAGTTTCACCCCTCTCCTGTGCAACAGTAGCAGCACCTGGGCTTTTTTAGGCACTTGCCTCCACGCAAAAGTAGAAGGAGGCATTAGGCTACTTCGGGGAACACACATTGTTCAAACATCTGTTCCCACCTCCTTCAGGAAAATCAGATGGAAACAGATCTGACGCAAGGGCCATCACTTGGGTTAGGAAGTTTTCAATTACTCAGCACGCTAAAAAATTGTGCATGAATTATTTTTAGTTGCTCTCTACTGAAAAGAAGGAGACTTGGTTTCTCATCAAGAAACCCAGTATGAAGAGGACAAACATTTAAAAACATTTGTCACTGCAAGAATAGTTAACTGTGCACTGATTGTAGGAATTCATGTACCTCTTGTGCTGTGCCCCATACATTGGGGCTTTTTTGAGGGTCATACAGACCCTAGGGCTGACTCTGTGCAGACCACCACAGGACAGGGTTGGGCATGATCTGGGACTTTAAGAATAGCAAACATGACAGCATAAGAACATGGGTTAATGTGGGTTGCAGGTGATCATAGAACCAGACTGCATTTCAACCAGTGCCAGCAATCACATCCATGTTTATGAGAGCAAAATATGACACCCAAAGGTGCAACAGAATACAGTCTAATCCATACTCAGGAAGTCAAAACATGCTCAATTCAATTTACTCTCTTTCGGCCTGAAAGATTACTTAATACAAGAACTTATACATGTGAGACCTACAACTCTCTCAGACTCTTGCAGGTAGCTGAAATTCGAGAAGCTGATAAAAAGTGATCAGATTGATTTGGATTCTGCTTACTTGTTGGGAAAGGGAATTCTTTATTGCAGTCCAGATGAAGTTGTGCTTCCAAAGACAAGGTCTCAAAGCGATTCACAAAGAACTCCCAGCTCAAAGCTGGAATATCTGCTTTTAGAAAATGAAGCAGCAAAAGCTTACTAAGAATTGTGGGCCTGTCCTTGACAACTGTGTCAAACTGGAAATCAAGGCAGAGGCAGAGACCCTATAAAAGGAAACAAAAAAACCCAACACATAACTGAGATATGAAATCTTTTAAGGACTTTTTAAAGCAAAGGGAGGCCAAACTCACAACTTCTCCCATCAATTAGTATGGGATCAAGGCTTAGCTCCTTTTGTCTAACAAGTGCTTTAAATCAGAACTAAGGCTACTGAAATCAATGGGAAAGTAAGGTAAGTAAAGAGATAAATATGCATCACATTTTGAATGCTGAATTTTCTAAGGTTTTGGGTAATACAGAGGTACAGGCCAAGTTCATTCCTATTGCATATTTGGTACACAGTATCAAAGTGCTCACACACCTCTGTCTGAGAAAAACCTTACATTTAGGTAACTGAATCAAGCCCTTAATTACAAAAAGAATGAATCACCAAGTCCAAACAGAGGAAGAAAGATTACACAGTGAACTGTATCAGAGGCACTTAGCCTCAAAATTCTTCTGTATGCTATTTGCATTAGAATTTTGTCTGTAGCGTCAACACTTCAGTTTGAGAAGAACACCCACACCTTAAATATGAAAGTGCAGTATACTGGTAACAGTGTCATTGAACTCAAGTTCAGTAACACCATCATTGAACTCAAGTTCTCTGGAAACAATTTGGAAAAGGTACCAAATGGAATAAAACTAGTAAATATTAACAGCTTTTTACAGGCAGTAATGCTGAACTCTTTGAAATACATACTCATTCTATTCTCCAGAGAACTAGAACTGAATTGTTCTATGAGATTTATTTTTTTACTCTTGCTTATCTCACTTTCATATCTGTTTAGATTTAATCATGAGAATTCTTAGTGGCAGGCTCTCTAAAATTACATGCCTAGGTAAATCTTGTAAAGATCAAGACCATGTTTGGCTTTGTCCAAACATATTTGCTCACTCTGAGCTCAGGAGGGTGTTATAACACTTAGAAATTTATTTTTTAATTGATAAATATCAGATTATTTAAAAATGTTTTTAAAAATTGATACTTTTCTACAATATCAGTTCAGACACAATAGTAATACTCTGCAGTCATCAAAGTATTTATGGTTGGACTCGGTGATCTTAAAAATATCTTTTCCAATGTAAACAATTCCATAATTCTAAGTTGGAGGTAGGGCAGTATCACTTCCCTTAGCTATTTTGTGCATATGTCAAGCACCAAGACCAATAATGCTTGTCTAAAGAGGTATGAGCAGTGACTGTGATGTTGTACATCCGAACTTCAGGTGAAAACCCAGTTTCCTGTTGGAATATATTTTTCCCCATGTAACTCACCCACCTGTAAGGCTGGCCTCTTTATGGTGTCGAGTAACAGCCCAGCTCTTGTAGCCACTGCTGGGTTGACATCTTCCACAGCAGTCAGGAAACAGCAAAATGCATGAGCCAAAGAGTACTTCAGTAGGTGGTTTTTTGTCACAGAGTGAATATCCAAAAATCTGCACAACACAGCCACTTTCTCCACTGTAGCAATCATGCACCCAGACAAAGAAAAGAGGCATATTCATTCAGGCAGTGGTTTCTTTATGTACCGATTAATATATCTTTCCTAGAAATATACAGAGCTGAGAAAGTAACTACAAAAAAATAGCTGGCAAGAGTTGTAATTTTGATTTTTATTATCCAAAATGTCTTATGTTCTCCTCTATTTTACTGCATGTTGTTCCATAGTTTTGCACCAAAACATCTCCAAAATTCTCAAAAGCAGCAAAATGATAGTCACCTATTATACAACTCCTCAGTTACAGCAGAGAAAGCTCTACTTTTTCAGAGAAACAACAAAGAGAAAATAGAGTACATTTCTCAGGCCTACCTGCTTCAAATCTCATCTTCCAATCTTTGCTGTTGAAATTGCTGTTTATGATTGTCCAGAAAATGTCAGCTCCATGGGGAAGCGAAAGTGCATGAAGAAGAAGTGGGACTGCTAGGGAAGAAAGCTGAGAGAACTCAGACTTCACAACTCCCCATAAGCTGGAAAGACAAAAAAGAGCATGCCTGCTTATAAAGACACACCCTTGATATCCTTTCTTTTAAATGTAATGCACTTTTCATTAAAATCTTTATGAGCCATCCTGGGCATTTATGTGAATATTACAGAGTGACTTGCAAAAACTGAGTAGGAAAACAGAGCTACTTGCAAATCTTCAACTACAGCAATTTTTCTTGAAAATCCAGGTTCAAATATTCTTTACTGTGAAACACTTCAGATTTTAAAAGTTTGCCTAATTCAAGGCAATTGCCATGGAGCATAATCTGTGCTATGAATTAGAAGTCTCAGCATAACCTTCAGCAGGTAAGCCACGTGAACTGTCTTGGCACACGAATCATGTGCATCCACAAATAATTGAGATGTTATATGTTCATAATTTGCTGGTATTTAGATTCAGGGCAGATTCTCTAGTCTGCTAAAATCCTAAGTCTTGGGAGATGCTCAGTGAAACTGATACAGAGCAGCTGTAAGTGCTAATGAACACTATTTCAGACCATATGCTGATGCCTATTCAGCTGGTTTTCTGCAAAAATCCCTTTCTCCAAAGAGAATTTTAAAATGCACAGATTTCAATCCAATTCACTCTTTTTCTAAATGAAAAAAACTTCCTTTTCCTCATAAAAATAAGGTGCAATACTGTTGTTCTCTCAGCTTTAATGCTAAGGCCCTATAAACTCAGTTCCTGCCTCTACATGATCATTTATTTTATTTTGTAGAGTTGGGGAAGATACATCAGTCTCAGATAATGGTATTATTGTATATGAGAAACTATTACTTATTGCAAAACAAGTGGCACATGACAGAGTAGCCATGATGGACAATACTGGGTATCTTGGTTTCATTTAACCTTGATTAGCCTGTGCAATGAACACTTACATAGGTTTCTTAACCTTTCCACTCTTCCCTACCACTGTTGCCCTGCTTCCTGCAGTTGTGAATGTTTTCATTTTCTTTGTAGCTAGTTTCTCACAGTCTTTTCTGTAAACATAGCTATGTTATTGTAACTGTATTTTATCTCATCTCTCACATTCCTTTCTCATGGACACAGAACTTTGATGGACATTTCCTTTGACCACTGTAATTGAGGGAGGAAGAACTGATTTCCTCCAATGAATAGTGATTTCCAAATGGATATAAAAAATAAAGAAGGCAGGTCTTGCCCCCCTTCCTTCCTTCTCTCTGATCCTGGTAACAGGTGTCTCTGGCTCGTCCTTTCGTATCGATACTGTAACATACCACCCTTGTTAATTTTCCATAATAAATTTGCAATGTCTTTGACACTAACAACAAATGTATACCTGGAAAACCAATCAGTATGAAGACAAGTAAGTATGTGCAATAAAAACCCACCTTGCAATCAGCATGTGATCTTGAATATAGGCAAGAAATTGCGGATGGTCTTTTCTTGCTATATACAGGCATTCCCCATGAAGACAGAGGATCTTCAGACAATTCAGCATGTTAAAAAGAATATCTGGTTCTTCAAACCTTGACATTTCCTGTATAAACAGATGTACTTCTCTTAACACAATGACACCACCAACAATACAAACTAAACTAACAAGTAATCAGTGTTACCTGCAATATAGTGTATATCAGCTTCAAGGTAACTGGAAGTTGCTGATAACAAAACTTTCTTTCTGTGTCATTCTTTATTGCTGTTAAAAATGCAAGTTACAGACAATATCAAAATTCTTTTATCTGTGGATTCAAAATGAACTAAAGAGTGTTAAGTGATGAGAGAGAAATTAATTCTAGCCACATTAACCCTGCAGTCAGTAAAGTTAGAACAGCATGGAATTTAGCATGTAATATTTTTGCTACTTTATATGTTCAAAAAACCAAGATTTCTTTTAACACTTTTTTGAGAGTCACACTTGTTATCAACTTAATTAGTCTTTCTATTTAAATAATATGTTGAAAAAATTAAATGCATTCTAAAAAAAAGGTGACTGTGCACTGTTGGACTTGAAAGACTGCTTCAGAAACTTGTATTCTATATGAGTATAAGCATTAAGGCCTTACTAAAATAACCTTTTGAGCCTCTACCTACCAGCATTTTCTGTGGTCTCTGTGTGATTTCCCGGGTTTTCTCCATGCTTTGGTGCTGATTTGTCTTCTTCTTCTCCTTCTGTTCCTATAATAAACTCAGGTCTAGTATACAGGAGACTATCCTCGAGGTTATCTGTGGGCTCCTTTAAGAATGTAATAAGTTAAATTCAATTCTTGTTGTTAGCTATACATGTGAGGCCACATCCTGCTGCTTAAGCTACATTTGGTGTGATAAACTGAGCTCAAATGAGGCAGACTTTGTTTAGTTTCATGTACATTTGTGCATTCAAATCACCTGCCGATCTAATATTTTTGCATCAGCAAATGCATACTGACAAAAACATTGTGTTTCAGACACGGATTTCACAGAAACTGTATATCCATATTGGAGCTGAAGTGGATTCAACCAAAGGGTCAATAGGACACAACGTTTGTCATCCTTGCCTGAAAGGGGTAACAGCCAGGAGCAGGGTGTTTCCTCCACTACTGCAGAGTTACAGGCTTAGGGGCAGGACCTACCTCAACCACTTTTACATTGAAAAAAGGACCAGGCTACTTCTGCCTGTGGTCAGCAGCTCAGGATTAAAGGTTGCTTTTGTGACATTTATGTTGTAGATTGTAGGGTGAATTCTGAAAGTGGTACCATACCCCAGTACCCAAAAGACTGCACTATTTGCTAACTTTTTGGTTCAGATGAGAATCTGTACTGAAGGGGCATGAGATGATTTTTCTAGCACAAGTTACTGAATACCACATGCAAAATATCTACTTCTAGCATACAAATCAAATTAAATACTGAAAATTTTACACATAAAAAGGCATGACTGTTCCCTCCACTAAAAGAAAAACTAATAAACACCTGCTAGCAACATGCCACAGCAAATGAGCACTCAGAATAAATCCAATGATGCTGTCTTCTCAACTATCAGATGGAACAGTTACATATAGCAGACATACAGCTTAAAATACATTCATCACACCACCACCACAGGAAATGCTCCAATTCTTCTGCAAAACTACAGAGGACTTTTATGATGACTAGTGATTGGAGAGTACATATCTGTCTGATAAAGTTGGATACTCAAACTGAAGTACATTCAGTTAAATGGTCAAGCACCAATGAAGGCGTGCTCACTTGACAACTGATTCACTCAAAATCATTAATCATTTCAAAGTATCCACTCTTTGCTTTTAAAAGAAAATAAAAAGCACTAAGTATTAACATTTCACATTTTATTTGGGACACAGTATCATAGGAGTGACCTTCCAAAGTGAAACAGCACTTCAGTGTTCCTGGGGGAAGAGTTCATAGTGGATGAATATTGTCATCTTCCCTGGGTTCTTTGAATCAATTCAAACTTAGAAAATTTTACAGTTCAGTGGCATTTTGCTTCCCAAATCCTTCATGCCAAAGGTCATTGCAGCTTTGCTCCTTTGAGCAAAATGGAATTAGAATAACGAAGAAGAGAAGTTTTAGCACACCAATAATACAGACCCTTTCCCACTCTACTTACCACAAGCCTGATTTCTTCCTTTGGAGCAAGCTGTTCCAGCAGCTCAAAACCCAGCTGGTAACACAGAATGCTGGACTGGCACAGACCACATTCAACTGCTTTTTCATCTTTCTGACAGGTGTGAGAACCGCCCCAGGGTGCCTGGAACACATTGTTTATGATGGATATTATATCTTTTGAAATGCTGTTCTCTAAGCCCAAAGTGACACCATCATCTTGGAGTTCCATCTGAAATAAAGTGAGAAGAGTAAGGATTTATTATTCATTTAAAAGGCATAATAGTAACTGTCTGTCTCTTCCTACATTTCTACTAGTTTTATATTACAGTACTGGGAAGAATTTGAGAGCAACTGTAACTCAGAATTTTAAGCTACCACTGGTGTTGAGGCCCAACCTTGAACAGCTAGACTAAACAGACAATTTCAAGCATAGAATCCATTAATTTTACCTGGAGACTGTTATTCAAAACACTTGTCCTTGGATTCACAATGTACAGACTTAGCCACCCAAAAATTATGTATCTAACCTAAGCCTATAACAAGTCTCTGTTTCTAGTCTGTAAAAATAAACAAATATCCAAGGAGAAGTTCCTTTCACTGGTGAGGTTAGTATCTAACCTGAATGTGGAGGTATCTAACTTCTTTGAACATGAACCTGTAACTCCTATAGAGGTAAAGACAGATGACAGATGTACTGGGTTTAAATGCCTTATACTTCATGCCAGTCTCTTGGCAGAAAGGGAATCAATACAGGATCAAAGGAGAGCCAAAACTGACAACAGAACTTGGGTGTCCCTTCTATGTGGGAGTTTTTCTTCTGCAAGTACCTGCTTCAAGATCAGATCAAACATCAGAATGAAGCAATTAAGATTCATTTCTTCATCTTCACATTCAAAATCAATTGTTTTTCCACTAGGGTGTCCAAAATTCTTGAAAGGGCTGTGAAAAGGACTACGTATTGGACTCCGAAAAGGGCTCTGGAAGGGGCTTGGGAAAGGACTCAGCATGTTGTGCTGAACTCTGCGCCCAGGGTCAGAAGCAACGCTTACCTGAAAACATAAAAAATCAACACGTCCAGGTGACTGTTAGACATTTAAGCAGTCTCATTCTACTGAAAATGTAAAAAAAACCATAGAACTCTGATAGCTTTACTACTCCCTTCTGTAGCTTTTTGCAAAATATACACGTCCCTTAGTGCCATTCAATGATAAAATACAATAGAAGTACAGGAACCCTATTCTGCACAGATGTATACCTTCTCCTAAGCTAAGTGACTGATATCCTCCTACTGAGGAGGAATTTCAACATCATAAACTAAACAGAAAATTGGTGCAGGCAGTAAAGCAGCTGTCAGGTTACAATGATCTGCTCTATGATCCGTGGACACTAACTTTACTGGCTGTAGTCTAATAAAGGAGCCCATCTCAAGAGAAAGGTGTTAACTAAGGACCAAGAATACAGGCAACTGGAAATGAACTAGACACAATGGTAATAAGCTGTGTGTGACTGCACTGATCTATGCCCACACCCCAGCAGGACCTCAAAACACCCTGAGAACCTCTAGGTATTACAGGGAGATACACAGTCAGACAACACATGAAGTCTATTTTCAGGCCAGCTATGGTCTGAAAGACCAGACAGTAAGTTTGTCCATTTTTTCTGCTTAGTTTAGAAGTGATCATAGGCTAGGTATGGGAGTGCTCTCTGCAGAAGAGCTACATCAAAAGACAGGCAGACCACATGTAAGGAATCATCAACTGCCTAGACGCTGTAGATCCTTAAATCTGAACAAGCTGATCCTTCAAGCAACCTTTCCTTGCAGTCCTTGAAGCACTTCATCCAAACTACTGGGACGTTAAGTTACATCAGACCAAGTCTTTGTAGTGCCTACAGATTTGTACATGTGTTCTTCCAGACCATAAGCCTTTGACAGACAACATCAAATTCTGCATCTCTTGGGTGTGGAGAAAAAAAATGCAGGGAAATAGAAATAAATTCTCCTCTCTCACACTCCAAATTCCAAACCTCTCACACCACCAAATTCATACCACCATACAAAAGGTCATTCTGGGTGACCAGTTGTCCATAACAACTTGTTGCTGATGGTTATTAATAAAAGGTGCAAAGAACAAAAAAGGTTGGAAAAGATACCAAGTTACTGCCTGCATTATCTTTATACTGACTATACGATAAAATAATATTAATTGAAGTCATGCCAATTTCCTTCCATTTTCAAAATGTATAGAGTTGCCAATCAAATGCTGCCATATTGAAAGATGAGCTTTTAAATCTTCACATGCATTTTATTAGGAAGACTGTTATAAGAAAAAAAAAAAAGCAGGATAAATAAGTTACCCTCCGAGCTGCAAGATTTCCCGCCAGTTCACTGACTCTCGATTTTCTTTGATTTGCTAATTCTTTTACAGAATTAACTCCATCAGAAAACATGCTGATTAGTAACTGAAGAGGAACAACAATGTCTAGTTCAGACAATACCTGAGGAAAGATAATAAATAAGAAAGCCTGAGTTTTATCACAAACACCAGCTACTTTATACGCATTTTTGTAACACGATCCTCAGAGTACAGCAAGTTCTGCACATTTAATTTTGGGATTCAATGAGGTGAGGTGCAAGCTTAGATTTCTGTTAGATTCAGGGCAAAATAAAACAGGTATTTTCAAAACATTTGTTGGCAACCATTGTTTGTACACCCTGAGATCAGTTTTATGCACAAAAACACAGGGATGTGAAATTATTCCACAAAAATATTTTTGTAAAGCAGAAGTATTACCCACATTTAAATTAATAGCTATTTATTTATTATTACTTAAAACTGATTTCCTTTTTTTATTCTAAGAATCCAGTCAGAATGGTAGCCTACAAGTGTCAATATAGTGACAGGATTGTTAATTGCACATCGCTTAGACATTATTCACAAGCTATTATGTCACCAACACTCAGACAAACATAAGATCATTTGTACTTGTCATTAAGTGTTATTAAGTCAAGAAAAATCTAAAAAAATCATGCTTTACTTGAAAACTCTATACTTGAAAACAGAAATTACAGTCAGGTAAATTGGTCTTTGCAGCGGCTCAATTAAAATAACTCTCACCAGAAAAGAAGCAATAATGAAAAGCACAGATTATTCTGAGGTGCTGTGGAAAATTTTATACCCTTTTTGAATTCATTGCCCTCAGCTGACATGATTATCCCTGTAGCTTTTTGAACACTGGGTGAATGCCAGTTTTGTGGGCAAATACAGCACAAAAGGGCCAGAGCAGCAGAAATCTTGGTGGGTACAGAGTTAGGTTAATCCAGCTCTTCATATGCAGGAACAACTACAGCTGTTTTGGGACTCTGGAATTAATTTTGGAATCTACAGAGCAACTTCAGCAGAGACTAAAAACTAGTGCTGTAAGAAAGTCAGCCAGCTGAATGGCCCTGAAGACACAACTGTCAAAAGTAAAAGAAATTCCCAGGCTTTCATTTTATTAAAGAATCACAGAATCACTTAGGTTGGAAAAGATCCCCAAGATTGTGGAGTGCAGCCTTTGACTGATCCCCACCTTGCCAACCAGGTCATTGCTCATGATGGGTTAGTAACATAAAGGTTCTCAGGGTCTGTCTACCAACCACCCCTATATTGGAGCTAAGTAAAGGGCAGAAGGGTTGCATCAACTTTGGAAAAGTGGCTTCTTTTTTTACCCTCCTTTTTTTCTTCTTTTTCAAAATTCTCAGCTGTTTCAACACGACCTGGCAAGTGAGGACACTTACATGCAGCCACAGCAATGCCTGCTCTTGCACAGAAGATGGATACCCTGTGAATCGACAGCTAATAAAGCCAAACATCTCCTCCATGGAGAATGGGAGAGGACAAAGTTCAGTGTCAAACATTTTGCTGAAAAGTAGAACAAAAATGTAGCATCACTGAGTTACCATGCCATACACTGTGTGAGACAGAACAGAAAACTGGTAGAAGGCTAATCTTACTTGCATCCTAACCCTCCACGGAAGCTGAGTTGGGTTGCTGCTACCACCTGTCCTGACTATATAAGGTCATCTCTGAATTTGGTGATGCACCTTAATTTGGTGATGCACCTTAAAAATTTACATCACATCTCATATGTCCAGTTTCATTTGATGGCAATATCTTTTCCAATATCCTATGCAAAAATTGGAAAATTTCCCATCTCACTAGTCCATTATTCCACGTTTGCGCTAAAAATAATTTACAGCAACACTTAGAAATATGAACTTACAGTCAGTTTCAGAGCCCTGTCTTCAGTTAAAAGGCAATGTGAAGTTTTACAAAGTCATAAACCAGATATAAAATTATGACTCTGCCACCTTTCTTATTTTGGTGTTTTCTTTGCTCGATAGGGGAAGATATTAGATAAATAAATACATCAATGCCAGCTCTACTAATCCCCACCATTTCTCATCAGCTGGACAGGAGGAGAAAGATGCTCCTTTCAACATGTTGCAGGAAGCCACTAAAAATATGCATTGCTTACACCAAAAAGGCATCCACCTAGTTGGGTCTTTATACAGATTCAAAGACATTAGGAGCAGTAAAAGAAAACCTTGCCAAAGCTTAAATGCTTTAGTCTAAATATAAGTTATAAAAACAAATCAGAAGCATTCTACTACTGTCTATTGCACACATAGGGATTTTTTTTGTTATCACCATCTCACCATGCTAAAACCTCAACAAACTTACACAAGAGTAGAATGATTCCAACATATGCCTACATACCTCAGCACTTCCCGGAACTCTTTCAGTTGATTATCAGGCACTTCTGTCCTTATAGCTTCCAACCATTCTGGCATGATACATTCCCACACTGACTGGTTTATCACATTGTATGGAATCAAGCAAAGGATTCGATTCAACCCTTCTTTTAATTGGGTTACAGCACTACACGATTTGTCCCAGTATCCACCAACCTGTGGGTATTTCCAAGAATTATACTGATGAACAACATTTGTAGTCCCTGTAACTTGCCAAGTATCATAAATTGGCTCAGTGTGTTGCAGGCAGGAAGTTGTAGGGGGTGATTATTAACAAGTTCAAAGAAGAATTTAGAATTCTGCCATGGGGTTGCATTGTTTTTCCCCGCTCTCATTTGACTCAGAGTACACAAAAGCACTGTCCAAGACTTAGATGAAGTTTGCTCACTTCCAGGCCATGATTCAGTGTATTATTGTTTACAATTCTCAAAAAGGTACAGATTTATTTGGTCAAACTTGCACTGTCAATTATTTGCTCTGGGCAACTTGTTACAGTGTTGGGTCTTTGTTTTGAAGAACTTGGTCTGTACCAGGTGTTCTTTCATGGGTGTTTGTTCAGGGTTTTTTTGAGGAAAGGTTCTAAGTGATGGAAGCAAGAAAAGTATACTTCTAAGTACATAAGCAATTAATTATGCTAACTGACCTCGACTCACATCTGCTGATCCTGACTAATGGTTCGAGAGATGCCTGCTGTTTTGGCAGCAACTACTGGTAATCTCAGCCAACAAACTATTTTGCCTTCATTCATCACAGCTAATTTTGTGGCTATTTTTCTTCATGTTCTAGTGAAGCCTTGCAAATCTGGCAAGTTGTTGGTCTAGTCTTAAGTATTTCAGTAGAGGGTAACAAAACTCAAAAGAGAGGCTGGATCCAAGAAAAAAATCCCTAAGAGATTACAGGTGAGGTTCAGCCCTTCCTTTCCCCTTAACCTCAAAGCCATGGTACCTTTTGTTCAGTTTCTAACATTCAAAGCATCCACCCATCTCTCAGACTGCTTCAGCTGCCCTCCAATCCTCCCACACTCAGGTGTGTCTTCAGAGTAATGGTTCAGAGTAAGACACATAACTGTGCTAGTCTGCACATGTACAGTAAACCCCTTATATTAGGTCATGAAAACTCCATGGATGCACAGTTCATGTAATACTTTACCTCAAGACTTTACAGCCCTTCCAAGTCCAGGCACTTAATCTTAGGAAACAAGCCCAACATGTCCTCTGGACATTTTACGTGAGAGGGTCACAAAAAAAATGCCTTAAAAAAGCATGGCTAAGTGGCGAGTTCTGCTTCGTAATTAATGGACAAAAAGAATGACTCTTCCTAGAAGAGGCTGTACCAATGGCTGCACTTAGGCATCCTGGAAGACCTTCCAGGTAAGTCTCTTTCTCCACCAGGAACAAGACAAACCATGTCAGACTGGTCTCCTAACTGAGTCACTTGCATTAGGTCCCAGAACTTACAGGGCATCAGTATGTCCAGAGTTGCCTTCAGTTACAACTGTGTGATTGCACAGTTAAACCTTAATTCACGGCTGCAGAGATGAAGTGGGCAAAGACACATTATTAAAGGACAGGCTTATACCTGGGAGTAGGCAAATGATACCTTTTAGTAAAGACAGGTTTGGGTACTTCAGTAGCATAATGAAAATGTGCAGCTATCAAAAATGTACAGTATCTTTCAATATCTATAATATTCTTCCAACCTGCCTTCACATTAGTGTAAATAATGCTCACTTTCTAACACAGTAAAACTAAAAATGCTATGAACAAGAAAAATGCCTGAATTCCGCTGCTTCCTCTACCATTGAGATTTCTTTGTCAGAGCTGGGGAAGAAAGGGTCTTTTTACTTAAGACCTTAATGTCTGTGGCAAATAAAGGAGCCTTCAGATAAACATTCTTACCCTGGCAAACTCCATTGGCTTAGGAAGGAGGCACATAACCATGACATCAAACCGGACATCACAAACAGTTTTCAACCACTTAGTAACAAACTGGGGTTTGAGCTTTTCAACCAGGCTACCAACTTCATCATCCATCATGTAAGCTGTAGAGTGAAACCACTGGAACACCATGCTAACCAGCCTTGCTAAGCTCTCTGTGGGTGTATTCTCACTGGGAGTGCAAAGGCTCACCTGGAAGAGAGAAACACAAACCAACTTTCACTTTTAGAATTAAAGGTGGGAAATCGTTTGTCTATCATATTTTGGATATTCTCTGAGTTATGAGGGTGCAGATTACATAGAAGACACAAATAAGATGATCAGTTTTAAGGAGATGTTGGCACAGAACAGCTGACAAAACTTTTCAAAACCAGAAAATAACAATAACATGGAAACAAAACAGGCACTGAATTTTTTGTTTACTTTCAGTACTGAAGAAAATCAATATAGAGTGTTTTAACAAACTGAAACATTTTGGGTTGAATTTTAAAATTACTTTTCATTTGAGAAGGTAATGTAATACCTGGTAAAATATATCATACACATACATACATACATATGAAATGAACAAGATAAAAAGACAAATCAAATCAAGAACTTCAAAAAATCTGAAGATGCCTACTTAATGTAATAACTGGTCTTTACTTTGCGAAAAGATTCCAATTTTGAATTTTTGTCCTCATTTGGGGTGTGAATAAGAGTTTTAAGTCCTCAGAAGTTCCCACGTAATAATTAATATTCTTCTCCCCTTCTCCAAACTCTCTTTCTAAAACTCTCTTTCTAAAAAGCTGTCACAAATCTGAGACCAAGTTTCTACCCCAGTTCACTGACCAGCACACTGCTAAGCCCCTAATTACCTGCTATTTGATCTCTTGGTATTCTCTGGGGACAGGAGACAAAGTTTCAAGTCAGGTTGCTGCACCAAATGCAAAGAATGGAAAACAATTGGCGATAGGAGATTTCAGAAGCTCCTTTAACCACCTATCAGCTATTTGTTGTAATTTCCTAGTGAAAGCTGGACTCTCAGCACTTGGCAACCTGAAACTGGTGACCACTGCCTTGCAGCAAGTGAACAAAGGAGAAGTGTTCATGTCATATCTGGGGAAAGAAATGACAGCACTCCTACCCAGAGAAGACCACAACCCATCTTATAAATGTTTTTCCTCCATGATTTTCCTTGAGATGAGGCAGCTATCCACACCCTTGCCAATTCAAAGTACAGTCTTCTACTTCATTGCAGGCTGAAGTTAAGGTGTTTGCTTGCTTGTTCTTGTCTCAGTCGAGCATTAACTCAAAGGCAGTATAAGCTGGCAGTCTTTTTAACAGGAACTCTTGAGCCCTATTCAGTTTCTGCATGAAAGGCATTCGTTTTATGAAAGAAAACAGCAACCCAAGATTTCTCACAACCTGTGCAGTCATCTCTGCCAATACTACAGAGATATCTAGAGATTTTGCAAGAATAGAATGGAGACAGTGAGCTCTTCTTCCCTTCCACAGAAAGGTACAATCTGAATGTCATGATGAGGCATGTACAGGAAAACAAAACCTTTTCTGTTCTCACTTCAGTTCTACTTCTGGAAATGTAGACCTTCAGTCTTTATAAAACATCATTTGAAACAGAACAGATGCATATGGCACAATTAAAAATTAAAATTAAGAGAATAAGCTAATTCTAAAACAATGTTAAACAACAAAACCCACAAGATATGAGCAGGATCTAAACTTTATTCATGTAGTACTTGAAACTATAGAGCAGCTTTGTAGGCACTGTGGAATTCCACGCCTACCACACTGTCACCCAGAGCCCCTATCTCTGTTTAGATAATGGATGAGGGGTCCTGCTATTCCCCACCTGTCACTGGGTGACTGAGGAAAGAGCTTGAGAGCTCCAGGTAAATTGGAAAGAGCCTCAGAAGGAGAATTCTCCTTAAGGAGAATTGGAGAATGCAATTTCTGAGGATCTATCAGGATGCAGCCTGGCCTGCTCATGAACGCGTCAGCAGCAGTCCTGCTCTTTTGGAATAATCTCTGGTAGCTACTGTGCGGGGTAGAAACAGCAGGGCTTCATTCTGTCAGCCCACACCAGGCAAATCAGCTGGAGTACACTGACTGATACAGTTTGACCAAGCTGACAGCAGGAAGGAGTAACAGCCCACTAAAAATCCGCCAGCCTATTCAGAGTTCAGAGAGAAAGCTGTACTTCCAGAGAATGATGTTGAAAGCTCGAAGGTGAAAAACAGATTTTCAGGGGATTGCCTTCTAAAGTTAAAATAACAGCACTCAGCAGGGGGCACTTGTGAGCATAAATTGATAGCACATAGACAGTCAAATAAAAAATTGAGAGTGAATAATTCTGTTATACACTCTATACAGGACTCAGAGGCAGTAAGCAGCTCCACCCAAACTAGTTATGAAACCTCCAAGTTTGGCAGCTTCACAGGAAAACCTTTTGCTTACAAATCAAAATAAGCCTCCAACTAAAGCCAAGAGATGAGGAAAAAAAATAAAAAGAGAGAAAACTGAGACTTCAGAAATCAAAGATGAGGGAATCAAGAAGAGTGAGAGAAAAAAGCAAGAAATTCTTACCAAGAACCATATTCCAAACTGGCTCAGGAGGCGTTGGTCATGCTTGTCATCATCTTTATTATCAAAGTCTGTGTTGTCCAGGGAGTGATGGGAAGAGGAAAGGCCCATCTGTCTCCTGCGGTTGAGTTCATGCTCCCTCTGCTCAGCATGAAACTCTGCTTCTTTCAGCAAGCTATAAAACAAGCTTGTGGTCAGTGAATGTAGCTTTCCTGTAGTGGATACAGGTATCTAATCAAGAGTAACTAGATGTTAAGCCATTGGATGTCATCCTTTTTCTGAGAAAAGTAACAAAATGACATCACATTCTAGATTCCAGGATGACTTCCTCATCAGGACAACAGTCACAGCTGACCCATTCTCTGCTGAAGCAGCAGAAGTTCAGTGTCTCTGCTCTAAAATTATCCCAGTGAAACTACAATCAACCTGCACAAGATTTGCAGGCCACATTCACATGAAGGCCTGACCCTGCTATGCACCTTGACGCCTCCTAAGCTGCCGTATTACCTGATCACAGCTTCCACCGTACACACGAGCTCCTCTGCCCCGCACTCGCGGGTGTTGATGGGGGGCGGCGAGGTCTGGTAGAGGTGGGTCTCTGCAGCCGCCCCGACCTCGCTGCTGTGGTGGTTGGAGTGGCACCTCTTGCAGTAGCGCACGGGCCTGTTGCCGTGGCGGCCGCAGCAGCCCGCCGAGAAGCACGTCACAACCGCTCTCCTGACGTGCGAGCTGCAGTTCTGGAAAATAAGAAAAGATTTTATCAGGCCACAAGTATGAGGAAATGGAACTGAGAACAGGGATGGGAGTCAGCACTGGGGAGCTGGCTCAAGTGCTGGCGATTTCTAAAATCACTAGGTATAAGCACAACTGTGTGCAAACTCCCGATGCCACGTGTCAGTGACCTTCCAGAAAGATAAGCTCAGGAATAAATGCTGAGCCTGGACTTAAATGTCACAGTTGCTCTCCTTTTCAAGCAGACGAAACTGACATTTAAGTCATCAACTTCAACCTCCTGGCTTGGAGCAATCTCTAAATTTTATAGTAGTTCTTTTAACACCTGCTTATGCTTCAGAAGGTCTTTTTAAGTTACAGGTAGCAACAGGCAGATCCTTAGGAGTGCAAAAAAATGGTGCCACCATGCCACAGTTTATGCTATGTAAGGATCTGCCTTATCACAGGCAACTGTCCAAGCCTCTGAAATATGCGCTACCTTTATTTTTGCCACCTGCTCATCCAGACCAATAGAAAAGCTTTCTTTACCACATGAGAACTAGAATATGTTATACAATGTATTTCTTGCTGTTCAAGTGCTATTAGCTGGTATGTACTGCAAGCAGATTCTTTTTGTCAGCAATCTTTTTGGAGCCATGCACTGAAGGTTTTCAGTCAATGTATTTTTAAAAATACATATTTTACAGTAAAATTTTTGTCCAATTTAGGATTAATCCAAGACTTCAAGGAGATGAGAACATATATAAACACTTACATTTAAAATTAATCTCTTGATCTATCCTCTTAATAAGCAATTATAGAATACAAACTGAGCTCAACTGTACAATTGAATTGCTTTACTAATTGCCACTTCAACTAAAACCTACAACTCAAATCAACATTGGCAGTTTTAACAAAAAGAAACCTGCTGCTCCTGAATCATTTCCATCTACCAATAAATGCATTAATGGATAAATTGTGAAATATTGGAATGGTACAAAGAAGAACACACTACACAGTAATGGAATGACATTACACACAACATCAAATCATGCCCCATCACACAAATGGCTGAATCTTACCTTCTTCTGACATATAGCAGAAATTTCAGCTGTAAGGGGAAGGCATACAAAACATGAACACAAAATGACGATCTTTCTGTTTTACTTTGGCAGCCATGGGGAAATGGACATCCTGCAAGGAAGTCTCTGAGGCTAAACTTGTGTTTCCAGATACTGTTGAAACCCCTAAGCCTGTTGGACTGTATAAGTTAGGACACTGTATACTTAGGCCTATGGCTGTTTCTACATTGAAATGCAATAATAGCCTTGGTGTATTAAGTGTGGTGTGCTCTGAAACCCATCCACCTTCTGCTTATGCTTCTGTCTCACAGAGACTTGTAAAAGCACACCTTGTAGCGCCCTACTGTGGCATGCTGTAAGAGACATGGCTCAGATGGGCCTACACTGCTTGGGAAAGCTCACAGGATAAAATATCAGCAAATATGGATGAACAGTGTAGAAGCAGCCACTATGTCTGTGGCCCATAATTTCATAGGGAAATGTTTGCAGATTCAACCTGTAAGCAGCAGCTATTCCATCCGTTGCCCAGGCAACACATGATTCAGTAAATTAAAGTGATTGATTAAAAAGAAGTACTGCCCTTAGGTAAGTAAAACATTCTTAATCTGGATAACATTTCAACTAAAAGCAGACAGCAGAAAAATCAACTGCTTAAGAATTTTCAGTTTGCAAAGCAAGAGAGAAGTGTCTTCATTCTATCCCTGGAAGGGTTATTTTAGGTAATATGCTGATTAGTCTGTCAACACACTTTGTCTGCATTCCAGTAAATAAAACATCAGGTTCTCTCCCTGGCCACAGGACAATGATTGGGTCAATGACTGGATCATAGAAAAATATACTATGTCCTTTCCTGATATCCTTTGCAGTCTTGTCTTATAGATTTTCAGAAGCTTTAAGAGCTTTCAAATCAGACCCAGGTTCCTGGAAGAACTAGCCTCATTTTTCGGACACTGGTGTGGGACACAAATTCTTTATAAAAACTTGGCCCCAACTGTGAATGCTTCAAGATTTGAAAATCTGTTCAATTGTCTCTGTTTTCTCACACATGAAGAGTTGTACAGTATTTCAGATCAGTCCTACTTTAAGGACATTAAGCAGCATTAAGTACCTACTACTCTAAAATAAATTTAAAAACCCCAACCCTTTTGAACAGAATGCAGTATTTCAAGTGATACAGTATGCAGAAATATTAGAAGCATAAGTTTGTACAACTATGATTAGTTTGTACCTTAAAATACCTCTTACCTTGTGGCAGAAGAACATCAATCAACCATTCACTGTGATCCCTATAAAAATGGTATATATAATTAGCTCTCTTTTTAGATAGATAGATTCATTTTTACACAGAAGAAATTTAGATAAATTAATTTGGTAGGACTAACATTATACTGAAGCTACTTTTTTCAAATGCAGTTTTAGAAATTGCAGGCTGCTTCACATTATATGTCTTTGTTGTGCCTGCCTTACTGTAAATTACCACTTTTCTGACATTGGTCATCATGTTCAAGGCTTTCAAAAATTATTTTTGAGACCTAAATTTATCATATTTAAAAAGTGTGTGCCCTCAAAGTCTGACAGCTAAGAAATGAAAGTGAAGGATAACAGACAAGAAAAAAAACTAAGTACCAGTACTGATTTCCGTGACTGTCCTTAGAAGCTATGCTTCTCCCAAATTCAATTACTTTTTCCTGCAGTTTTAAATCAATGATGACTTAAAAATCTAAGGTGAGATGTAATTGCTTCTCCCACAGGTGGTGTGATTTAAAGTTGTCTTAAACTGGGGAGAAAAACACCCCTTTCATTTCTGAATTACCTATAACCTTGTCCATTTGGAGTAATGGTTGGTACTCCCTGTAAGTATTAGTAGATTTTGTCAACTAATGCAAACCAAATTAGCAATTTAAAGGGAAAAAAACAAACAAAAACGAAAACAAAGTGAGGGTATGGTTCTTCCAAGTACTGACCAACCCTGGATCAATTTCTTTGATCTCTGCTGCTTCACAGGATACCTTAGAGACTCATGAAATATATGTTAAAAAAAGTAGTGAAAGCTCTGTGAAAGAGCTTTCGCTGTAATGTTCTGCTTTTAATGACAACTAATGGATGAGGACGAAAAATGTTTCATAAGCAAAAGCTTGTACATTAATGAGGTTTCCCTATCATAGTCAATGCATCCCACAGTTTCTATTCTTTCAGAGATCTCCAATTAAAAACTCCATTTAAGCCAAGTGCAAATGCTGATCATGTGGGGTAAATATCTGTAATCCTTATTCATATCAAGTGGCAGTGTGCTCCATATATCTCAACAGCTTTACCTATATAAATTATAGGCTAATCATATTGAAATAAAGCAAAACTTCAGAGTTCTGAACTCTGGAGTCTGACAATACTTATAATTTTCCAGGTCTTCGTTTACCCACCCTGCAATTCTTTGGCTGCATTCTTCACAAAGGTATAGGGGAGGTGGCTTATCACCCAAAGCCACAGACAAGGATGGGTCAATGCACATCTGAAACATGGAGAAGGAAAAGAATTAGCATATCTGTTCATAGAAATAATGCTAGGACATAACATATAACACGGCTTTTATATGTGTTCAGAGCATTTAGTATTCTGAAAGAAAATACTTGGCATGTGGCATACAAGATCTCAAATTATTTCTAGCAAAGAGGGATGTAAGTGAAAAATGAGAGCCTGTAAGAAATAGGACATATTTCAGTATCAGAATTATCACTGTCTGAAAGACAGGTACATTTTGTTACATATTCATATTGCATATTCACTATACAGTTCTACTTTTTTTTTTTTTCACAGAGACAGTACTTAGAGGACCCATGGTTTAGGACAAGGTAATGTCAAGGTCTAGATTTTTCTCTCTCAGTAATGCCTCTTCCAGCAAAATCTAATTTTCAGTCATCACAGTTTTTAACTAGAGAGCACAACTGCAGTGACAGAACAAAGACTCGCAGTTCCCTTGGCAACATAGGTCCAGACTCTGTCTTGCAGTAGCTTTTATCCTTCCACATTAGTCAATTACAGAAAACAGGCACAGATAATAGCCAGTTACACGCACGTTTGCTCAAGCGTTTTGTACTACTGAGGAAACACTGTAGTATGCATACACTGTATCTTAAACACTCTGATCAAAATGGTTTTTACTCCATTCGAGTGCGAGACTTTATTTACAAGGACAAATTCCTCTTTGAATGTTTCTCATCTTTGTTAACCAAATCATCGATTCAAGACAAAACAGGCTGCATTTTTCTGAGTGATGACTGAACAAGATTGGTTCTGTCAAAATTAAGCTAAGAGATCATTCAAAAATATTCAGGTATTTAATCTACAAACTTGGAACTGTACTTTTTTGATATTTTGCTCTATTGTGTTACTAGCCTGAATCTAGTAATCCCTACAACATGAAGGAACACCTTCCAGCATTTTTGCTGTGAAAGAGGGATCATTGAGAAAGATTGGAACGGGCAGGAAGGTGGTGCCTGGCAGGACTTTTGAGATAAGAGTCATCATTACATCCTATTGGTATCACAGTCTGTGGAAACAGCTCACTGAAGAACTGTTTGACTAAAGAAATTATATTAGTATATGCATTGATAAAGGGAAAATTGGTTGTAACTACATATTTAACTAGACACTAATTCAGTACACCTAACTGCAGCATGCTCTGGACTTGGGATGCTGTTCTTGTCTCTGCCACCACATTGTGCCAAAAGCTTGCTCACATCTTATTACATTTTTACTCTCTGTGTAAACAGTAAAGATACAATTTACCTCCCTCGAAGAGGACTGCAGAAGAGGTAAGTAAAGCTGTGTTCCCATTTGCTTAAGGGTACATTCCAAGCAAAAGATCATAATCAGAGCAGGTGCATCGTATGAGCTCAATCAAGAAACCAAGGTGAACATGTACCTACGTAACTGAAATAATGGTTCCCGTATACAGTAACATTTGTGCACATATTTATACACATATATGTGTTCAGCAAAACATTTACATGCATTAGCCAGGAGCCAGCTTAGGATTTTATAAACTTCTCTACAACGATCACCATGTTTAATTTCCAGATTTGGCCTGCAGTAGGTGCAGGAAAAGCCTCATCTGGCTTCAGGCAGCCAAAGAACATATTCACAAAGGCCTGGCCTCCCTGGGCTCAACAGGCTTTGCTGTCCCCTTAGCACCTGCTCTTGTCACCTGCACACAAGTACACACATGGCTGGGCCCAGACAGCTGGGTTTGGCCCCTGAAGTAGCAGCAGTACCTTCACAGCTGGTTTGTTAATTGCATTATGGCATTCGATGTGCTGGCAATGAATAGGGTTCCAGGCTGCAAAACCAAAACATGGCTGATTAATAAACAGAGAAGAGGTATTTATATTCTTTGTGTATAGAGATCTCAAATGAGAACAAAATCCTCTTGTACTAAGTACTGTACAAATACGAGTACTATACAAATAGCCGTTCCTCAGGAGGCTTAATAATGACAATAAACATCCTTGAACATACATGCTTCCTGACTTATTTACAATATAATTAAATGAACCATGGACTCAGCAAAAAAATTGAAAGAGTAAGACACAGTCATTCCTGTTGCAGACCCTTTTTGATCTCACCAACATCTTGAAATAATTAACTATCCTTCCACTCCAGAAGCAGGATGGTAGGAGTAGCTGAATAAATTCAGTAACATTCCCAGGCAAAATGAAAACACAGCTATGACAAAGGAAAACTACTCCAGAAGGAGCCTCAGCTTTGTAACGACAAGAAGTAAAAAACAAAGGGATGCTTTACAGGATGGCCCCAGGTCAAAATGCCATGCAACTGCAGATAATGCTCATTCCACTCTGGGATACATTAACAAAAATCTTATATATCGGAAAAAAAAATCCAGTCTATCCAATACTAGTAACCAGTTCAAATAGAATATCATGCTTAATTTACAGACCTCTTGCATAGACAGAGTGAAGCAGAGCAGTACATGAAGAATTTATTTTAAAAAAAAGCCAAAAAGATCTATCAACCTTTCAATGGAAGGCTTTAGAACAGATCAGACAAACTTCTATGAGCAACACTCAGGATGAACTTGAGTTAGTCTGAGGGTCTTCTAAGCTTTCTTCCAACCCTTCATTTTTATAATTTAAAATGTCACATTCTGGTCCAAAAATTTTAACAGTGAACAAAACTTACTCCATATGACAGAGATTATTTGGAACAGGTTGAGACAGACAAGCAGGAAAAGCAAGTCATGAGTTGCTGCTGGACAGCCACCCCTGTAGCAGCACCATCCCATCAGTATCTCTGGGGAGTCTGGCAGACAGAGGACTTTGTACCATCCGCCTACTCAGCTCCAGCTGCATTGCTGACTTTGTCTCTCATTTTCATCCTATAATCAACCTTGAGAACTTATCCATTATACTGACTGCACCTGACATCACCTGACTTTTTTTGACAGTAACAGCGAGATAAGGAGTCTTGGCAACAGCAGCAGTGTTAGCAGCTGGCACAACAAAAGCAACCAAAGCAATAATGGAAAGGAACATAAACCAGAACCTCTGTGAGGCCCAGGCAGCAGTTTCATAGACCATTTGGTACACTATTTATTTCTTCTCCAGCTCTGGTTTAATTAATATTGGAAGTAAGACAACATATTTACTAGCCACGATCCGAGTTTTTATTTTTTATAATATCTTTTGAAAATGCAGATAAATTGATATTTCACATACTTATGAAAGTACAATTTATCAAACAAAAATCAAAATACATCATGGAACTATAAACATGTGACTTTAATATACTTCTTATCATTCAGTTATTTTGGCCTACACAAAACAAGCTGCACTGACCTGTGTACTGCAGTCCTCTGTACTCACTGATTGCCCCAGGGGGTTTTAAATTGGGCCAATAGTGAAATAACATTTGTACCGCTGGAGGTTTAACTTGAGATGGTCCATAGGCTATCACATATAGCAAATCCTAAGGAAAGACATGTACAACTCATTTATTTTTGCAAGGTAACAAACCACACAATTCAGTATACAGTACTTGTGGCTCAAAGACAGCTGAACACACAAAATCAATACATTTCATGCCCTACCAAACGTCCTTTGTATGTTCTTACAGACAGATTAGATGACCAACTTCAATGCTTCTGAGTTTGATCAAAGCATGCTGCAGCTACTGCCCAGTCTGCAATGCACTAACATAGAGCAAAATTAATTCCAACCAGCCATGGAGCAAAGAGGTGGGATATAGATAAATAACCAGAGTCAGAGCAGACTCAGACAACAACAATACTCACAAATAGTCCTCGTAAAAGCCCAGTCCCACATGAACTGAGAAGGCTGCTCATTATTAAGATTTCCACTAATTGGAGCCACAGCCACACAGTACTTAGGAAACAGAGCTCTGTTCTACAAAACATGGAACTGCCCCTGTAAACTAAAAATTAGAGGGACCTTCCTCCCCATAATCCAGAGGGAGAATTGGATATAAAGATCATTTATAACTTCTTGGCATACAATCAGTTCAATTTTCAAGCCATCTGGTTTTTATTACTACCCAAGAACAGTCATTTCCACAAAGTATATACCAGCATAAACTTACTTTCCATACTTCTTGCTTATATTTCATGAGGCATTCCAATAATTGGCAGTGATACACTGAGAAAGAAAAGACAGTATAGACTTAATAAGGAAATGGAAACTCAGGTTACAGAAGTGATGTAATCAGCTGATTTGCTTTGCTTTGTTCATCCAAAACTCTACACCTCATTTCGGTTTAAAGGGCTTGCTATACAATCATTGCCCTGAAAGTCATCCCAAAATATAAGAAACTGAATATTAGTAACTTGTTTCTATCAAGAAATGCAGTAAGATGATTAGATTACCCTGATTACCACTGCACAGCAATGCAGCTCTTTTTCAAACACATCTGGTTGAAGAATACCTGCTGATTCACTTAAGCTTTGTCCCTCTGCCACAATGTAAATGGGTATCTTGCCATCTATCTTGAGGCAGCAATGGAAGTCACATGTAACAATACATTATTCCCACATATACCAGGGGCTATAGGAGCCACTCTGCATCAAACAAACATGAGAAGCAGGTGAACTACTTTACATGTTTGACTTCCCAAAAACCACAGGGTAACATTTTTCTTGGATGGTTTTAACAAAGAACTCACAGACAAAAAAGATAGAACATTTAATGAAAAAAAAATGACTTCTGCAAGCAGCTTTTAAAAATGATGTTCTGCTTTTATTTACCTGTGCAAAGCACACTAGCATGATGTGACACTCCTCACACATACGATGCAGTGTCAGTTCCTTCACAGTCACACCATCTACCCATCCACATTAAACAGGAGACAGTTGACTATCATGCAATGTAACAGCTCAGAGGGGTTAAATTCTGTTTCGATTTGATTATGTGATCCCACTGATTAAACTGAGACTGCACCACTTCTTGTTTAGATACTCATAATTACATTTAAATTCATTACAGTTCTGTTGAGCCTCCAGCCAGCATTACCTGTCTTCTTAAAAAGATAGTACCAGTTGTGAACTCGGTGGTATACGAATCACAGGATAAGACAAATGGTTACTATGAATTCTATAGTCAAGGTAAGTGGTAATTCTCTCCAACACTGATGTGACATATATTAACACTATATCCTCATGTCAAACGAGTAGATCAGAGTCTCCAATCCTGGGCCAAATCCTATTTCTTCATCACAAAGACATCTCTTATCTACATAATTATTACTTCCAGCATAATGTTCAGAAATTCCAGTTTTGACTAAAATAAATTATTTTTCATCCCATGCTGGACAATGACACAGATTTTTCCCATCATCTGAACTTTTCTGATTACATTTGACAATACATCTTGAATAATAGTTCTAGAAAGAACCATACTATGCTGCATGTTTACACATACCTGGATTTGATGTGTACTGCATTGCAATCATCAGCATTGATGATGCAGACAAATTGACATGTGCTGGAACACCTTCCCGTTTTGAAGATCCCACTTAAAAGAAAAGGAAAAATAAATAAATTTTCTATTTTAATAGGAAAAATAAATAAGAATAGCATGTAACTGATTACAACTCATGCAAATAACATTCCTAAGGTACCATGTCATGAAAACAGAAAGAAAGAAAGAAAAAAAAGCTAAAAAACTGGAAACATTCTGTACTGGGGGGGGGGGGGGTTAAACACCCTTTCTGGTGGAAGAGAAAGACAGCTAGATTCACAGAGCACACACCTAGTTTTCCAGATCAGAAGGATTTAATTCCCAGAGCTGCATTAATCAGTTACCTTCTCAGGCTCTCTTCTTCAGAACCCACAAATGGGTCAAAATAACATCACTGGTACAGCCAAGCGCACCTAGGCCTGGGATTGTAGTAGGGGTAAAGAGGAACTGGAGGGTAAAGAGGAACTGGAGGGTAAAGAATCAAGTACAAATGGAAAGCCTACTGTTGAGGTATAGAGGAAGGGTTGGGGCTGGTAATAGCTGCTGGTGCATGGCACAGATTAATTCGCAGGGAGCACCTGGTATGAACTCAATTTATAGCTACATACCAGAAACATCATTCCTTTGTTACACGGACTGTGCTGAGATAATGATACACAGCAGCACTGCAGTGTGGCTTAAGCTACACTTGTAACTTTGACCTCACACAGAAAGTGGCTGGAGTTCCTCCTGGTCTCCTATGAAGTGGGTTACTATTAAATGTTATACTTGGGAAAACCCTGCAGAACTCTTATATGGCAACATGGCTTTGAAGGCAAGCTGCTACAGAGATTTCACATATCTTTCTATCCTCACAGCACCTTCCTAAGCCTGGCTGCCAGGACCCAAATATCAAGCATTTAGGATAGAAGCACAGAACTGTAGCTACCAGCTCAGTGAGCTGTTTTCATCCCTCCCATCTGGCTCTCCAACTGCTTACACAATCTTCTGCATCTTCCCTTTCAGTTTGAATCAGAACTAAACACCAGGGGAAGAAAGGTTCTGCACTTGCCTTGGAAAGGAGCATATAATTCCCAGTGGGGAAAGACAAGGAGACTAACTAAAAGAACACTCAAATAGAAAAGGAGAAGGGAAGAGAAAAGGGACAATTATTCTCTGTCTGTTCTCCACATGACCCAACATTATTATGGCTCTCTTCACTGCACTTCATTCATTTTTGAATCTCATCCACACAAATAAGAGCCCCCAAATTATTACAGCAAGGTGTACTTTTATGGATTTAAATTGAAAAATACTTGGCAGCTTTAACTGGGCAATTAAAACATGGCCATCAGCAAAAAAGTAGGACACAGTACTAGATTAGTAAATTTAAAAAGCAGCAGACTGGTTTCATACAGAAATCTCACCAAAACTGTTAGAGGAGAAAGGCAGTATGACAAATGCAAATGCAAATCTCTGTCAAGGGCGGCTGGGGAACAGTATCTATTTAAGTAAACCAAGGATTTGGCTCAATCAGTTATTATGAGGAATAGTTCTACAGATCTGAGGACAGACAGGATAAGTCACCACTTTCAGCTGTTCTTTAAGAGGTAACAGTAATGGAAAAAGAAGTTGTTTAATGCAGCATTCTGTTCTCAACCCAAAGAGGACCTATTGCACATATGCATGAAATATATCTTAGCAATTTTCATTCGCATAATGTTGTGAGACCTGTCAAAGTTAATAGAGAAAACCTCATTACAATGTATTACAAAGGATTATTTTACATGGGGAAACAGAGGTATAGGAGATTTAGGGGTTTTTCCCAAGATCATTGACTGGTCAAGTCAGAAAATATAGGTGATGAATTTGCATAAAATCCTAATCTCAAAACATTGGACCATGCTTCTTTCAGCATCTTCTACGTGCTTAAATGACATCACTCTTGATCTCTGTACAAAAATCGTTCATGTTTTTCCATAAAGGTCTGGAATACAGAGGTAAGGAGGAGACATTCTCACAAAATCACAGAATGTTAAAAGGGACCCCTGGAGATCATCTTGTCCAATCCCTCTGCTCAAAGAAAGGCAAGTAGAGCAGGTACTCAGAGCCAGTTGTGTTTTGAGCATCTGCTAGGATGGAGAATCTTCAGCTGCTCTGGCAAACTGTTCCAGTGTTTGATCACACACAGTAACAGGCTTATTGGCTAAAACTGACCTAATATTGACCCTAATGCATTTCTCATTACTAATGAAATCCTATCAAGCTTTTTGTCAGGTTCATAGACAAGCATTCAGAACACACCTCAAGAACCACATTGTGCAGGGACTATGAAATTAAGCAATCACGTGACACCCTCAGGGATGGGAAGAAAAAAGAAAAGAGGAAAAGAGGCAAGGACCATCAGATTCAGACCTAAAACTTATAGATAGGAGGTATTACAAGCACAGCTATTTAGTACAGAACTTAAAGAGAAAGTGCCAAGATGACAGAGAGGGAGAAAAATTGGAAATTCAACACAATATCATTACACTGAGAAAAATCATACTTGTACATCCAGATATAGTTCAGATGCAAAAATTACACATGTTGCTATTGCATCTATCATTTCAGGAGCAGTTTGCCCATTGATTCTCTATTCAAACCTCCCACAGCTGGCACTGGAAATTCTATGATTCTGAAAACAGTAATTTCTTAAATAAACTTCACACTTTAAATGAAGGAAGAATTCACACAAAAACACAGCATAATAAAGAAGTAGAAATTATAGAACTATTTCCCTTTGAAAAATAGTCACATGAAACTATTTTACATCTATAAGTAGATTGATATTCCATTACAATTCTGTGACAGATCAAACTTTGATTTGTACAGTCTGATAGTATTATGTGCCAAGACAAAACAACACTATTTATTTTCCAGGACAAAACAATACTAGAATGAGTTCTACTTACATATAGCCATAGGCAGAAAAGATGTGCTTAGATATTCTATAATATCCTTGTGCAGAAATGGAGGAAAAGTAGCTAATGTTGAAATCATTGTATAGGGTAAAGTACTCAAAACATCATCACTGAGAAAAGGAAGTAAGCATGTGGTAGTGTAAAAAATTGATTGCCCAAGATCTGTTGAATAAAATGAAAGAAATACAGAATCACTACAATGAAAAAGTAATTATGACTATGAACTTTTTTGTTTAAAACTAAAAAAAAAAATATATTCTATTTAAATTAAAGCTTTTCTCTCAAAGTAATTTGGGAAGATAATCACTGTAGACAAGTGACTTCACCCATCATTTTTAAGACCCCCCTAAACAGAGGGAAACAGCTGTTGAACACTAGCCAGAAGAGTGAAGGGAATATGAATAATACAGCCAATGAAATACTCTGTTAAATTCAATGTTGATTTTAATCACACAGTGATTAAAGTACAATGGCTTGCATTTAACCAAAGATGTTACTAGAATCAGAATTTGAAATGCACATTGTATTGAAGGCCATGTTTTGCAAAAAGCATTCTAGTCTTTATCAGTCATATTAAAATAAGCGTTTTATCTTAATTACCCACAAGAGTTCTGCAAAGCAGCCCACACGTATTGACTACAGAAAGTGTCATTGTATTTTTCAAACCACATGTGATTAAACTACAGATTTTGATTTCCTGGGAAATGGAAAATTGGTCAAAAATGGCCAGTGCTTAAAAGGAAAGGAATATTTATAAAGATTTTCTATACTTCTTCTAATTAAGCATACTGTAACTCTTTGGAGAGAGTAGTAATAACTGTGCAACATTTCAAGATTCAAATGGTAGGGATAGTTTATTGTGTATCTGGGCACTGTAGAATCTTTGTACTCTCTGCCAACTGAGGAATTGAGCTGGCACCCACAAGCCTCCTACAAAGATTACAGCATTCAATGAACCCCAAGTTTGAACCTGTATGATGACCCAAAGACCTTTCTCCTGCATGACAGGGATTCCTTTTGTTAATTACTCCCCAGCTTCAAATACATTACACAGGCCTTCAGTCTCACCTGTACAGCTGGTGTGACTTAAAATTCTCTCTGTAAAGTGCAGAGAGATCTGTAGCTGTAAACATCCTGGGTCATACCAAAAATTGAAATTAGCACTCCATTTCAGTGGTTCTGGCTAGTCTTCTTTGCAAGGGTC
Organism: Climacteris rufus; assembly: GCA_013398175.1. Classification (NCBI taxonomy): domain Eukaryota; kingdom Metazoa; phylum Chordata; class Aves; order Passeriformes; family Climacteridae; genus Climacteris; species Climacteris rufus. Next base: position 112,162 of record VZRZ01000279.1, on the reverse strand, counting down.
TAACCAGACTCTTAATGCTGGAGAGTGTTTCTCTCTTGCAACACATATTTACCAGCTAAACACACTCTTTAATAATCTGATTGGGCCAAAGCTCAAGATTGCCTAGCACAGCAGTTGTACTTACCCAAACAACACTGATTGTTCTGATAAAAAAATACACATTTCTTTTAGTCAAATGCTAAGCTGAGGAAGAAATAAATAACAAATTGTATTGCAAAATTTAATTCTATACACACAAAACCACAAAAAATAGCAAGTGATCTCCCCTTGCCCCAAGCATGAGTCAACCAAATTATTCCTGGCACACATTTATCTAAACTATTCTTAAAAATCTGCAAGACAGTTCAGTCTTTCTCCTGTCAATTCATCCTAATGATTAAACATCTTTATCATAAAAAGATCTTCTTAATAAAAAAAAAAAAAATCCATTGCTTCCATTTAAGTGTCTAGCTTCTCATCCTGATCAACTATCACCACAAATAGATTGGTTTAGTTTATTTCTCCTCACATCAACCTTTACATATTTGCATATGATAATCACTTCTCCCTTCCATTTTCCTCTAAGTTAAATAAACTAAATTCTTTCTGTTTTCCCCTCGCTGTTCATTTTCTAGACCTCAAATCATTCTTGTTTCTTTTTCCTGGACCCTTAAAAATAGTACATGTTTTTCTTGAAGCTAAATGGACAAATCTGAAAATTTTACTCCAGCTGAGGCCTTGCTAGGACTGTTAGAATAATAAACAATGCTTTGGGTGTCTCGTACACAAAGAAAACATTTACACATTGCTAGAATAATATTAATATGTTAGTGACTTATGGTCTGCTCTGATCTGCTATTAATACCCTGAGCTCTCTGCAGTACAGCTTTCAAGCTAGTATTTCCTCCATTTCCTATAACTTCTCCCACTTAAGCATAGTATTTTACATTTCTCCTTTGGAGATGTTTCAAAACAGAATGCAACTTGCCACAATTACTTGAATCATGTATCTTTCACACAAAGCACATGCTAGTAACCATCTTGATAACACCTACAAATCCAAGTGCTCTCTCAATTCTATCAGCTAAGTAAAAAAATTAAAATATTTAATAACACTAGACCCAGCACAGACTTCTAAAAGATTTGCCATTGGTATAACCTTCCAGCTGCCAAGCCACTGGTGATTACTCCCAGAGTGTTTTCCTTACTCAAGTGGGGAGCATGTCCCAGGTTACCTATTAGGATGTAAAGTGACACAGCAACAACAATGCAGCTAAGGACAGGAAAACCCCACAAGGAGAGCCATTGTGTTGCCATAAGGAAAAAACAAACTATATTGCTCAATGTTATTTGTTCTTTACAGGTCTCCATTGATTGTTACTTATCACCATGTCAACTATTTAGAAAAAGACTGTTTTGATAATTAACTCCACTATTTCTTAAAACTGAAGTTAAGTCAACAAGTCTATAACTTGCTCTGAGCCCTGCTTTTGCAAGACCATACCATTTACTAGTGCAGTGGTCTTTGATTCAAACATGCTGCTGCCAGCTCAAAAGGAATTTATCACTTAACAGAAACCACTTTCTTCCTGATGAATTTCAGCAGCATTATCAGATTGACAACCATCTTCCTATAGTGAACTATGTAATACATCATGATACCATCGTGAAAATTAATATTTGGCTAACACATAGGAAGCATGCCAGGCTACTGAATCCCACTATGGAAAGCCCAACAGATTAACAAGCCAGACAGATGCAGAGCAGAACTCGAGGGAAAACAATACAAATACAACACAGTCACAAAAGAAGCTTGTGAGTAAATAATTTTAAATGTAAGAAAATATTGTTTTTCTCTCAGACAGAGATGCTGCTATTCTTTTGTACACAGGAATATTTTAAAGCCATCTCAAAGCACAATTACCATGTTCAATTAAATGTATACTATATTCTGTTTAGAGATGGACCTTCACCAAAACACTCAATCTGTATGTTTGTTACAGGCCAGATACATATTTTCAAGCTTTTTGTGCCTTTTTAAGATACCCACCCCAAAAAGACAGTCTGAAGTTATCCCAGCAGATTCAAGTTCAAAATCTGGATATTTTGACACCCATCTGTCTAATTTTTGTTACATATCATGGCATTTTAGTTACACACCACCAGCACATCACTAAAATATCAGACAACCTCAGAATTCAAACCCAAATCCACGTTAAGCAAAAAAAGTCTTTTATTTAAGAACATCAAACCAAACACTTGGATATAAACACATCCCAGGAGATTTGAAATCCAGATCCAGGTCAGCTTAGGCCCATCTCTTCTACTGCATATATGCACCACTCACGGATTCACAGCACTGAAGTTAAGCGTACTGGAAGGGTTCAAGGGCCTGCTTACCATGTTGACCATGTTGTAGCAAGGGAACTAGATCCAGTAGTGTCACCAGTGTCACGTAAAGTCCTTGATAGTCCAAAGATGGGTAGTCTGATAACTGAGCATCGCGACTTTGCTGGCCACGTTCAGATGGAGCATCTCGCAGGACGCTGTAAAGGAGGGAGCGAGTAACAGTAGGGTTGATGGAACTGACCTGTGGTCTTAGAGATGGGGTGAGTGGGAATGGCACAGGAAAAAGACACATGGTCATGGGCACTGTCAAATTGGAGGCATCTTGATTCTCCTTCTTCCCTGTGCGGGACAAAATGCTGTTGGGGGGACAAAGAAAAAAAAGAGACAACAAAGACACAAAGAACAGCACATTACATTGAAATGACACTATAAAACAAATAATAAAAGACCAGATACATCCCACATAAGATGCAATCACTACCAAAACCAGCATGTCTACAAATCTAGCAACCATTTACTTTCATGCTTCAAGATAAGAGAATTAAAAATTGAAACCTAGGAAAATTTCATTGCATCTCATGTGTTATCTGGTTCATAAGGAGCAAAAATATAAAAATGCATGTTTCAGTGCCCTACCCATGTTTCACAGTTAAGAAAAATTCTGAGAATTAAAAGTGTTTAGCTGTGTCAAAATAGGCTGGTATTTCGCTCTGGGATTCTGAGGTTTTTCAAATATTTATTTTTCCCCTCCATAATCTTTGGATCCAACTGACTGAAAACATGCAAAATATAGGTGTGGCACTTGCAGAAACATGTTTTAGCAAAGAATAAACATGTGTGTTTGTTAAGATAGTCTTAAAAATCACATGTTTATTGCATTAAAATAATGTCTGTATGTATTTTATGATACTGTTTCATGACCACTCACTCAGTATCATTTGAGATAATGAAGTTTAAACAGGCACATGGATTTAGAAATAATATAATATTTCTAAAATGTTAACTAAACTACATTTGGAAAAGTCATAAAATAATATATAGTAGATGGTCTTTAGCATATGTTTGTGAGCTAATGATAATGGTTGTTTATGTGTGTTTTTAATTTTGCCCATGTTTAGGGAGGAAACATTTTACTTTATGAATACAAACACTCCTTGGGTAAATAGTTACCTTCAAAAATCTAAGGGCTAAGCAAGCAAGACCAATTATGTAACTGCAGATCAGACAGTATGTTACCATACACTCCTGCTGTTACTTACGTTATTATTCAACAAAACCCACTATAAACTAAAGGAGAGATAATTTCAAAAAATAAAAAGAATTTAGTGGGAATCAAAATAGAGGCTATACGTCAACCAGCTTGTTATGTCATTTTAAGAATGTTGCAAACATGGTTGTAAACATGGTAATCTAATTTATTTTTAAAAATAAACCCCACTATTTTAAATAGAAATAAATTGTCATTTAAGCAGTGTTATATTTTAGTTATCAAGCAATTATAGGGTTCATAATCTCCATATGTGCCTATAAAATACAATACACTTTTTAAATAGATTAACCCACACACGATGCTATTTTTTTTCCTTTTTAAAGTAAGTTTTGCACCTCTCAGTCATTGGGATTTCCAAAAACAGTTGCTATTGGTTTAACTCTGTTCCCAAGGTCAGTGTTAAAACTTATAAAAGACAAGTCAGTAGCATTAAAATTTCCTCTGACTCATGAAGAGCAGAATTATGCCAAGAGGGAGCACTTCTGGAAACCTCTCTTCTCTTTAACAGTACAGAAATGCTTATCATATAATCACCTTAGCAAATCTTACCTCCAAGTCAATCCAACAATTTACACAAGTAAGCCAAACTCTTGCTAAGGTGCTTATAAGAGAAGGTGTCATTCATTTGCCACATATATAAAACACTTTTACAAAACAGTTCTATGCCAAGTGGCTACTATCACATGGCTGCTATCACATCACACTTTCAGTCAGAGATGACAGATATAATCTGTCTTAAGAAACTACCTTTTTTTTTTCCTTTTTTATTGTGCCTTACATATTTGGCAGATTGTTTTGGTTTCTGTTACCCAATGTCCAGTACAATAAACGTGATGACTGTCACAGTGGTGTTTATCAGAACATCACCTAAGATCTAGTATGACTTTTAAAACAAATTATCAGAGCGCTGATTCCTTTTAATTTGCTTGATGTTCATTTGCCATACTTTGCAGCTCATGTTTAGAGATATGAAGGTACTACACTATAGTCCTTTCTTGTCTACCAACAGATAATACCAATTACCCATCTCTTTACTTGCCAAAACATCATTTCAACTGCACTTATTTCCAGAAAGGATATTAATCCTTCCTTTTTACACTGAGCTACAGGCCCATCTCTGGATTAGATGCCAAAGCACACTTATTGTATCTTGATCGGGGCATCCTTCTGTTCAACAGTAATAAGACTAGATCGAAATTCCAGCTGGAACCACACCAAATTTATTAAAAATATTAAAGAAAAAATTTCAAGCCCAGGTGTTTGGTCAGGCCCAAATATGCCTGACCCATATTTTTTAAAAGCAATAAACAGAAGAGACAAAACTGAAAATTTAGGAAGTCCCTTAGGACCAAGATACAATGACTGCAATTTGCTTCTCTTTTAATTCAAACCAAGCACTAAGAATTTGGAGTATCTACAAATCACAACTCCATACTGAACTTGCTCTGCAATAAGGGACAAAGCTACCAAGGCTTGTTTCAAGATGTGTATATCTTTGCTGCAAATCTATCCCAAAATCACTGCCTTTCTGAAAAGGTTTCCTAAAATGTTTACAAGAGAATTACATCTCACTAAGGCAGCAAAGCAAGCTTGACCATTGATTAGCCACCTAGGCATTTATAACTATGCCTCACATAAGGTATTTTACCTAGAAATACACATGGAGAATTTTCTTCAGGAAAATGTAAAAGAATAAGCTTTTCTGTGAGATGTTTATTAAGACTTAGATCATTCCTCAAATGAGGGAGGAATCACTGAAAATGAGCAGGGCATGAAACAAATTCATGCTGTAATGTAAAGAAATGCTTTTCCCAAAGAGAAAATTAAAGAACTAAATGAATCAATGTGCTATGCATTGTGTATGGTGATTTCATGTGATGTTTGTTCATAGAAATACGTAATTTATTTTTTCAGCCATTCCACGTCTGTTCCCCCCACCCTTGAGCTTGTAATATATGGAGGCTGCATACAGAGCAAAGGAGCAAATTAATCTCTTGTGCAATCCATCTTTAGCCAGCAAAATGACACCGCATATGAATGTCATTCAAAACAGTGGGCATGTCCCACTGAAAAGAACACAGTCAATGTGTCCATAACATGGAAAGGTAAAAGTGTAATAAACAGTAAAATCTACTTCTGTAAAACCCAGTCATCATGTGGAATTTCTCTGACTAATCCTCCATTATTTCTATCACTATATATGTTCATCAAGATTTGTTTGTCCTAAAAAATTCAGCTGCAAGGACAGTAGACAAACTGGGAAATATTTAAATATTTTGAAAGTTATTTTATAATAGTAGATGGTGGTAACCAACCTAAAACCTCCAGAAATCAATGGGCATTTTTGCTAATGGTTGTATCAGCATTCTCTTAGCGGCCCAAATTCATTGCATATGCTCTGTGTTAAGCTAGAAATATTGTTCTCCACCATGTACTTCTATCATTGATGTTAAATCTTGTACAATGGAGTCTCAGTGTAGGAGGCAGAAAGGAGACTCAGCATGCAAAATATTCAAAGAAATTTCTGAACATGCTCTTCAGAAAGGTTCTTAACCAGTCTGTTTAGTTTTAGGGTAAATCTTGCAGAGATCTGCACACAGTGGGTGGGAGTTTCCTTCTTTCCATCTGCCACACTAAATACAGGGTGTGTTGTTTTGCTTTTTTATCCATCTTCTTTCTTAGTACCAGCAAGTGTATAAACTTATACTGGTTCAACCATAGCACTCAGGCTTTGACCCACAGTTCAAACTCCCCAGTTACAGGAATTTAGGATGTGAATTTGACCTGGCTGAGTATCAGAACTCAGTCCACTTAAATTTAGATCCAAGTCCTGGCATTAATTTCTGATATCCTTTTAGTCCTGAGGCTGATCAGATCCCAGATCATGAAGGACAAAGCCATTTGTGTAGATCTGCATATCAGACATGAGTATCAATTCCCCCCATGAGGTTCAGCATTATCAAGAAGAGGATTTTGGTTCAGTCCCATTCTAAATATGAAATACAGAAATGGAATTGCTCAATTGTGCAATTGCTGCTCTGATTTCTGATATGCTCTCATAGTTGCTTTTTCAGTAAGCCCAGGAACATCACTGCTCCTGTAGTGTGAAGAATTGATCATACTGGACATGTCAGCTGTACTGCTTAGAAAGATGAAGACAACAGAGTGGTATAGAGACCCTTTCTTTAAGCAGCAGATTCTATATCTATCCTGACCCAGTGAACTTCTGGCCAAAAAGAAACATATTTCATTACAGCACTTTGTAGTTACAGCTAAAAGAGAAAATGTTCAGAATCAAGTCCAACTTTCTTGCTTTAACAGCTTAAAGGCCCACAGTATTTAAGCAGAAGCTCTTTTGTCATACATAATCTTACTGAAATGCAATTTAAGTCTGTGTTGTGCAAATGTTCCATCAAAACAGCCTGATGTGGGAACAGAGACACATTTCAGAGGTATCTTTACTGACTCTTTGAACATTTTTTTCCCCACTCCTGCAATACAATGAGACAAAATTTAATTTATTAATCTTTAAACAAAAAGTCCTACTGGTTGCTGTAAGTTTCTTCAACATTCTAAATGACAAGGGAAACAAATTAAACAATTCTGTTCTTGAAATTTTCAAAAGTAAACAGGAGATTTTCAAGTTTGCTGTGAACAGGTGTTCCACTAAAACTATTTCTGTCTGTGTGTCTCTCCTTTATGTGTCTCTTATGAACAGAGTCAAGAATTTTGATGTGCCCCAGGCTCTTTGACTGTTATAATGAACTGTTCTCATTTTCTCAAGTCTAAGTTCTTGCTTCTCAACTTGTATACATCATAGGAGAATATGCACAAATATATAGGTCAATTGTATTAGTATGTACAAATATATGGGTAAATTGTATTTTGTTAATGTGTCCTCCTCAAATAAGGCAAATAGCTTTATTTCCAAACTACCTTCTGACAGCAGAGACAATCTTCCCAGGTATAAATCAGCAAGCTATGCATAGAAATGCAGTTTTAACTGTATTTTTCTCAATGTGAAAACTACTGCCAGTCAAAACGTGGGCAGATAAAAATCGCCTCTTCATGGTCAAAAGCCATCTTAAAAACAATTTGAAAATATGAATCCACTAGGCAGCACTGAGGAACGTATGTCATTCCTAATAATGTCTCACATTTTTTCCTATCTTTTTTATCAAGACGAGAGGTAGTATTTCCTATTCATATTGTATTCTGTATTCATATAGTATTTAGTACTATATATTATTACCAAATATTGGACTAAGTCAAAACCCTGGGTCAGAACAATCTGGATCTGTTGTTGCCATCCAAATCCAGATGTGTATATAAACTTTGTTTCTATTCTTGTTGCTCTAAGGGACTGAACCAGAACCCATGGCTGAACTATGGCACAATAAGAACCTAATTTTGCCTGTCTGGCTCATCACTCTGGGATTCTGAGGCACCAGGACTGTCAAGGAGGTCATAAGTATACACATCTAAAACTTTATAGGTCACAAACTCCTCTCTTCACAAGTTCAGCATGTTTGTGCATTCAGCTAAGTCTTAGGAGAGCCAAGCAAATGCATAATCAACCAAGTTTATTTTAGAATCAGCCACTCAATAAGGGGGCTTAACTGGGCAAATTGGGCAACAGCCACAGAAGAGATTCGTTCACACCAGTTTTTTCTTAAGTTATGCTCTGACTCTTTTTGGCTGAGCATTGACCCATTAAATCTTGCAACCAATTCAAAGCCAATCACTACCCCCTACAATTCTTTAGCTCTTTTTTCCTCAAGAGCATTAGTTAAAACTTACCTCAATAATGTCTGAGAAAAGTATTTCAGAGTATTTGCAATGTCAGTTCCAGAGGGCACAGGATATATGTTGTGGAGAACCCGGTTGTGGTATTCTTGAAGGTAACGGATTTTGGAAGCAACTACATAAAAGACAAAAAAACAAACACAGAAACTTTCATTTAGATTTTTTGTAGACTTTGACAGTCATGTCTATTTTTTACATTTCTCTTTAATTTAAGAATTGAACTTAACAAACACAAAAGTCTCTCTGTTCCTTCTATTTTGACTGAATCAATTGTACAAGAGTGCCAGGGAGAACACATGGAAGTGAATGTCTACATTGGTATTAGGCAAACTTAGTGCCAGTAAATTACAAAAAATACGTGTTACCACTCTGCACTTCTTCCAGGTCTCCAAGCATCTCAAGATTCATTTTTAATGAATGAGTCATTGGATCACAGGAGGTTCATGTGAGACAGAAAAGTATTTCTACAGCCAAAGCAGAGATATAAGCAAAGACAGAGAGAGCTTATGTGATTTATTGTAGTCCATACATTTACTTTATGCAATGAACTAAATATATGAAAAGATCTGTGCTGTTTACTTAAGTATCTTACGAAGCCTGATCAAGCAGATGAGGGGATTTCAAAGAGTGGTAGGAGGTGTACACTCTTACTGAAACAATTTTTTGCTGTTTTACAAGTAACAGTGGGTTTACTTTCTAGTAGGGATCTTCGTTCAGTATTGGAAAAAGGTGGTTGCCCACCCTAGTCACATTGCCTCACATTGCCTATACAGCATAAGCCAGCCTCATGTAGAGACACCTACACACACCCAGCTCTTCTTGTTCCACTCAGATTAATCAACTCTGCTGAGAGACAGAGTGCATTGGCTGTGGCAGAGCGCTGCTCAGCTGGACTGCAGACACAGCCTCATGAAAGCAGAGCTGTCTGGGAACTCCTCATCATGTTAAAAGTGCACCAAGACTGTAATAGGCTGTTAAAAAGAGGAGATGCTTCTCAATGACTTCAGCCCTTGAGCACGTGGATTATAACAGTCTCCCACTATACCAAGATATACATTGTTCCCCTACAGGGCTCCGTCAGTGTGGAAGATAAATCATCCTTCCTGAACAAGCAATTAATCAATACTTTGTTTTATTCTCATGGTCAAATGGCATTTTTAAGGGATGAATACCATTAAGTCCTCCACCACACAGGAAGGCACTAACCGCCTGAGAGACACCACGATGCTTCTCACTGCTGAGATACATGGACAGTTCGTGAACATTCTGATTTTTTCTGTGCCATTGGCAAGTTGGATGAGAAGGGATGACATTGTATCCACAATATCTGATGGACAGACACCAAGAGCATAGTGTCTGCAAGTACTGTTGGAGGCTCAGCTGGAGATACTGAAAGCAATTTGGCCAGTATAGGTAACAGTACACCTGGACTTGCACATCCAGAAAACAAAAGATTCAGTGAGTGGTCAGCCACACAACAAATGAGGTTTGACAATTTCAAGTCAATTATCCATAAAATGAGGAACACTCAAATAATCCTCAAATGAAGACTACTGTTTGCTTGAATGCATGACAAGAAATCCAATCTTGCAGCACCTAGCCAAGGCCATTCTTTCACTGATTTCCTGCTGTACAGACTGCACCCCCCCAATTCCTGCAGCAAGTGAAGCTTCTACAGACAAGTCTCCCTCACAATATTACCTGGATGCATTACTAGGAGAAAGCCCATCATGTGACTGAAGGGCTGGGGTCTATGTGAAAACAGCAAGCAAAAATGCAACCACAGACTCTGTCATAATGCATATAAAAAAATCATAATCTAAAAATGCATAAGCATCTTTAGTTATATTTCCTCACCTTAAGTCTTTTACTTCACAAATTTATTTTAAAGTGACATTAATGAATAACTAAAAATCAACCACTCCTTTTTCCCTCCCCCTCAAACAACTGAAAACAGAAGTTTCATCACACAGACTCAGATCGCCTCAGGATAGCTGGGAGCAAGATCAGAGCCTTTCAGGCCACCAGGTAGGCCTGTGGCAGATGAATTGTGCCTTGCAGGGTTATCCTGTGTGAGATCAGCCATAACTAGTTTCCCCAAAACCATCTGGGCAGAAAGTGTTTCACTCCAGATTACAGAGGTTGACTTGAGCAGTCCAAGACTGTTTTCCCCTTCTCATCTCACACCTCATTCTTTCTGCCCACTAATCTTGGTTTTAGTCTCAGATTTGAAGGTCATTTTATCAGATTATTTAAAAGATAGGCACTTTTTTTAACTGTCATAAAAACTAATCAAGATTAGTTTCTAGATCAAGAAAGTAATGACTTCATAAACGTGTTTTGTGATGTTACTTTCTCTTGTCGGGAAAAAGAAAAAGTATGAAACCAGGTACATTTGTAAAGGAAACAGACCATGTTTCACAGTACCCTATGAAGAACAATTCACAGCAAGGTGCACAGATTACTGTGACTGCCACGGTTTGCTGTCAGATATCTGTAAATTAAATGGGGTAACAAAATGCCAAAGATGATGACAGAATTCAGATCTAAACGCATTTCAGAGAACTGTCTGCCTCCCTGCAGTTACTAATGTTCAATAAAGGTCATAGGGTATCTAGAATCACTTGGAATCACTTTTTTTTTAATAAAGAAAGAAATCTATTTGTTTCTATTAATAGGCACTGTCACGTAATTGTATCAGGCAAAATACCAAAACAGAAAACTTCTTTAGAAAGCCCAAATATTAACCTTAGCTTTAAGCTAAAGGTTTCAGCCTCACCTCTCAGTTCTATTTCCCAGAACTCTGTCCATTTCTGCACAGCCGCTCAGAACACAAAGAAACTTTTGAAGGAAAGCCCCAGAGCAAAAACTTTGCCAGCTTTCAAGTTACAGGAAGTGTGGGAATGACTCAATTTTCTGAGTTTCTGAGTACCCAGAGACACATTTCGAAAAGTGATGTCACCCTGTGGAAGAACTTGGCCACTGTCATAGGGTCATCACAAAAGACAAATGGGTATCTATCTAGGATCTCTAAACTCCTCAGCTCCTTTGTAAGCATTCACTGAATCAAGAGTGAAACCATTAGGAGACCTCAAAGAGGGCCTTGGTTGCTCCACTGTCCTGGAGGAGAACAGAGCAGCCATCAGGCATTTCCAGGACATTACTTACCACAATTAAACACCAATTACTGCTATTTAAGGTGAAAAAGAATTCATTTTCTTTCAATACAACAGAACACCTCAGGCATGCTATGAAGAGTCAAATGATGAAAGTCACTGACAATAGGTCTGGTATGCGATAGGAGATGTGTGTGGTCACAGGGAAGCTTCCCCAAGTGACTTCCCAGACTGACACCATTTTACCTGTTGTTCATACAACCTGCCCAAGAGCTGTGGTATTCATGTTTAGACCATCTTTAGCACATCTTCTGTTCCAATCAGTGTGATTCCTCATTCATAGTGTTTCACTGATGTTCTTGGTAAACTGAGATTCATTATGACTTCTGATGTGAGTTCTTCCCAAGACATCCTGGTTCTTGCCTGTCACTCGGTGAGGGCAGAAGCAACAACAGCAACAGCTGGGGTTTGAAAGTTTGACTGGTAGTGATGTATGCATATCAATACATCCTTGTCAGAGTCCATTAGCCAAAAATTGCAGGTGAGGGAATCTTGAAGTTATGTAGAGACAAAGACATTTGGTAATGCCATAACAACTAGTCAGGGGAGTAGCCTTGGTAAAAAAAATACATTCAGCAGGTTAGAACACACAGGATATGCCCATTAACCAAATACTCTTCCTGGAGTATCATGAAAAGGAACATTAGGAGGCAGAAAGATCTGGAATCTGGACCCCAAGTAAATATTAGAATAGAGAGCGACAGGGATATGGCACACCCAGATGTAGTGTCTTGAAATTACAAAGGGATCAAAAGAAAAAACAGCCAAGGATAAAATATGAAAGAGAAGCTCAAACAGAGCAGACCAAACGCAATAGGAATGGAGGAACAGAGAAGACAGAAGAGAAAAGGAGGAAAATGCCATAGGCAGTGCTGGGACGAAAAGTGGCATAAATTCTTCCACATGGCAGTGTGAAGGAAAGTGCAATTAACGTACAAGTATCACACGAAAGAAGAAACAATTGCAGAACTCAGGTGGAAGGTGGGGAAGACAGCAACAACAGAACGGTAGAGATCCAAATATTGCACAATTCATGGCTTCTGCACAGTCAGAACATTGTGTCTCTATTTATGAGGCTAGAAGTGCACCTCTACAGCAATAAATTAACATCTGCATGATATTTTAAAAGCAAGATCTTCCACCACTGTAAATAAGCAGTAAACCCTAAAGGAAAAAAATACAGGTATTCTTTTTGTTAGATCAGTTCAGCACAGGCATATACAAACACAAGGATCCTCCTCAGTGACCTGGAGGAAGAAGAGAGCAAGTCTCAGCATGTGAAGTGTCAAATCACATCACATCATCATGACAAACATAATCCAACCTCCTGGTCACAGACTGCCTGCTCATAACCATGACACTGTGTCAGGCAAGAAAGTAGCTCTGACATGGGTGACAAGCTCGACCACCCCAGTATTTTCCTTTCAGCCTCACATCAGGGCTCTTTCAGACACACCAGGTGCACGGCCCAGATGCTGGTATCCCAACCACCATGTCATCTAACCATGCTCTGATCAGATGTAGCCAACATGGTGGTTACAACACCCGTGACTGAGCAGCGGCACGCCGGCCCGCGGGATGCCAGCACCCGGGGAATCCTGCTGGGACACTGGGCACCGTGGCAGGCAGCCTGTGGGCAAGACGCAAACACCCAGCCTACATTCACCCAAAAGGGGAACGGCACGGGCAAGATCAGCAGCGCGACTCTTCTCAGCCTCTCTCACTGCAAGATCACCTGCAAAGGTGGCAATGCGTGTGTCATCTCTGGCCTCCACAGAGCACCTCCGGTCTCTCAGGCGGCTGCATCCCTTGGGACAGGGTACAGCGCTGGCACACGGGACGGGCTGGACGGCTCCCGCCGTGGGGCGGGGGGCCAAGCCGGCGGTCTCACCATTAACTCTCACCGCCGACCCCTCACGTCCCCGGGGCTGCCTTTGCTCAAACACGCCACCGCCCCGGGCGAGCCGCCCGGCCAGCGAGGGGCTCCGGGGGCTGCGGCCACCCAGCACCGGCGGCGGCTCCGACAGAAAGAGCCAGAACGCCGGCAGCCCCCTCCCCCTGCAC
>VZRZ01000279.1:68136-98240 GCA_013398175.1 Climacteris rufus | reverse complement strand
GGCGGGACCGGGCGGGAGCGCGCTTAAAGGGGCAGCGCGCCTGGCGGCCGAGAGCATCCTCGGGAGGTGCGGGATGGGAGACGGGACAGGGGACGTGGGATGCGATGGGATGCGCTGGGGAGGGAGAGGCCGGCTGGCCCCGGGGCGGTGCTGGGGCACCCACCCCAGTGGGGCTGTGACCCCACCGAGCTTGTCACAGCGTCGAGCTGGGAGCTGTCTAGACGGGAGATCCTGATGAGCGTCGGCGGTGTCCCCACGGCGGCCAGGGTGGCCGGGGCTGGCGGAGGGGCTGGCGGTGCCCTCGCCCGGCCCCGCGGCCGGTTCCGCGGGAGCTGCACCGAGCGAGGACAGGGATGGTGGCACTGCCAGGGGCTGTGCTGTGCACTTCGCTTGGTCCTTTGCATGGAACAGGGCTGTCGTTCCCTTCAGTACTTCTCCCCTCGAGCTCTGGGCTCCAGCTATGCACCCCGGGCGGGCGGGCAGTCAGGTGCCTTTGCCCGGTATCCCCGCGTGTTTCCATAGTGCACCAAGCACCTCGGGACTGTCACACCTTCCCCGAGGAGAAAAGGGCTCTGCTCAGTCCCGACTGTGTCCCCTCCATCACCAGATCCCAGCCACGGTGATCACCCTAGGACGAAGGTGGGATGAGAAGACCTTCGTCCAATTGTGGTGGGAGTACAGTAATAACAATAAAATTCATTTGCTCCAAAAGAAATTATTTCACCCCTGTGTCCTGTCAGCTTCCCCAGCGTCCTGACTTTTCCTTACCAGGGCTCAGAAATGAACAGTTAGCTAAGAGTTTCTTCTCTGAAACTTTCCAAATCAGTTTTTCAGATCCTCACACGTCTGAAAAGGCTATGTGGAAGCAGCAGTATTTCATCAGCCAGGGCATGGGAGCCTTGATGTCTACACATAAAAAATCCATTGCAACATACTCTCCTCAAAACACTGGGCTGTGTAAGATGAATGGGCCTCTGGCAGCCAAAGAGAACTGTGCTGTGGAGGTGGAGGAAAATAAGTATGGTTTTTTATTCATCATACAAGGCAGTGCCACCAAATTACTGCTACCCTGATTTGGGGACAGTGCACATGCTATGCCAGGAACCACGGTGGAGGGGCAGATGCTGTTCACTGGCATTAAAACTCGTTGGCTTTTTTCTGAAAGCAACTTTCTAAAAATACTGCATGGGCAAGGTTTCTTCAACACCACTTACTTAGGTACTAAACAGAGCTCTTACTTGAGGCCGTAGTTCTTTCCACACTCCCTGCTGCTTGTGAGCCCCAGAGAGAGTGAAGCCAAATTATAGAATGCAGCTTTCTCTTTTACATTTAAATATTTCAGAGTAAACATTTAAGTTTTTTCTTTTATTAGAAGCTGATATCAGATTCTACTGAAGTCAGTGAGAGCTGTTTTATTTAATTTTGTTTAGTAAAGTGCCCAGGGAGGTCACTGGCCCTACAAGCTCTGCTTCCCACAACCCTAGGTCTCACAACATGGAGCATAAGTGATGAAAATACAGTCAAATGGCCTTCAGACTTCATTGAAATAAGATATTGAAGACAGGTTTCATCTTTAGTTTGAATTTCTGTCTGTTGATGCAACAAAGCAATCTGAACTGCTTTAGTGCTCATTACAGAACAATAGGGAACTCTCTGCACAGAGGGGAACTGAGCTTCCATTGGTATCTTTAGAATATACCAAGCGTTCACATACTACAGCCGTGAGCTTACTAAAAACATTCAGTTTGATAAAGCAGGAGTACACTGAGAAAATGTGAATTCAATTTCTCATGTAAAATTTCTTCTTTGGTGTAAGTGCCTGCAAATTGCAGCTATGCCTGCATTTACTACAGGTCCTACACAGTTCAGGTATATGGAAAGCAATTTATTGCTTATGAGTCCTTCTGCATTGTCTAAACAATGCCTAAGTCCTAAATAAATCCTATACAAGTCCTCTGTTGTTTGGTCAAACAATTTAATAGCTGTCTAGTTTGTTAACACAGGTATAGAGACTCACACTTTAAATTGTGAACAAATGTCTTAAAGGAACAAATATGGGAACATGGTACTCTGAGAATTAATTTCTCAAGTCTCTGTGCTGAACCAAAGTCATAATTTCTCAGCAAGATCCTCATGAATGTTCTTAATCAAATGGGTACAGTGCTCCACTGGAAACCTTTTTAAGCAGCTCAGGTTTATGTCCATGTGCTTTTTGCCTCTGCATGCACTCAGTTAAGAGAACACATAAAAAAGCTGTAGGCATCTGAAAGCCCACAAATCATTAATGCAAGAACATATTTTTAACATTAAATGAATGGGGAGAGGATAATTTACATACCAACTGACGAAAACCCAAAGAGTAAATGCTACTTCCTGAGTTTATAAGTGGAAATTTCATGGAATCATACAATCTTTGAGGTTGGAAGGAATCTTTAGAACTTGTCTAGTCTAACTTCCCTGCTCAAAGCAAGGTCAGCTACAGCAAACTGCTTGGGGCCGTGTCCAGTCAGGTTTCAAATATCTAAAAGGATGGAGACCCCACAGCTTCTCTAAGCAACCTGTTCAAAGGTTTGGCCATTCTCACAGTAGAAAGTTTTTTCTTCTGTTTAAATGGAAATTCCTGTATTTCAGTTTGTGCCTGTCACCTCTGGTCCTGTCACTGAGCTCCACTGAGAAAAGTCTGGCTCCCTCTTCTTGCTCCCTCTCCTAAGATAGTTGTACACATTGTACACATCTTGTGGCACGACCCACTCCCCACTCCAAACCTTTTTGACACTGGGTCTAAACACTCCCAGCTCTCTCAGCACCCCATATATGACAGGTGCTCCAGTCTTTTCATCACTTAGCCCCTCCCTTGACTTACACCAGCATATTCAAGTCTTTCTTGAACTGGTGAGCCCAGAACCACACATAGCACAGCAGTCAGGTCTAACCAGTGCCAGGTAGACAAATATAACCACCTCCTTTGACCAGCTGGCCATACTTTTCCTACTGCAGCCCAGGATCCCGTTGGTCTTGCCACAAAGGCTCATTGCTGCCTCACAGTCAGCTTGGTGTCTATCAGGACCCCCATGCTGTTCTCTGCAGAGCTGCTTGTCAGCTGGTCAGCTCCCAGCCTGTACTGGTGCTTGGTTATTCCCTCTCGGATTTTCACCTGTTGAACCTCATGAGACTCCTGTTGGCCAGTGTCTCCAAGCTCTCAAGACCCATTTGAATGGCAGCACAACCATCAGCTGCTGGTGCATCAGCTGCTTCTCCCAGTTTTGTATCACCTGTGTACCTGCAGAGGGTGTCCCATCATCTAGGTCAGTGCAGAGAGATGAAACAGTACTGGCCCAGAGCTGACCCCTACAGTGCAGCACTAATGACTGGTTATTACCGGGATGCCTGTTTTTACGGCTTATCCCGGCTTATCAGCCGAAGACGCAGAAATAATGAGAGCTGGAGTCCGAGTCGTTCAGAGCAAAGGGCGGAAGGGGGGGAACCCACCTTCGTTTAATTCTTATATACACTTTTAGAAATCACAGATCATTGGAGAAAGTTAACACTTCTGTCTTTAACTATATTGGTTACAAGAAGTGTCCGTCAAAAGGATCTGTGTCCATGGGAAAGGAATGTAAAAAGATAATTTTTACAACAACATAGCTATGTTTACAAAATCTTGTCCTTGAAACTGTCGAACAGAGAAAGCTAGCTATTTTACAGTGAAAAATGGGCAACAACTGGTCTCCAGCTGGACTTTTCGCCCCTGATCACAACTCTTTGAGCCTGGAAAATTGTTTGGCCACTTCTTCATCAGTTTGTCTATGATGATGTCATGGGAGACAGTGATGAGTGTCTTGATAAACATAAACATTCACTGCTTTCTCCTCATACACCAAGTTAGTAATTTCATTGCAGAAGGCAATCAGGGTGGTCAGGAGTGATTCTCCCTTTGCAAATGCACAGTGGCTACTCCAAATCACCCTCCTGTCCTTAATGTGTTTGCACGATTACTTGCTCCATCATCTTCCCAGGGATCAAGGTGAAGATAAATGGCCTGTAGTTTCCTGGATGCTCCTGCTTGTCCTTCTTGAAAATAGCAGTGACATTTTACTTTCTTCTATTTCTCAGGACCCTCTCCTGGTTGCTTTGGCCTTTATAAAGACAATTGAAATCAGTTTTGTGGTGTCATGGCCAACTGCCTCCACATTTGTGCATGCATCCCATCATGTCCCATGGATGTGTAGTATGTCTGGTGGTTTTGAAATGTGGCTTTTTCAGGATGAGGTAGGTAAGGTTTGGAAAGGATGTGGAGCATATTGTTTCTGTGCATTGAGCTTGTTTTTAACTAAACTTTGCCTGCCTAACAGTGTGCATCATAGTTACAACATAATTCAAGAATAAATTAATGAAATAGCCTGTAAGAAGATGTCATTAATAGCAAAGTCATTATTTACGTGACTGTTGTAATTTTGAATTACATTCAAGTATTGAGCTCCAAACAGACACAAAATCTAGTATTGTTCCTTTTTTTTTAATCTCTAAGCATCAACATATCTACTTTTAGAAAGGTAATCCTTTCTGAAAAATACAAATCCTAAGCTCTCCTACCTTGAATCACATACAGAAAATTTATTAAATTGTTCATAAATTGAAGTGAATGTATGCATGTACAAAAAATCTATGTATCTGTTTACGGGGATATATATATATCTGCACATCTGTATCCAGACATGTTCACCATTATCAACTCTTAAAACATTTTCATGGTGTTTTCCTTAAAGGCTCAGCTTCCAGAGTCATGTAATTACATGAATCTCTATTTGAATTTTAAATAAAAGTTAGTTCTTGCCTGACTTATTCAGACTCCAATGCAATATAAGCAATGTTTGAAACAAATGAGGATTTCAATGCCTAAATGAGAGACAAGGACATAAATGCTTTGTCAGTTTTATCAAAACACAAACCAAAACCAGCTAACTTCCAAATTAATTTATTTTAAGCCAATGTCTCAATTTTTTGAAACTTCCTCACCATTTTTGGCAGGAAATTACCAATAAGAGCATTGTGATAGGGATGTTAAAAGCTGCAATAGAGGTGGGGACATGTTTGAAATGTCTCAAATTCTTGTTTTAATCACTTCAAGCCTATATGAATTGAAGGCTGTGGCATAGAGGGAGGCAAGGGAGAGCAGAGGTTACTTGATGAGACAATGGTAATGCCAGTAAGAAAAGCAAAACACAGTGAATTAGAGCAGGAAAAGGCAAGTTTCTCTGGCCCTCAGGACTTTTCAATCTTCATTATGTTTTCTGGATATTTACTAGACTAAACTAATGCCAATGAAAGGGTCTTGGTGTGGGACTGGAGTCCCTGAACAGCTCCTGCATAGGGACCAACCTCCTCCCTGTCAGATTCAAACAGCAGATGGAGTCCCTCAGGCTCAGATGAGTGTATATGACAGCAATAGTCATACCACATTAAATTAAATTTGTTCCTAAATCTTTGCTCTGTGTAAGCATTAATGCTCATGAATGATTGTAAAATATATAATCGCTTGAGGAAAACGTCTATCTGGGATTAAACTGAACGGTTAGCCTATCTGAGTTGATAGTCTACAGCATGTACCCTGGTTGACACAGGATGATTTTTGGAGCTGTTCCTCAGGGCTCAGACACCTGGGTTAACCAGTGTGAGCCAAGAGACAGTGAACAGGAAAAGCACCTCTTCTTGCTCACAGAAAGTCCTGTCTGCACAGAAGTAACACAATATTACTGACAGCTTGTATACTCTTGTGTAGGGAGATAATTTCTTCTGAGATGAAGATAGCCAATCTTAGCCTCTGTGCTAAGGCTTAAAAATGCAAGGAAAACTTCCTTTAATAGTACTATCACACGTCACTATGTACAGGAAAAAAAACATCAACCAGACCTTCTTCCTGTGACAGGGCAGGAAAGTAAGTATTCGGAGAAGGAAGGTGTAGAGTATAGTAGGATAGAAATTAGGACAGGGTAGAGAATTAGAATAGAATAACTTGGCAGTAATGACAGAAATGATCATGATGTGACCAGAAGCTTGGCTGAAGCCACCGACCCATATCAGTGATGCCATCTGGCATGTGACAAATTCATTTCAGTCATCACTGGCTTGGGCTGCTTTAAAGTGAGAGATGGAGCAGTAAAGGGCTCTGTGTCACATGGCTAGTACTGTGTTTCCAACAGAGTAGCCAGCTTGTGATGTTAATATTTGTTCTTTCTTTCCCCAATTTAGAATAATTAAGACTTCGGGAAAACAAAACATCATTAAGAAATACAGCAGTTATTTGATTGTACTTACAGAACTGTAATTTTCTTCTTATTCTGATAATTACTTCAACTAAGTCTGTGGATGTTTGCTTTATTATTACATTTGTCAATATCTGTCACTGTAAAAATCTCTGATAAATGGCCTCAATTTCTCTTCTAGAGTAATGTCATTAGCCTCTAAGTGAAAAAAATACTTAATTTGTTGCCATAGCAGTGGAGTTTTGAGAAATACAGGGTGACCTGCATAGAGAATTAGCACAAACCTGATAAGCATCTACTAGGCCTATTATAAAATCAGAGATCAGATTTACTGCTCTAAGAGGCAGTCTTTGTGACAGCTACCATGCCAAGTTTGTGAATATCAGTACCACCCAGGCTGAATTTTATCTCCCCCCAAGAGGCTGATTTTTTTCTTACCTTCAATATCAGACTTGCACAGAATTGACTATACCACCTACCTATATGGCTAAAATAAAGGTACATTGTAGTCATTGCAATGCTTTAAGGATCAGAATGACAAGTGTCAAAATACTGCCTTCCTAAAGTTATCACAACATCACAACCCAAAGATGAAGAAATGCACATCGAAGTCAGGAAAACAAGATATTTACCTTGCTTTAGTATTCCTACACTCAAGTGAAAATGCTTGTAAAACATCTCTGCTGGGCACAAACAGTGACAGAAAGCAAAAGAAGGCATGAGACTTCCCATAAGGGAGTGAGGAGAACACATGTGACATTCAGCTCTGGTGAGGTCCTCGGTGTTTCACCAAACCTGGACCATGTTTGTGAGCCATGCCAGGGTCAAGACCCCAGCTCAGTTACAACTAAAGCTGACTCACCCTGCTCCTGTGCTTGAAGGCTGCCTCCCTAGGAGCCAGTGAGCTGTCTAATCTCTCCTCCAAATTGGTTTCCTCCACATAGCAGTGCAGGAGCTACCTAAGATGAAATGAAGGGTGAACTATCAGAGACTAGAGCCTTGGTGGAAACAGAAGGTGAACTAAATTGACAGAACTGGGACACTCCTAAAGCAGCCTGTAGGAAAGCTGCTGCACTTTACATAGGAATGGATTTTTCTCACCTGCAGACCCTTACAAATTGCCCTATCTATTGCAAATTCAGGCCTAGTGACAATTGCATAGTATTCCCCAGCTACTTTTTGCAGACCTGAGGTGTTTGTGGACCATAAGCTGAATACTGTTGGGTCTCTCAATTTAATTGTAAGCTCATCAAGAGCATCCATTCTTAAGAAGAGACAATAGTGGCTGAAAGACTCTTCTACTTACTCAGAACTATGAGTATTTTAGCTTAAATGTATAGTGCAGCACATAATTATAATCACAAACCACGTAAATGTTACAAAGTTTAATTCAATACAAGATCTCTCTTATCTGGAATGGCTGCTACTTCTGTTCCTATGGAAGAACAGGCTTCAACCACTTACACTTAGGAATATATGTGTTACCTGTGCTACTACCTATAATCAGCTCAAAGCCAGCTTTGGCCAATCTGCAAGAAATGCAGATGTACACTGATGTACACATACAATGAGAAGCACAGCAGGGAACCATCCTCTAACTGTTTCTACCTCCTGCTACCCTGCTGCCTTATCTTGAGCAGGCATTTCATGTTTGGTGCTCCCCATATGCAGAATTACAGGAGGGAGTCTCCTGCTCCACAGATGCCCACACACAACTCAGCAGCACTCAGGGAGCCCTGGCACACTGGTACCCATCAGGCTGCAGCAGGATCATGGCTGCTGAAATGCAAAACTCACCAACCATTTCAGCCAAACACCTTGCGGAGCTGTAGGAAGCCTGAGGAAAAGAACATCTGCTGGAACTGGAGCCCTGGGCACTTCTGCCTGCATTTATCAGCCCAGTCTTGGCTGAACTGTGGCTGGTTTAGATTAATAAATCCATACTCTTGCACTTAGTGAAGCTTTTTAGCTCACTCATACCACACTAACAGCAATAAAGGTGCCTTCAATGAGCTGGCTTCTCTCCTTTTCATCTTGATTTCCTATGTGCCACATTTCCCAGAGCTTCCAGTCTCAGGATTAAAGATCCATGAAAACTGGAGCATTTTAAAATGCAATCAATGTTACTTTTAGGAAGAAATTATTGAAGTGGACTGGAAATCTGAAGAAAAAAGTATTTGCAAAAAACACTTAAATTTCAAGTAGCTCTTCATATAAGTAGTTTCTAAAAATTATCACTGCTTCAATATAAACATGCCTATATATCTGTAGTGCCAGATATTAAACACCAGGTGACTTTACCACGTTTCATCCAACACAATTCTCAGCGCTTTACTCACATCCCCCAAGTATGTATTAAAAGCAGGAAATCTTATTACTCGTTGCCACAATTTAAGACGACAAGTACAACAACTGAAATTAAATATCTTACTGATTTATTTAAGCATTTTAGGTGAGAGGAGGATGATGAAATCAGATCCGGGACAAGCAGGTACACTGAAATGTTCAGACCAAATTTTTACAAAAGATTCTGCAAAAGAGCCTTATGATTCCAAGGGATGGGCTCACAGAGTGCAGGAGCAAAGCTTCAGAGTGCTTGTCCAAGTGCCTTTCAGTTACTGGCATTGTTTTCTCTCTGGATACCAGGAACGCAGGCACCTATCCAACACTCATTCAGATCTGTGGGAAACATTCCACGTACAAAACTGAACAGCCTGATGTGAAAGCCCAATTAAGTGACAAAGCTATCATTTTTTGGAAAAAAATAAACCAATATGACTTTCTTTAAACACTTAGGATGGATGTCTCCATTCTCACTCTGAAAACTTCAGTGGTTAAAAGGCTGAAGGGAACTCAGACAATTTATTTGAAAACCATATTTTAGAATTACAGCAAGAATAAACACTTTTACAAATGCACAGCCCTACTTTCAGAATCTGTTTTGATAATTGATGTTACAAATGACTTAATGGAATTATAAATCATATTCTGCTAATACTTTTAAGCACCACAACTAATCCTTGAGCATCACAAAAGGTTAATATTCTATATTTTTCACAAGACAGACATTAAATCATTAGAAGACATTCCTTTATTACACATGTAACATGGTATAACAAGTATTATTTATTGTACTTTTCTCTAATTTAGTCTAGAGTTTATCATATTAATTGTAAATAGCAATCATGGGAAAATATCTCAAAGGTCAAAAATCTCCAACTAAAAATTGAAAATAAAATGAAGTATCTGACAATCATGACTTGCAGAAAAACATTTATCCTGGTGGAAGAATAAATTGGGTGGGGAAACACACCAAGAGAACACATGTAAAGATTAAAGAGAAACTCTCCAGAAAATTCTGAAACTCTCAGAGTTTTAATCTGAGACAACTATAATTTTTTCTGGGGTTTTTTTCTTATTCATTTACTTTAAAGTTTTGATGGTAGCTGTATGAGCTGATGCAGCCAGGACACAGGAACAATGGCAAAAACATGGATGAAATACAAAAAGTAAATTCATTTTTGTTATGTCACCAACCAGGGATCACCAGCAGACAGGAGAAGCACACAAGTAGGAACACAGGCACTGTGAAGCTTGGTCCATGATAGAGGATCACCAAACCTGCTGTTTTCTCCTGTATTTCAGGGCTTCACACAACCATAATTTACCACTGTGCTTTAATCTTGCCCACAGGAGGGCATGATTGATTCTCAAGCACATTTGATAGGGTGCCTAAGGCTACCACAGGCCTATGTTACCTAGGCACAGATATTCTACTTGTCTAAAACACAAGGTCAAACAACAATTAGTATGATGCATGTGTTTTTCAACACCCAGACTGCAAGTCACTTGAGCATGTTTACAATCCTCCTCATCGACCTCCCATTTCTCACAGTAGCTGATGACAGATTCAGACAGGTCCTTGCAGGCTGTCCAATGCAGCAGGTGATGGCAGAGTAAAGCTACCACTATTTTGTATCATTATACCATTTTATAGCTAGGTCCAGTTCTACAATATCTGCAAAATCTTTCTGGGACCTGGCCCATGGGATGGATGATAGTGTGTGAAGCCAGATAGTCTCTATCAGGACTTTCAAGATAGTCCAAGTTTGGAGTATTACAGTTTATTGCAGCCTTCAGATCTCAGTTTTGAAGGGATGTTTTCTATTTCTTTTTGTAGCTTGAAAGGTGGCATAAGACCCATCCAGCTGGTCCAAGAACTGCCAGTGAAAATGCTGAGAATCCAATGATTGTCTCCTGAATGAAAGGAAATAAGGTTAAATAAAACTAAACAAATTGAAATCTCTCAGAATAAGTTGTCTATTGCCAAAAAATTATGTGCTATTATTGAACCTCTGCAGCTATAATTCCAGAGATGTGACAGATTCTAAAGGAAAAATAATCCACAGAGGATTACTTTACATGCTTGAACTAGAAGCACTAACAATCTATGGCAGTTGGAAAGAACAGTCCATTCCATGCACCAACATGCTTATACAAGACACATTTAAAAGACATGGAAAAATTCTTATTTTCCTACAGATTCAGTACATTTCATACCTATTTCTTGAGCTTTTTATTAAAAACATCTTTATAGAAACACTATTATTTGCTTAATAGCTACAGTAGTGCAGCTTACCACTAATCAGATAAAAGAACTTTGGGTATCTGCTAACACTGGGAGTTGATACAATAGAGGAGAGACGTGCTGCTTAATTTAGTTAACTAAATTTACTTGGTCTTGTTTAATCACATATTAGACTACCTGTACTGGAGACTATAATCAAAGCTTATAAAAGGGATCCTATAAAAATGGGATTCTGTGATGCATGTCTCTGTAGGATGCCATAACAGCACTCCCTTCGTCTCAGGCACAAAGTTGCCTTCTCGGAGGTGGGAGGAGAGGAACTTCTTTGAGGAATGGAGGCAGCTCCTGGGGAGAGCTGGCTTCTAGTTGGAATGAAGAAAACAAATATTTTTATATGGAAAAGAACAACAAGGAAAAGCTCTTCAGAGAAGACAGACTTGCATGAGAGGAAAAAAAAAAGTGAAGGCTCAAACAACTCACCAGCAGCCCCACTTTTTCCTCAGGTGGGGAGCTGCGGATGCAGCGGCTGCTCCAAGCGGCAGAGCTGAAGCGGAAGAGTCGCGATCCACAACGCGCTACAGGGCCCATTGCTGTAGCCGGCTGAGGGGAGAGCAGAGCTGGGATGTCCTGCCCGACGAGTAACTACTGCTGCCTTGGTTATTTTCTGGTGTTCAAAGCCAATAGAACGCTGAATTCTCTTCAATGAAGGCAAGAGGTCCAGCTGCTTGACAGCCAAGTCCCTTCGTTTTTAAGTTGGGTGCAAGAAGCACCAAGGGCTGTGCTGGGGGCGGCAGTAGCTGAGTGTTCGTGCCTGCTTGCTGGGAGAGGAGCACCTGGGGATGTGGCAGCCACCTGCCCCGGGCTCATTGGGTTATGCTGCTGAGCCCAGGGGGTGGGAGGAGTCTGTCTCTGCTGCTGCTGCTGCTGCTGTGAGCAAAATGGAGAAGGCTGTCTGTCTTCCCATCTACTAGAACCTTAAAAGTCTTCTTCCCCCTATATTCATATGCATATGTCTCTCCACACAAATTGTTTGCACCCCAATTACACGCTCTCTGCAATTCCTGTTTGCAGTTCACTCACCACCTTCATTCAAAAGATTATCTGACCCGTAAATGACAGGTACCTTGAATAAAATACTTCCCTGCTCCCACTGAAGAGAACACGTCCTTCCTGCACATCCTACCCAGAACATCTCTAATCCAGGTGTACATTGGAGCCGTGAGGCAGCCTGCTGGGAGAGCAGTCATCCACAGCAGGGAAATGTCAAGTCACCTGTCTGGGTTCAGCATCAAAGCAAAATGTGTGACAGGGTAACAGACAAAGGCAGAAAAATGTTATCAGCATTTCTGGTAGGAGATTATTTAAGGACAGAAGTAGCTGGGCAGGCACAGAGAGGGATATGTCCACTCCTGTGCATGCAGAACTGCATGGATGCTGGAGAGTGACAGTGCCGTGGCACTAAGCCCAAGCTTAGGAGGAATTAGCCCAGGGCCAGCACCATGCTAATTAAGCAACCCATCTTGCAAACTGGGGCTGGTTTATAGCTAGTCAGCTTTCACCCATGGCAATCAGACATCTGTCAGTCTGAGCATATATGTATAAAAGGTGTTACTTGTGCACTCAGAGGTGAAGAGGCAGAGAAGAAAATAATCCTTCTCTCAGCTACGGACTGTGCCATTTCCAGTATGAACATTTTCAGTGGATGAATTCTGTGCTTGTTACATGCAGACGTGAAGATTTTTGCTCAGATGCAGTAAACATGCAATTTATTGCATTCCCTACTCATTTCTAAATACATTTTATTAACTTCTGCTGTGCTTTCTTCTGCCTTTAATTACCAAAATCTGAATCAGGTAACTATAGCACCCTTCTCTAGGCTTCTCAGCAGAGTACAGCCTTGAAGCTCACTTCCAAGACAGCCTGCAACACACTGATGGTGGGGAGAGCCTCAGCTTGAGCTATTTTGACAATGTGCAGAATATGTTAGCAAGGTGTGAAGAGCAGAGTTGGCAGTCTAGACAAACAAACAGTGGTGGATCAGTGATTGAACAGACATATCTGGCATGTTATTTGCCAGAGCTGTGGCTTTGCTATCTCAGTAAATTTAATTGCTGAATTTTATGGAGGACAAAACAAGTTTTTGCTTGTAAATTCTCCCCAAACAGTAAATATCCTACTTTTCTGTAACAAATACAGAATTTATCTAGAAATAAATGTCTTAGAGATGTGTCTAAAGTAACTAGAGAGCAGATGACTGATTTGCATTCATCAGCTGTAGCAATAGGAGCTAAGCCCGATGTAGATGACCCTAGGCAACCAAACTTCCTGAGACAGACCCCTCTAACAGCAAGAGATTGTCCTAGATATATGAGATTTTAAAATAATAAGGTTTGAGTTCTAGTACTTATTTTCAGGTATTTGCTTTTGCATTTCACGTTCTCTACATAAACTTTATTTTTCTCTACAGTTGTAAAGGATTGGAAACTTCATATAGTTATACTAGGTTCTCCTTTCTATCTCCTGCTCAGACTCCACTAGCATTAATTCCTGTATTAAAATGAAATCAAACAAACACAGTCCTACAATAGCAACAGTGGCTCTCACTAATCTTACCTTGCTTGGCACTTATTTTTCAGCTTTCTGAATGTTCACTGGAAAATGAGACATAATCTTATTTTTCTAGCAAACCTTCTGTGGGGAGGAAAGGGTTAGAAATGGAAGATTGGTGAGGAGAGAGGAAAATAAGTTTGTTTTAGAATTGTTTTCACTCAAAGACTAACCTTGCACCTGGGAGATATTAGAAAATCCTCAGTGTGAGAAAATTCATATATTTGTGTTCTCATTGGGTTGTTTTCTGTCTACTAAAGGAACCGGGCTTTCTCATCCAGATAACAAAGTGTTGTCAACAAGCTTAAAAGCATTCCTCAGACAGGCTGGAGGCCTCTTCATAAGAGTCAAGGGAGATAAGAAGTTCGGATATTGTAAAACACAGCCTGGGGAAGATTTGTGCATGTCACAGATCTCTTATTTTCTGTAACACAGGACTCAGGCCCAGGCACTCTTTGCCCTTTGCTAAAATGAACTTCGCAATGTATGTGTCTGTTTTTGGAATCCTCCAGCCAGGGAGATGATGGAATAAATCTACTTTTTGCCCTTCAGCTGTGAGTTGTGGTTAGTGGTTGCCTTGGCGTTACCTGCATATTTCCGGTTCACACACTTTCCAACCAGTGAGCTGTAAACCCAAACCACTCTTCCCCATTACCTGAGCCCTCTGCTCAGAATAGTGCTGCACCCTGGCATTGACAGCCAGACCATGTCTTTTCACGTCAATGAACAGTATTTGTCAAAGTGTCCCCCAAAAGGTTCAGCTATCCTTGGCTCAGCACTGGGCCTGTTGTGCCTCACTCAGACTGTCTCATTCAGTGCCTGGGGATGCTCAGCCTGCTCCAGTCTCCTCTACATTTGCACTGCCAACCCTCCTGACAGTACTTACACATCACTTGTGAACACTAGGGGTTTTCCCACATTCGGTTGAGATTTGAAAAGCCTTTTGCTGTTCCTAGATTTGTTACTGTTCCCTTCAGAATGGCAGGAGGACTTCAAAACTCTCCTGGCACAGCTTATCCAGCAGCTTTCTTCTTCTTGGCTACCATAAAAATGCATTCTGTATTTTTCCAACATACCTGATCCCACAGGGATCCTTGCTCCTTCTCTCTTTCAGAGCCCTGCTTTTAAGAGTATTTGCTCTTTAGACTGTTGTCACCAGAATAATTTGATTTTGAATTGTTGAGGTCCCTTGCTATATGTTCATTATCTAGTACCATTTTCTTGCATCTTAGCTGAGAGGGCAGGTCCTAGGGCAGGTTCTCCAGCCACTGGTACAGCAGTACAGATAATAACATTCCCATCAGTGCCAGAGAAAAGCACTTTCAATTAACACACACAGACAGCACTGAGCACCTGATGTTGTAGCCCATTTTCCCTCTCATCTGCTCCTGAGGGAAGATTGGAGATAACAGTAAGGCTATGTCAGCAGTTTGATTTCTGCATGAGGCTACTGTTTATTTTATTTTAAAAGGTGAGTTGTGTGCAGAAAGTTAATGCTGAGTCATACTTTCCATGGTACTTGGTTTCAGAATATCATCTGAGGGAACCAAGCCTGGTGCACAGAGAATTGTTAACCTTCCCTGGACATAAACATTGACATCATTCTTTTAAAGAGATTAGAACATAAAGAACATGTTGAAACTTCTCTGGAAATTATCATTCATTATCACTAACCTACAGATCCACAGTCCTGATAAAATTACTCCAATGACATTATGGGAGAGATAATTTTTAATTGGGTTTTTTGGTGGGTTTTTTTTCCTGGTCTATCTATAATAGTACTTTCACAAATAAATCTCTTGATGTTATCTTTGAAAGACTATTTGTGATTGTCTTCACTTTTTCACAGAAGAAAACATTTCAGAAGGAATGAACGAGTTTCTGAACTATCACTGTCATAAAAGACTAAAGATGCATCAAGATACAGGGGAATTCAAAACAGGAGTCTGACAGCAATATAAATTTAGGACAATTGTACTGATGATGGTATTTAACCTGTAGACCTATGGTGAAATATAAGTATCTAATGTGAAAATGAGGGAACCATAATTACTCTGAGTTTTTTTTGAAGGCTGGGGTTTACTCTCTTTTAATGAGACATTTCTAACATTGTAACTTGCCTTCTGTATGTTTCATATTTGGAAGAAAACAAATTCTACTTCTACTACTTAGACACATTTAAAAAACCTGCCTTCAATAAAATTAAATACCTTTAATATTTATAAATGTGCCTGATATTAGTAATATTTTTACCATAAATTGCAGCTCAATAACAAGTATAGCAGGATACGGAAGATTTGGTGGTGATTCTGCTGCGAGCTACTTGTTTAGATACAGAACAACACACTTTGCAAGACACACAATCTAGATGTGTTATAACATAAATTTATGACCCTTTCTTTCTGAACCTTAGTGTAACACTTCTGAAAGTTGCACAGGCTCTTGGAAGCACTTTTGGACGAAAAGGCTGGAAGTGTGCGTTTGTGTGTCCCCAGGGCACACCCCGCCACCTGGGGACGGCACAGCCCCGCCCCGCTCCCATTTCGAAGCAGAAAAGCTCATTCCATTGAGTGGAGTTTCTCCTGGATTTCTAGAGTATATCAGAGAGAAGAACCAAATGCTGGAATCAGATGCTGCATGTTTTTAATCTGAAATACATGTTGCTCAAGACCATTGCCCAAGCAGGCTTAATAACACTGAAGTCATCATTGCATTTTGAATAAACAAACCATTTATCAGCTAATTATAGATAGCATTTTGCCTTGAGCATTTACTGAGTATTTGATATTCTATAGGTTGTTCCTGCGCAGGAGAAAAATTGAAAGCAGGTGTTTTTTTAACATAATCTTTCTTCTAAGAAAAACAGCTGAATACTTCTTGTGCCCTTGAACACAGACATAACAGATTTCTTGATCATAATTCTACAGTTGTTTTCATTCTAAACAAAAAAAAAAAAAAAGTTAATAGTGTCCTTCTTCTCACCTCCAGTCTCCAGTGAATTCATCCCCCAGATTTTATTGAGGTATCTAAGTTAGGAGCATGGACACCATAGATTCTTTCTGTAAGTTTTTGATTTCTTCAGTTGTATAGATCTTCCCTGTCTACCAATGTGCACCTAAAATCTGAATGTACCATGCAGATGGTCTTCTTTGTCAACTGACTTTTAGAGTGGCTGTGCTCCTAACTAAGCACTTGGTTAAGTACTGACATTTGATGGGATGAACAATGCCTGACTGCTACCAGGCTCAGAAAATCAAACAAGGTTTTTACAATTGGTGTGGGCTCTCTGCATGGATCTAACAATATCCATACTAATCAATGAGGATGGGTATTTCTAAATATTTATGAATTTCCTGGAAAGAACGACTGGTACATTATATTACTGCGAGTATTGTTTCAATATTTAATAAGCCTGCTTTGCATAGCCTGTATAAAAAAAGGGAGAAAGTATATTCTTCAATTTGTCATGTATTACCCTAAATACAATATACATAATATCACTGACATAAGAAAACAACGGATCTAAGTGCAAAGACATGTAAATAATGAGGAGGAATACAAGCAAAGGAGAGAGAGGGGAGCAGGAAAGAAGGAAGGAAGAGATAATGGAGAGAATATCCTAGGTGAATAGGTAAAGCCCAACCAAATGTTCATGTGCTTTGGCCAAGAGCACAGCATTTCAAAAGGACATGTTCTTAGGATATGACTAACTGCATTAACAAGGAAAACTCCACAATATGGAATTTACTTAACTGAGTTCAGATTCTCTCCTCCTGAAATCTAGGTAGGTAATAACAATGACACCAGAGGACCCAGAGCAGGTCTGATATGCTATTGTATAAGCCTTATTAAGAAGGGCACCAGATGACATTTTGTCATTTACTTAAAGCTCAATTAGACCAACAACAGCAAAAATAAACAAGCTGAGAAAAAAAAAATCTGTAACATATGAATACATCAATATATGTTGGAATCAAGCATATTCACTATTTTAATACAGAGCAAACCTTTAATTTAATTTCTTCTGGTTTTTTATCATGTCTTTATTTGCTTTTAAATCATTAGGTAATTTTTTGTGCATGCCGTTTTGCTGTGTGTGTAGTTTAAACCTCTGACAGCTTTCCATCTTCAAGACCCATTTCGCACTGTAGATGGCACTAATTCATTGCACAACACCGAGCAGACTCAGTTACCTACAGCTGGTTGGGTGTACAAGGACTTTGCTCTGGTTTTGTTCTCCTGAAGGATAAGATTTTTATCCACTTAACTAAGTGGCACGAAAAACAACTTAAAACCTGCTTGAAACCTAGGACAAAAGATATTGTCTGCTATGCTTTTGGCTGATGTATACAGTACACAACATTTTCATTCTGTAAGCTCAAACAATAGTCAAGTGGTGTAAGAGCTGGAATACAGGGAGTACTTAATATGACACTGGGCTAAGATTCCTCCTGCAGTTCTGGCACAGCTAAATGTCAGCAAAGTCCCAGTTGAAAGTCTGAGCCTCTGGACAGTACAGTGCTGTGTGACTGGCTGCTCCTGGGTGTGCTGGGGGTCACAGGCAGTCTGACCCACCAGCCCCTGGAGGGGCTTCCTGGGGAGTGCAGGGACAATAAAGAGGATGCTGCTTTCTGTTTCAGACCCCATCTGATTCAGTACAAAGAAACTGCTTCGAGAAAAGCTGAGCATTTTGCAAGTTCTTTCAACAGACATTTTTGTTTATGGTAAGGACCCAAACTGGCTGCTGCCTTTATTTGCAATCACAAAAATAATCAATATATTGTTAGCACTGGTAGAAGCAATGAAATGTTGAACTCCTCTAAAAGCTATTCTACTTTCATAAAGGGCCATTATGACAATTTTGGGATTTATCCTACATCCATCAGTCAATGTTTCTATCAGTTTTAGTGGGAAAATATCAGTTTTTTGCCCTTTTCCACGAGACACCAAAATTTCAATACTTTAACAGTATTTGGCTTTTCCCTTCTGTTTAAATGTATTTGAGACTCATTTTTTCTGTAGGGAGCAATAAGAGAGCTAAGTACTATTTATATTTTCCCCTTGGAATCTGATGAATAAGCAAATAATAGTCTGGATCCCAGCTGGTATAAGCTGGCACTGTGCAGCTGAAGACAGTGGCACTGGGCCAACCCAGACAGAGGGAGGAGACAACCCACGGTACGATTGTTCAACACACTGGATTTTGGACAAGACAGCAAAAAATTAATCCCAGTGGCTGATTGTCATCAGATGGAGGCTTGCAAAAGCAAGCCAGTCAGTACCCCCATTCGTCCAATTTGCATAAATGCACTGTGCCTACTTTTAAAATCACCACAGGTATTGTTTCTTTTTTCATTAGGTTTCAAGAACACATAACCTTTTGGATTTACTTCTGCTGTGGGTAGGCATCACAAAGTAATTACTCTGAAGGATACTGTAATCCTGGGCCCAGTCCAGAGCCAGGTCATTCATATCAGCTGGTGGTCTTTGACATTTTTGTCTTCTGCCTACAACACTCATTTTATCTCCAAAGTTTGCTTGCAGAGAATGACAGGCTGGAAGTAATTACTGCCTGCAGGAATCTAAGGGCACGCCTCTGATATGCAGTAAAGAAATGCCCAACACCTTGCTTAATAACTGTACTAATCTTGGAATTAGGTTACTATCCCCAAGCAGTGAGGTGTGCATGTAATAGCTTGGCTGCATTAGCTCCATTGCTCTAAGAAAAGACTTGCTCGACTTGCTCACAGTGCCTAATCCTGGACTGGTCTCTCCAGAGCACAGGTTAATTCAGCAGGGCATGGATTGCCAGTAGATGCAATGCCACAAGGGATGCTATCCATACAGCAACATACAAAATACTGTGTGAATTACACTGCAGTCTAAACAGGTCAAATAAAACAACTCTTTAGAAAGTGATGTAGGAGAAGAATGAGACACCAAGGGGAAAAATTATCAGGATCTGACATTAATTCATTTTTGTTCTCCA
Source organism: Climacteris rufus (assembly GCA_013398175.1). Taxonomy (NCBI): domain Eukaryota; kingdom Metazoa; phylum Chordata; class Aves; order Passeriformes; family Climacteridae; genus Climacteris; species Climacteris rufus. The sequence continues at coordinate 78,793 of VZRZ01000279.1, read as the reverse complement.
ATATCATAGAAGGCCTTGGTGGACTCACTGTCTCAACAAAGCCTCAGAGGCCTATCTTTACCCTAAAATAGCAATTTCACAGCCAGATTATTCTTTGACATCCCCAGACAGCTGCAAAGGTCTACAAAAGCAAAACTGGTCTTACCAAGGTAACACCTTCTGGTATATTAGGCTCCTTTATTTTGAAAGGACAGAGATTGAGACAAAAATAAATGTACATGTGGTGGGAAAAGTGGTGAGTAATGAGGTGAACACCATATGCAGCACAGAAAACAGTAGCAGCATATCATTGCTCATAAGATTCATAGTAGAAATTAATTTTAAGAAGGGATTTGACAAAACCTTTTGCACAGATCTCCTCCTGTGTACATGGGATGGCCTGAGGCAGAGGATGAAAGTGCTTAGGAGAAAACAAAGATCAGTGTGCAATGAATGTTAACTTCAAAGGTAAAAAGGAAGGCAAAGTCTTGAAACATAAGCAAAACCAGACTTTCAACACATTATTAATTTAAATCACTGTGATGTGCTATCAATTTCAGTCTACTGCATTGAGAGCTCACTTTATCTGTTAGGATCTACACCTACACTCAGCATCTAAAAACCCTTGAGTCAACATAGAACTATATCAGACATGGCTTAAGCCTACTTCTGTTTAGAAGGGGCTTCCAAAGCAATCATCCCGTTCAGCTAACTGCTGTAACTCCCTCTGTTAGCTCAAATGCTTTTCATGGGATATATGAGCATTACACATTCCATGTATATTGTGGGCTGGTACAGCAAATTCCCATCCTTGTTTATGATCACCTAGGGATACAGTACCTCATCTCCAGCAGTTGTCCCATGAAGATAATAGGATCCCACTACAATAGCTTATGAAAGTTCATACATAACCTCCTCATCTTACTTTCAGATTTAAAAGACTCATCAGAATCTTAGTGTATATGTGTGATTGATTTCCCATGAACTTTTCCTCCTTTTTCTCTCCTAATAGGACACTGCTAAAACTTTTAATGTCATCTCAGTTCTCACAGTAGGAGTCAGAGGTTTTCATTAACTGTTACTTCTTAACTAAAACCTGTGAATAACATTCATTTGTCACTGAAATGTTTTGTGGCTTGGTGTGGAATTGCAAATCCCCCTCGCACCGTCAGCACTACTACTGTCAGGAAGTAAAGTAGGTCAGTTCCAGCTGTGGTACAGCCAACACTGTTCTCTTATGCACCTCTCAGTCTTAAAAGGCAAAATATCCTCAGCCAATGCTTCATAGCTTCTTTCTTTTCAGGACTTGGGTCTTCATGCATATTGAGAATACCTCAGGACAGGAGCTTCTAATTAACTTACTTTGCTTCTGAAACCCTTCATTAAGGTCAGGATGCACAAAAAGAAAGCTGGCAAGCTGAAGTAGTCTGTAGAAGCATCAGCACCTGGGAAGAATAAGCCACTTCTCCAAGAGAGCATTTTCTCTTGACGTCAAACAGCCAGGGTCCAGTCAGCAAACAATGATTTAGCACTGAAGATGAAAGAAGAAAAGGCACATTTTCCAAAAAACACACAACCTCCATGGAGGAGACATAAAGTGGCATCAACCTTTCCTGAACTGGGCAGACCCCCACAAAACTCTGTACTGCTGTTCCAAGAACTGTACATTCTAACTCCTGGAACAAGATGAGGAAGACCCACCAGTTTAGTGATTATTTCCTCATGCTCTTCATCCATGTGAGTGCCAAGTATATTGCTGGAAGAGAGCCTGAAGGGGCAGGTAGTAACTGCAAGGTGCAAAGAGCAAGAGTGAGGCAGCGGGGAAGTCACTTTGTAGTCTTTTTCTTCCAGTTATGAATCAAGGGCAAGACAGTGAGAAAGACATCTTGGAAATGAGCATGTGTCTGCATAAATGGTAGCAGCAGAAGAACTTGGGTCCTTCTCCAAAAGACTGTCCTACAAATTACTGGATCAGTTCAGTCCACCTTGTCAAGAAGTGGGGATTGGTATCTTTGCTTTGCACTCACAGAAGTCATAAGAAGGCAGTGAAGGACAGTGAGTCAATTCCCTGAACATCTCAGATATTTGTGTATTAATGCCAGAAACACAGGAAATAAACAAGAAATGCAGGGAATCTTAAATACAATAAACCAATTACTACTGAATTCGCACAACTGAGAGAGGAATAATCTACATTACTGTAATATTAACATATGCATAATGATAAAGAAGGAAACGCACAAGGGTGGTGTCATGCTGTCACAGAAACACTAAATAAAGCAGATGATGCAGATAAGGCTTTTTGAGACCAGCTAGCAGAATCAGCCAAAGGTCCAGATTTGTAAGTCATGGAGATTTGGCATGTGCACATTTATTAAGAAAAAGACATAGAACAGACTATTCAGAAAACTCTTAGAAGGTGTTTGGTGATGTGTTTATTCAGAATACAGGTAGAAGGGAGCTCACTTTCCATTTGATTGCAAGTAATAGAGAGAAACTGTTTTAGAATGTAGTGAAAAGGCAGCTGAGACCGTGAAGTAAGTGTTCCTCATTTTTGTGAAGGGAATGAGGAAGAACAGCAAAATAAAGACCATAAAGTCTGCTTTTTATGAAAATCAGAACTTACAGGTCGTAAGGAAATTATGACCAAGAGGAAAAGGAGTCTTAGAAAAATATGAATGGCACAGTTGCAGGGTAATGCAAAGTGGAGAAAGAGCACCAGATGTGTGTAATGAAGCCAACTTGTGTCAGTCACAGGCAATTCAACATAAACAAGCAAAAATTTAGACAAATAACAAAGGACAGAATATTCTGCACACAAAATAACTGATAGCACAAAATACAAGAAAATTAAATATTGGGAGATATACTCAAATGCATAATCTATGAAGTATTTTAAGGAGTCCCCTACAGCACAAGCTACTGGTAAAACCTGGGCTGCAATTTGGCGTCCAGTTTGGGACCTGGATTTCAAGAAAGTTGTGAACTACTCGCAAAGACAACAAAGAAGTGTAAGGAGAATGACCAAGAACCACAGGGAAAAGCTGAAGAAGTTTGAATTATTTAGTCTATGTAGAGAAGTAGGGGAGAAGGCAACTGTGTTCCAGACTTGTCCAACAAAAGTAATTGAAAGGACTACAAGAATAACCTGCTTCCCATGTCTGCTGTTGACAGAACAAAAAGTAGTGAAGTTTAATAGCAGTAAGAAATATTTAGATTTGATGCTAGGAAAATTTCGCTGTTTGAGAAGAATCCATTACTGGGCTCAGCTCTCTTTAGGGAGCTTAGATCTCCATCAGGTTGACTACTTCTTTCACGGTTGCCTCCCCCCCGTCTACTGGCTATTCTGCCTGTTGCTTTCACTTGGCACTCCAAAAAGTTCCAGCATCTGAATATGTTGTTAGCATTTCTCTTTCACTGACAATGATTGATTGCTTCAATTTGTTTTCAGCCCTATCTCTTTCAGAAACCAAACTCACTCAGTAGGGTCTAGACACTACTCAGCTTGATAACAGCTTCATCATCCAGGTTGCTTTGTTAAGACAGTAGAACAAGAAGCAGCAATAACGTTACAAGATTTGCCCACTGTTGATCAAGCAACATCTCAGGAGGATTACCAGTTGAGCAACTTGAGTACAAAGAACCAGAGAAGTGGTCACAGTTCCAAGACTGCCAGAGTTCAAGAAGCATTTGGACAACATTCTCAGGCACATGGTGTGATTCTCAGGACTGTTCTGTGCAGGGCCAGGAGATGGGCTTTAATGACCTGTTGGATCCCTTCCAGCAAAGGATATTTCAGGAAAAATTTCTTCACAGAGAAGGCTGCTAAGCATTGGAATGGACTTCCCAGGAAGGTGATGGAGTCACCATCCCTGGAGGCATTCTGGATTTGTCAATTACTGCTATGGTCTAGTTGACAGAGTGCTGATTGGTCAAAGGTTGGATTCCATTATCTTAGATGACTTTTCCAACCTAGATGATTCTGTGTATGATTCTGTGTGTGAATTTCTTCACTGAAATTGTCATCCAGCATCAGAACAGGCTGCCCAGGGCAATGGTGGAGCCACCATCCCTGGAGTGATTTAAAAGATGTCTAGATGTGGTGCTTAGGAATGTGGTTTATTGTGAACTTGGCAGTGCTGGGTTGTTGCCCTGAGTTTTGCAGTTCTTCGATGTTTTCATTTTTCTGTAACAGTTTCTCATGCACTTTCTGTAAACATAGCCATGTTTTTTTAACTGTGTTCTATTGTTTGCATTCCTTTCACCTGGGTGGAGATGTTTGATGGATTTTTCCTTTGACCAGTGTGATTGAGGGGTGGCAATTTCTCCCTCCAATCCACGGTGGTTTCTAAGAAGAGATATAAATAAAGTCTGGGGGCTCTCGGCCCCCATTTTTCTGGGCTTCTCTCTCCGACAGGTGTCTGCGTGCTTCTTTCGTGTCCAAGTGCGAAACTGGGTTAACAGTTGGACTCAATGACCTTAAAGGTCTTTTCAAACCTAAATGATTCTATGATTCTATGAATAGGCTTTAAATGCATGTCATCAGTTCTTGTACCTCCCACTTATCATCAACTATCACCCTTCTAGCACCAACTTCCCAATCAGTTAGTTCGTTTTTCCATACTCTAAGTGCATAGACAAATTCCAGTCAGCGTTACTAATTCAGCTGATGCTATGTAATCAAAAGCTATGTATCTAGGTTCCAGTGGATTACTATTTTTAACACCAGTAACTGCTCTTCGTGACATCCAGATCCAACTGGGTCATAGCAGGGTATAACCAGATAGATGATTTATAGGATGGACCTATTCTGGGTATAAATCAGGGATACACATTTAAAAAATAACGTTGTCCATATGTTGACCTTTGGTCAGCATGCTGCAGAACTTGCAAGGCACAGATGGCATAAGGCAGGAAATTTTAGGAAGAGAAATTACTATCTCGTAGCTAAGTGCTCTCCTGGGAATACAACCGTGCCTCTGCCAAAGAATAACAATGTAATATCAGTTATTACTTAAACTTTGCATAAATTGTGGTTAGCTGTTTGCTCTTCATGTTCTGAGTGCTTGACTTGAAATCTTAGTGCCAAGTTTTCAAGAGGGCAGACTCAGCTGCAACTGAACAGGACACGTACCACAGTGCTGCCCAGTGCCTCTAAGGGCCTGGGTACCCAAGTGAGCCCCATACCAAGCAGATTCTCCATCTGAATAATTCTCTGCCTCGTTTTAAAAATTCTTTAGTGTTTATGAAGCACTCACATGCCACAGAAAGGACTTTAAGAAGTTAACAAGTCTGAATTTAAAGCAGGCTGAAGTGTACAGCAAAGTAGGCAGTATCACACTGAACTGTGAGGAGAGATCAATGTATTGAGTAATTGCTCATTCCACAGACATCTTACACTGTGCACACTGCACACAGAAATGGGGGGGAAAAAGGATCATTTGGTAAGTACTGAGTGGTAGGAAAAGACCAGCAGTGCAGGTTTACACAGCCAAGGCAAGCAATTGCCATCATCATCAGCGGTTTGGTTTTGGCATCTTTCTCTGCACTGACAAATTACAAAGAGCATTTACCAAGGAATGCAGCCACAGGATGAGTGATTATACCCTCACCAAGAGCATCAGTGACACTGTAGCATCAGTAACAACAAACAACACCCTTATGTACACATAACAACCTCCTTTTAAGGACCCAACTAAAGGTTAATCCAAATGAAATTTGATTTACAATGAGGTAACATTCCTTTTAGGATACGCCTTGGTGATCAGAGTGAGAGATATTCCCTGTGCATGTGTAAAAGTTAGCTACATAAAGGTCACACAGGCAAGCCAATTAATTTTGTGTGCTTAAATTAAAGATCTTGATTGTGCCTCCTAATGTAGGTTTGTCTAAATGTAATGACCATGGGCTGCCCAGCACTGTCAGCCCACGGACTTCACAGGCCATTAATTCTGTAGGTTTAACCTCCTGGCATAAATCACCACCAACCTTGTCTTCATTTCTTAAGGTGCCGGATTGTGCCACAGACAGATGCCTGTCTCCAGGCCTCCCCATGTAACAAGGAATCTAATATCACTTCTTTTCTTTGTGTTTCTTCAAAGGCCCCTGACGTACATGCATTTTCTGCCAGGGCCTGTTTAACACCTCCTTCACGGTAATAGGTTGCACTTTGTTCCTGCCGGATACAATATTTGACCTCACCCAATTCTCCACCCCACCCCAGAAGCGCAGGGTGGCTCTGTGCCCTTCAGCTTTCCCCCACACACTCCGTAGGGGAATTCTCTCCATCACAGAAGGGGCAGAGATCCCATAGCACATCCCAATTACATGGCAGTTCCAATCACAGCTGCCTCAGGGCAGCCTCCTTCTCTCCTGCTAGCAGCAAACAAAATCCTTCACCCTCACCTCCCTTCCTCAGCTTTCTTTCCAGAACATGTGAAGAACTGGCAATAGAAGGAACGAGCAAAACCAGGGCAGAAAGAGCATTGCTGTCATTGCTGTGCTTGCACGGCACCTGTTTCACACAGGGAAGCACATCCCTTGCTCTGCCATCACTGATCACAGAAAGTCAATTATTTTGGCTTGCATATCAACTTCAGTCTGGTTTTGGGGGCCTCTTGGTTGATTTATCATGAGCAATATGTACAGGAGTATGGCAAATAAACACCTTCTACAAAATTTTACAGTAGGTTTAGATAGCAAGAAAAGCTCAGATAGTAAGAAAGCCAACAGACAAAGAATAACATTATAGAGCCAGTTATAGCCCAGATCTATATATTTATATATCTCATCGATACCATTGAAAAAAATGAAGTCTGTTTAGCAAAATAAGCTTCAGCCTTCAATCTATTTTTTAGAGCATTCAGTTATTCTGGATCAGTTACAAATAAACAGATAAGATTTTAAATACTCTGAGCTTTTCTTTAGCCATAATTTACTGCCCTGAGCGCCATAAAATTGAACTGAAATACACACACTAAAAAAAATCAGGATAAATTGGACTTTCAGGAATTGATATTTAATGTTAGAAAGTCACACTTCAAATCGTCATGAATAAAACCATATGGTTTACAGCAAAACAGAACCATATTCTCTAACTAATGCAGCTGACATCATTTCTGTAGTAGGCATGGTACCTAGAGGTACCTTGCATGGTACCTTCTGCGACATGGTGCAACCCAACTCTACTGAAAATTACACACATATGTTTTTCTCACTGGTTTGCAGGAGGTACCTTGCATGATTACATCTTCCAGTTAATTGGTAAATTCTCTAGAACATGGACTGTAATCTGTGTTTGGCATACCATCCAGCACAGAGGGACCCCAGGTTTCATTAGGGCTTCTACACAACACAGCAATAAAAATATGTTATTAATAATAACTAACAGTACATATTTGGAGTGAAAAGTCAAATTAAACATCTAAAGGTCTAAGAAATTAATCACGGAAAAAAAATGAAGCAATGGAAGTGAGTTGGCAGTTTTTTCAAGTGTATTTTCTCTTCAATAAACTCTGATAAATATCATCAAAAGGGCAGTTCAAAGCTTGAGTTTCCTAGTGCACATGAAGGGTAAGTGAACTACAGTTGACATTGGGGTTGGTTTTATTTTTAATAAGTCATGGCACATAATCAATTTTTCCTACTAACAGTCTTGAATTTGTATTTGTATTGCATTTGTAAAATGCAATGTGTATGTACAGGAATTATCATCAGTAAGTATTTTACAGAAGTCCCTACAAAAGCATGAATAAAGCATTAAATCATTCTGTATGAGCAGAGGTACTCAGAACCGTCGTGTGGCTCAGACAGCATCTCATTCTGCACTTTGTTCTAAAGAGGAGATGACATTTTACAATATTTAAGGCATGTATAAGATTTTGCTCATTGGGACATCAAGAGATTATTTTAGATTGATCAAATAAAACATATCACAAACCTGATAATAATGGAAGACCAATTTATTCTGAGAACGTGGGGTGAGGATTATAATTAAATGATCAGGGAAGTGATGTGTGTGCACATGCTCTGGGGGTGTTTGTCAGACGGTGTGAATCTCCAATCCTCTCATCTCAGAAAACACATTACCTGCATGTAAATGCAATTAGCTTCCATTTCCCACTCCTCCGCAGCAAGGTTTGTAACTCAGTGTTTTATAACCTGTCTTCTGCACCAGGATCCCAGGTGGCAGAAGGAGTTAGTCAGCTTACTTTGGTGTGCTTCCCAGCTGTCTAGTCCACGAGACCGCACAATCCTCAAAGACAATGACAGTGTGCTGCAGTCAAGGGGTGACCTCTAGGCTTTAAAAAGTCTAAAGCAGAAGAAAGCACACGGTAGCCTTCCTTGCTTCCAACCTGCCAGATGTCTCCCTTAAGTTGTTACCCAACACTCTGTTTGTCTCTGAGTCACGAGAAAGAAGGTCTATTTTAGCTACTAAAAGGATGACTATTGCATAGCAAGATCTTGGCACTTCAATCTCACCATCCATTTTGACCACATTTCAGTATTAGAGTACTAAAAAAGACCACTAACAAACCAAACATTCAGCCTGCCAGACTTCTTTTCCTTTTCTTCTCATTTTTATTACACATAAGATTAGGAGCCAGGTTTGCTGGAGAATTGAATGGACTTTTTACCTACCTACAGAACTCTGGAAACAAATTCATAACTGGTGCCTGTCACCTGAAAACCAAGCTGGTGTACTATTTCCTTTCAGTCTGAGTGCTCTGTGACCTGAACCTTATTTTTTAAACTTCAACTTGTTCTTATTTCTATGCTGCTCTCAGCAAGCCAGTGCTATAATTTCGACAACGATACTACAAATCATGAACAACATAGAGAGGCTGGGGTTGTCTCACACTGTTCATATTTAAGAACTTTGTCTGCAATAATTTCTCCTAACAGATACATTTAAATTAACAGTTCCATGTGCTTTAAAACTACTGCAGTTTAGTTCTCTATAGTTTGTGTCTGTTGCTTGCTTGACTTTGGTGGTTCAGAAGCCTTTCCCATAGTTGCAGTGTGGATAAAGACCCAAATGAGAAATGGAACAATGAGTTAAAAATATTTTAGCGCAGAGGTCGTAGACCTAAATCCTTATATGCCCAGTCAGGCAATATGAACATATATACCACAATTCTACAAAAAAACCAGGATAAAATAAAACTAAGCTGAACATTGTATGTTGTAATCCATATCAGGGTTCCTAATAGCAGAAAACGGAAAGCAGGCTAGGGCAGGCACACGAAAAGAGACAGAAATAGAAGGTGGGAAGGCTCTACCAGGCAATAGCTCAAAGAAGCTGAGCTCTGCCTGGCAGTCAGTTTTATGAGCTCTCCTAACAACAGCAACAACAGCTTGCAAAGACATCCCATGTACAAGACACATCCTCCCTTGAACAGATACAAGCATAACCCTGACAGCGTGAACTTCATCTATTAAGTTGCAATGATAAAAATTCCCTCATCTCTGGTATGTGGAAATATGGAAGTCAAGGGTTGTGATTCTCATTATCAGAGAACATATAAATAACTAAGACGGTTAAAACCTTAGGGGGTTTGTGATACTGTCCATCAGCCCAACTATTTTTCTCTGTTTTTAGGCTGAAAGCAGTAAGAAAAGTCTACAGCATGAGCAAATATATTAGAGGTTATTTTTTCCCTAGCTTCTTGGTAAGCTGCTCAGCACTATGGGATGCTATGCCAAGTGGTAGTTAGGGAGGTCTACTGCATTCAGGCAAGTTAATTACAGAGATGGAGGACAGCAGGACGCCAAGTGGGAGGAAGGCTTCCCTCCAGAAATGGACTGTCAGCAGAATCAGGAGGGGATGTAATCAGTCATAGCTTGCTTTTACCAACCAGGAATGATCATAGATGTGGCTTTCAGCTTGCTGAATATTTTCTGGCATGTCACTTCATCAAATTTTTGGTCTGTGCACGAAACTTTTGTCAGATCTCCTCATTTATAGACACACGGTGCTTAGTTCAGTTCACTTAAGTGGTTTTATTGTTCTAGTAAAACGCTGATGTATTTTGGGTCACTCTCACAGATTAAGAAAGCAATGATCTTACAGACACGGTGGTTCATACATGCTGATCCTGACTGTATCCACACACACCTTTCTTTGAAGAAAGTGTAGCAGCAGTGATACCAGCTACAGTCGGAAGATCGAGAAGCGTTTTAGTTCTGGCACCTATTTTCACTGAGATATGTGAAATACCAATTTCTCATATTTAGAGAGGTTATCAGAAGTGGAAAAGGTGGTGGGAGTTTGTTTCCAGGTGAGCAGTACATATTTTGAGTAAGAACAATAAAACTGGAATCTGACTGTGGCCTGCCCCTAACAAGCTTAGAGCAATCTGGCAAAGCAAGGAGACAGACATCTGCTTAATATAAGCAGCTTACGTTAGTCTCAAGGACAAAGAACATGTGCTGACACACCACTAACATTGCAGACACCTCTGCATCTGGGCATGGCAACAAGCTGGTGAGATGTGTCACACAGAGCAGGCAACGTGCGCGGCGTGGGAACGGGAGTCACGGCAGGGGCACACACGCCAGGCTCGGCTCTCCGGCAGGACCCCAAGGCAGCTGTGCGGGAGGAGGCACCGGGAGCCCCGACCCTCCCAGTCCCGCCGCCGCCACGGCCGCCCCGCGCCGGCTCCCCTCAGCCCGGGCC
>VZRZ01000279.1:0-67620 GCA_013398175.1 Climacteris rufus | reverse complement strand
GTCGGGTCCTGCCTTGCCGCCGCCTCCCTCCCGCCCGCCCCGGCGCCGCTCCGGGGTGGTTGGAGTCGTCTCCCGCAGGAGCCGGCGCGGGACTCGTGCTCCCGCAGCTGCGGAGCTCGGCCCGTGTCGGGCTGGTGCGAGAGCGGCCGCGCTCGCCCGCTGTGGCTGCGGGGCTCCCGCCGGTGCCGGTCAGCCCGTCCCGCGGCAGTGCCCGCGGCCTGGAGGTTGCTGCTGCCCCGCGACGTGTGGGGTTTGTCCTGCTCCTCCCCGTGCAGGTGTTACCGCGGTGCTCCTGGAGAAACTTGGAGGGAGAGCTTTGTAGGTGATGTGTTCGCTTGTGCCTCTGGAATATTCCTGCTGCCAGTGGGATAAGTGCTTTTCTGTTGCTTCATGTTTCTACTTGCTCTTCCCCACCATCCCATTTGAGGCCGTTGGGTGAAAGATGACACACATGTCGAGTGCTAACATAAAATACGATGGTAGGATAATAAGGTACGTGTTGATGCAATGGTACTTCGTTGTGTGAGAATTTACCTTAGGCAGTGTAGTATTGCTTGAGGCTTTGCACCAAACCTGTGTAATATAATAACAAATGCAAAGCGTTTGGCAGATATACCTTTGGGATGTGATCAGCTCGGCTTTTACCACATATTGCATGCTCTGTTTTCATTTAGAAATGGAGAAAGTAAAAGCAGAAACTCAGATATAAAATTTTTAATCCTCATAACTCATTTTGAGTCACTGAGAAGCTTGAGGAGTTAAAGCTTTACCCTCTTTGTCTTAAAGATCTTAGGGAAGGGGATGAGTCTTCTAAGCTTCTCCTTCATTGTTTCAAATGTTTCATCCTAGTTCGGTATTAGAATCCTTCTTTACACAGGGTGGTGCAGGGAGGGGAATTTATTCTTAAATCCTTTCTTATTTGAACCTTTTGCTCAGGAAATCAGTGAAACTATTTACTCCTCCTGCCCTTGACTAAGAGTCTGCTAGCAACATAACAAAAATAATTCTATAGAGATTATTTTGAGGATGTGGAAGAGGAGTCTTTTGTAATGTACAGGTTCTGTGGGCCATGATGTTTACAAGGCAAGGTCTGAGTGCTCATTTTGTAGACTACCTGGATGAAGATAATGTATTGATAAGGTATGGACTGTGATGTTTTCTCCCTTCTTGGAATAATTTACTTCTAACTAGTCTTAGTCGATGGACCAAAGTAAAATTGAGGCATTTAAGAACTCGATAGTTTGCTGTATCAAATATTGTTCTGTAAACATTACTGTCTGTTCGTGCTGGTATGTAAATGTGTGATGATCAGTCAATCGAGCTTGTATCTTAAGTTACAACGCAAAGCTGCCAATTGCTTGCTGCTTTTTATTCAGATCTAAACTTAGGCTTGCATAGTTTGGCCACATGTAGGTAATCTTGAAAATAGAGTTCAGTGTTTTGTGTGAAAGGTACAGCCAGTGCTTGTTTTTATTCACTGGAGATGAAAACAGCTATTGAATCCTTTGTATTTCAGCTCAGCTGCACTTAGCATTGTTTTACTTGCTTTCAAACTTTAGCCAATGTATAAATGGGTTTGACATTCTAATCTGGTTTGTATGCTTAAACATACAAGGAGCACAGTCACAAGTCGTCTTGGTTCATTTACTGTGGCATTGGTGTAATTGTTGCTGCTTTAAAAATCCTTGCCTCTTACATTAGTAAGTGAATTCTCTTCCTATGTCCAGATTCCCTTGCTGAGTCATAGATACAGTAGTGGTGTAATGCTTATAGCTGGCATGGACTGATTTGCAAAGAGTCATACATGAAAGAATAGAATTATTTTTATAAGCTCCCTGGAAGATTTGCATGGACTTGCTATAGTGATTTAAAACACTTTTTTTCCCCCTCTTAGTTTTCAAGCATGTCTGAGAAGCTGCAAACTTGATGTTGTGAAGCTATGATGCTCATTGTTAAATTAAAGTAGAATGTGCTGCCTTTGCAGCTAGCTCTTTGAATTTAATTCAGTGGAACTGCCAGAGCTTGATGAATGAACAACAAAATATTGAGTCTTCATTTTGAAAGTGGCCTTTCAAGTTGCTGCATACATGGTGTCAGGTTTTCAGCTGTCACTGATGATAATTAACCTCAAGGTTTGTTGGAGATGAATTTTAAGCTGGGACAGTGTCTTTTTCTGTGCTGTTTTGCAAGCTGCATTGCTGGTGTGGTGTCTTGGGGTGCTGCATGTGGTGATAGGAGGAGCTGGGACACTGACCCTGCTCCTCTGCCACCCTAATGCTTGTTTGGTCTTGATATACCAGACCACATGCAAAAAAAAGGGGAGTGTATTGTGATGTCTTGGGTGCCTGGTGGTGACCAAGATAGTTGTGTCTGGTTGCCTTTCAGAGGCAAAAATTAAGATGTCCTGTGGATATCATGCATGGACTGCATGTAGTTCACATTAATTATTAAAAGGTCTATAGGTAAATAGTGAGATTACACTTAAGAAGAACAGGCTATGTTCTTCATAAGACTGATGAAAATCTGCTCTTACAGCAAATCTTGATAGAAAACTGGAACTTTTGAGTATTAACTCTAAATTTTGTTTGTTTGCTTTTTTCTTAACGTTTACATGGCTTTTGATTTCTGTTACCAGCTCAATGGCTTTTCCCATTCTTTTCGCACTACTCTGGGAACCTGATGCACAAGCTTTATTGTACATGCAATGAGGACAGGGAATTCTGATTCAGATGTGAGTGTTAGCTGAGCTTCCAGTGAGTCATCTAGCTATTGCTGTGTTTCATTTCCCAGCTTCTTTGAAGGATAAGTCTTGTCAGTGTATTCTTAAATCTTTATACAGAAACTGTTGTGGAGTTTTAGAACTCTTTCCTGTGTTGGCTTACCAGTGTACCTGAACTATAACAAGGAACTGCAGATGCCACTTCTGATGCTAGTCTTGCATTTTACACCTATCTAGCCTGTCCTGCATGTCTCCCAAGAAGGATGCCAACAGTAATGATGCTTTCTGTGTAATGAATGGATGTCAGGAGATGTTAAATTATTATTATAATGTGATTATTATATTTAGGTTTATTTCAATTATTAAACTGTTCTTATCTCAATGCACGAGTTTTACTGCATTGTTTTTTCTTTCCTTCTGATTCTGTTCCCCATCCCACTGGCAGGGGGAAACCACAACAATAAGGATGCCTATGAGGTTCTTGATAGATGCTTAGTGGCAAAATCGGTTAAACACTTTCAGTCCAGAGCTGCTTTTTCTTACTTCCTGCACAGTCTCCTCAGCTGTGTTGGTAGGGCTGAATGTTTCCTCTGAAACATTCAGGAAATTGATCTGCCTGAAAAATAAACCACTAAAGCACAAAATAACTTCATATCGGATCCTTCATCTGGGTCATCACATTGCTGTGGAAAGTCTGTTTGCTAGCACAGTGTAGAGGCAAGACCAGGGAGATAAAGGGGATCAGGGGGTGGAACTGTGTTGCCTGAAATGTGTTGGATTCAAGTATATACCTAACTACATACTTAGTTAAATTTAAATGTGATTTGTTTTATCCATTGTGCGCAAGTGTTGTGCAGGTTTACACCAAACACTACTGAATGTGTACTTTCACAACTGGTGGCCTTGCAGATGTGTTCAGCCTGTTGGGGATTTTTTATCATCAGTGGGTTTAAACTGGTTACTTAGACATGAGAGTGCTAAAACGTGCAAGAAAAAATTTAACAGCAGTCAAAACTGGTCAAGAAGAAGAAACTTCCAGTAAAGTGTGGAGGTGTAGTGTTTAGGGCAACATCTTCCTAAATCAGTTTGTTTCAGGAGTATCTTCTAGTGATGTTGCCTTGTTTTTTGAACTTGGCATTCTAGAGTGAGCTGTTACTTTTTAAAATGACCGATCATTTTCTAAATCCTATTTGATCTTTGTCCTCAGATTTTGTCTGAATTCAGTGGTCATTCATACTGTATATTGTTTCTGGCACTCAAATGTCATTGTATGTTTGGTTCTTCCTGTATTAAAAAGACTGGATTTTTTGTATTCATCTTTGCTTTTCTTTCCTATCGTAGCCTGTTTCCAATCTGCTGTAGTAAATGGTAAAGGGCAGAATATAATTTTTTAAAGTATCTTTTAAAGAATATCTTTTTAGTGCTGCTATTACTGTGATTTCCCATACTGTTAAAAAGCCTTTTTATTTCTACTCTGTCTTCTTTCATACAGGATCATTTCAGTATGGTAGCTTGCAGCTTTTGATTAACCTCTTTTCTGGCATTCTTCATCACTTCTGATCTTTAGTGTTATCTAGTGGGAAGTGCTTTAGAGAGAGATCAAGCTAGTTAATAGTATGCAGGATTACTTTAATTTGGAAACCTTGTCCAAGACCTTCTAAAATTCAGTTTCAGGAATTAATTAGCTGTCAGGAGATTTTACACTTCTGCTGATGGTAACGATGGCTAAACTCGAAGGAGTTGATTGAAACAACAATGTAGTAAGTGACTGCTGCTTGGTCTTCTAGTTGGGCTTGTTATGGTGTGACCCAGCACTTGGAGAAGCTCTGTGTGATCAGCAGAGCTGTCAAATGTATCCTTGCATGTGTATTTTAAACTGTAGTTACAGTGAGAGAAGACTGTTCTCGTAGTCTACCACTGAGATTTTAGTCAAGGTTTGGTATACAAAGAGTAAGAATACCAGTGTCTTGTGAAGGCATCCAACATTAGTAAAATGATACTTATTTATAGGCAAATTTAAGTATTTTTGAGTGACCAAGTAGATCACATTGCATTAGTGAGAAATGGAAGTGCTGCTTTGCTTATTTACATAAGCAAATGTACTTAGAGCTCTGTACTGCAATGAAGTATGTAAAACACTTCCATAAATGGGTAGGTTATTCTAACTGCTTTAAAAATAATCAGTATGAGTGACAAAAGTTCCTTTTCATACTTCTTTTTTCCTGACCCCAATATTGGAAATGTGGCTTGAGAGCTGATTAAAAGGCATTCTAACATAACAAATACAATCAGAATGCAACAAGACAGTGTTTTGTGTACCAGTGCTCCCTTATTCTTTGATCTCTTTTGATCTTGTGCTTTAGCTTTTTTCCAAATGATGACTTGTGATGTAAAGGTGGAGGGGAAGTGGTTCTTTGACTGTTGGAACTGGGTTTGCTGTGGATTTGGTGATTTTTTTGACTTTGTCTAGGAAGATGTAAGTCTTATTTGAAGCCTTTCTGCTGCTATGATAATTATAGTGCTTACCCACTTAAATTCTGCACTGTATAAGAAGTAAACTGAAGTACTTTTTACGTGTGGGAGCATTTAGAGGTTTTTTTCTCCTGTAACCAGATGTCTCATAAAATACTTAAAAGGTTAACAACCTCTGAAGCTGCTTGTGATACTTACCTGAATGACCAGAAGATTTTATCTTGAAGAAGGAAGGAGTGTAGGCATTTACACAGTGGAATTTTGTATTACCTATTTAAAAACCCCCAACAAATCCCAGACTAACAAAGCATGGGAATACATTAAAGGCTGATGTCCTGTACCTTGGCTCATCCTATCCCAGGCATCTCACTTTCAGATATCTCGAGAGATGAAATGAAATACTTATAAAGTGTCTATAATGCAGGTAGAGAAGATAATGTTAATAGGTTCATGGATTTCTTTAAAGTCAGTGTAGTAGTGACTACAGCTCCCTGAAATACATCAAAATGCTTATACTGACATTTTAAGTTGAAAATACCTTTGCCAGTCGGTAATGAGGTGCTTCTAGGAAGTCTTTGAAATTGTTTTTTTGTTACACTTCAGAGACAAGCAAGGTAGAAGAATGCTGAGTTGACAAAATGTGTGCTGGCGACGGGAAGCTTTGTGTGACTCAGTGCAGTGATGGCCTTGGTGCTGAACGAGGGATAATCTGAGCTGGCTCAGTACCTTTCAGCTCCTGAGAGGCAACAGATGTTCCTGGTGAGCTGGATGTAAGCACCATAACTTCCACAAAGGAGTGCATGTGATTCGTGAGGAGCTGCTCAGTGTCCATGTGAGCCCCCACACACTCCCAGTGTATCAACTATCTCCATCTCCTCTGCAGTTTATTTTAATGAGTGATTTGGGGTATTATCTTACCTAAATTTTGGATAAGAACGTGTGTTTACTGCTTCAAATTCTCAAATCGTAGTTTGGCTGATTGTTTTGGGGTTTTTTGGGTTTTTTTTTGTATAGCCAAGGACAATATGTAAGAGAAAAATTTATTTTTAATACATAAAGAGATACATTATTTGGGTTGGAAAATACCTACCACTTCTTATTGGGTCATAAAATCTCCGTGGGTTTAGCCCTCCTTTAAGCATTGCTAGAAATGTGCATTTGGACTTGAAATGCCAGAATACCCTACTAACATAGTAAGGTTGTCATACAGTGTAAGACCTGTCTAATAGTATTTGGTAGTTCTAGACACAGATCTGAAGACCTGGTAACCTCTGGTAAACTGACTCTTGTATGTATTTCTGCACTGCCTCAAAGCTGCTTGTCTTTAACTGCATTTGACCACAGTCTTTGATGTTACAATGTGGACAGTTACTACTTGAAGTTGGTTTTAAAGCTGAAATTACATGCCTTCTGAAGATGATGTTAATCAGAAGTACAGTTTTAATACAAACTTTCTAAATTATCTGTTCATACTACTCGGGGCTTTTCCACTGCACGTAAAATAAAATTTGCCTTGTCTGGTTCTAAGTTCCTCAAGACATTTGAGTTTTTCTGCTGAGGATGTCTGAATTAATTTTCTTACTGCATAATTTCTCAGTTAATTATTGGCTCAAGTTTTCCCATTTGGATTAACAGATTTGTGCTGATCTGGGTATTCCCCCACCACCACCTAGGGCATCTACTTTGCTTTCTCATTGTTCCCTCGTTCTGTTTTTAGCTCCCATCTTATTTTTTCTGCAGAATTAAATTGGAAAATGCCACATTTTGTTACTGTGTTTTAGCTGCATCAAAGCTCAATTGTATTAGGCACTAACAATCTTCAGCAGTAATGAGGGTGCTTTTATTTAAACATCTTGTGGATCTGGAGTTTCATCCTTGTTTTATGTTTGGAAGGAAAGGGAACTTGGCCCTATACAAGATTAATGTGTTGCCTTACTGAAATGAACCTTTTACTTTTGTTAATCTGAAAACTGATCCAGCTAAAATCTCTTCCTGTTCACTGAATATGAATGGAGAGTTCAGTGGGATTGATCATCTAGGTAGAGAGGGAAGTGAGATTGCTTTTTTTTTTTGGTGGCAATGTTGTCTTTTTTTCTATACACTGATGAACAACTCAAATAATGGAAGAATCAAAGGAGGTTTGGGAAGTAGAGCACAGGCTGGCAACATATGCCCTTTCTGCATTTTGCCCTTTCTTTGAATGTGAAGGAATAGTAGTATCAAGGACAGTTGTGGATAAGAGAGAAAGATGAACAAAGTTTGGTCTAAAATTAAATTAGGAGCAATGGATTCTTTTAATGGAGTATCTCCTCTAATTAGTGCAATGCAACTGATTTTTGCTTTCCTTCTAGAAATTTTGTTTGATTTATTTGTAAAATCTGTTTATTTTTTTAATACTCTAGGGCAGCTGAAAAGCTTCAGATCTTGTGGGGGGAGAAGGAAGAGTTAAGGCATATCAACAATCTGCTCAAAGGGCATTTTTGCCTTAACAAATAGTTTAAAAAAAAAACCCCATAAAGTCTCCTAACTCTGCAGCCTTTAAAAGTCTGCAGTCATGAGTTGTGTAGATGTTGCTGGATTAATTAAGTTAAATGTGTACATGATTGGCACCTCTGTTTTCAGAAACAACATGTTAAGCCAACATGTGTGAAGCTCTTTTGACTGTTCTGTAAAACTTGTGTATTCATGTTACAGGACAAAAAAAATGCTTTAGAAGTGCAGAGAGAGCTTGTTGCAGGAAATGTGGAAGACATAACTTCCTTTTCTTGCCAAGGGGAAAATGTAAACAAAGCTCCAGCTTAATTGTAGGCTAAGTACTAGTCTGGTTTTCTGACTAAGCCTTTTCTTCCTTAATTGATTTCTTTTATCACTGAGAAAGTATATTTTCTGAAATGAATTCCTGGAGTTTTGAGCAGGACACACCTTAAAGTTTGTGAACATTTAGTTCTTGCTACAGTTGTATGGAATCTAAATGTAGGCATTAATGAAGGTAACTACTGAAACTGAAGTTACTGTTGTAACTGTTGAGGGTTTTGAGGGGACGCATTGCGATATTAATGTATTTTGCTACTGTCTTCAAAATGGCTGAAGTCTTTGAAGTGTATAGCAGAGAAAGATCTCTTGGCATCAGATGTTATGATATAAATGTTAGTTGAGGAAGTCAATGTGGCTCTTAAAGTTTTCTGCTGAAGTTAATGAATTTAAGTTAACCGTATATAAAAGTCCAGCCAAGGGAGAAATCTTTCAAATGTGCCAACTTCTAAGTAACTGTTAAACTCTCTAATGTGTACAGATATTATTGGTTAATATGAATGGGTATAAGATCACTGTGCTGGTTGCGGGGGAAGGGGATGATTGTGTTAGGAGCATCTAAATATAAGGAAAATGATCTCTGGGTTTCACCAGAAATTTCACCCTTGCTCAGGAAGGCAGCAGTACATAACCAGTTTACATGGTCTCAGATAAGTCAGTTGTTTTATAAATACCATGTGCAATGAATGTTACAATTTGATTTTGTGTTGCTTCAGGTCAGGGTGACTTGTAGAGGATGAGCATGAGCTCAGAGAGAACAAAAAGGATGACTATAGTTTTGTTTAGTTGTGAGGCAGTCTACTAGGAATAGTCTGCTCTCTTCATATTGACAGCTGTGGGTTCCTGTCCCAATTTTAGCTGCCTGGCAGACCAGCCTCGAAGAGTTCTCCTTCCCTGTCACGTGTCACTCTCTCTAGCAGTGGGGTGATGGATCAGCCATTTGAAATGACTTGGTTTGTGATCATATAAAGTCTGTATGTAGTGTGAGGGGAAGCAAGAAATCCCCTTGGCAGGATGGAGCGTGAGGAGAAAGTGCAGTTCCCTATTAGTTTGACTTCAGTGGTAGTGTCAGATGTACCTGTGAAGAGCTGACAGGCAGTGACCCCTGCATGCACAGTGAGCTTCTCTCCATCAGAGGAGGAGCTCACTAGGTTGAGGGGAATATATTAAAATTCACATAGGCTTGGCTTTACATTTTTCCCAATGTGAGTAATACCTAGATGCATATATTCTGGCACTGCAAATTTCAAATCTTCCAAGCATTCAAAAAAGGAACAACTCCCATGGACCTCTTTAGCAGTGATGGCTGCTATCTGAAGCGTTATTAACCGAGGGAGGAACAAACTGCACAAACACAGAGCAAAATAAGTACAGGCCAAAGAAGCAGCAGTCAGCCAGCTAGATACAGGGAGCACTGTCATGGTGAATTGTAGTGATAGCTACTGCTGTCTAAATTGCTTTTTTCTGCTAGGACTGCCTTTGCTTTGCAGGTGATTTTTCCTACTGTTAATTTTTCAAGAGCTATGTAGAAGAAACAGCATATTGCAAAAGTGTTCTTGTAGCTGCCCACTGACAGGAAGGTGTTTCCAGTGGCAGTGGCAGCTGGCTGACTGAAGATGGGGGCAATGCTGTAGTGGGGCAGCGGCTGTTGCAGCCGCACCAAAGGATCAACTGAAAACAAAGACAGTCCAGTCAGGGCTTATGTGGCTTCCCAAATGTCTGCTACAGTGAAAGGGTACAGCTCTACTGCAGGAAGGAGTGCACGGGACTGGGAATGTTTCTTCTTGGAAGACTGTGTGAACTGAGTATTAGTGAACTGCATGTTGTGTTTGATTGTGGGGAGCAAAGTAACCTTTTCTTGCTGTTCTTCCTTCTCTGGTGACATCCTTTGGGTTCCTTGAACCATTTGGTAAACTGGTGCAGGGAGCTA
Source organism: Climacteris rufus (assembly GCA_013398175.1). Classification (NCBI taxonomy): domain Eukaryota; kingdom Metazoa; phylum Chordata; class Aves; order Passeriformes; family Climacteridae; genus Climacteris; species Climacteris rufus. The sequence continues at coordinate 57,688 of VZRZ01000279.1, read as the reverse complement.
ACTACACTGGAAAGAAAAAAATCCCACAGAATAGAATACCTGTGTTTAGTTGCTGACACGATGGAGGAGCTTTGGGGAGATGCTGGTAGTAGCTGTGGTGAGCACTGGCACTGAAGAAACGTATGTGGAACCACAGTGTTGGTGAACCAACTTGGTTTTGTATACACCAAATAATGCATTTTGAATCCAGGTTGCAACTGTGTTTTGATTGGATCCAAAACTTGTTGTGGCTTGTGACTTATAGTCGAAAGTATTCAGACTGTAGCTGTAATGAGTCAGTTTTATGGCTGTGACTTAATGCTTTCTTCAGTGAGGAAAATCAGTGTTTCTTTAATAAAATTCCTGGTGTGTCTCATGAAATGATTACCATTCCCTTTCATGTTTCACCTTCCAGTTTTTTCTATTTTATATAGATGTACCCATTAGTGTTAAATGTGTAAGGGATGATGCTAGCCACCAATACTTCAAACTTTTGTTATATCAATGAAGAAAGGCTGAATGTGTGAAATTGCTGTTGTGTGATGACAAAAGGACCCGTGGAGAGGATGGCGTACACAACAAAAAGAATGGTGGTGTATTAAGGCCTGGAGTGTAGAGAAAATTGTTTTGGATATATGGCAATATCAGTAATAGCTTTTTCTAGCCCCAGGAAAGGGTTTTTAGTGGCAGTAGATGAGGTGTGTATTGTTCCAATGTGTATTGTCACCAAGCTTCTCAGAAAATTGTGCATAAAGAAAGAGTATTGTATAGAAACACTGTAGTAATGAGGAATGGTGTTCCAAGCAATAGAAATACCACAAGATGTTGTTCCTGATACAGTGGCTGGCTGGCAGGATGAGGAGTTGATTGCAGCCAAATTAAGATAGAAGTAATTTTTCATCTGATCTATTAAAAAGGCCACCCATATGGGAACGCTGATCAGTATGTGGGTCCAAGACTTTTTAGTCTGCTTTGATGTTGGAGCTATTGTTGTGAAAACCGCAAGCAGTGTCATCACCAGAGATGACTAAGGCTGTGGAAGTTAATAAGGGAATTAAAGCTGAGTGATCAAAAGGTTGCTTTTTTGAAGATGAGTTGAAAATAGTAAGTCATAGGATGGGATGGGTGCTGCTTGCTTACTTATGTAGGTACAGAGCACAGTGTCTGGGGTTGTTTTATTAGTAACTCTAATGTGCTCTCAGGGAAAGCATGTTCTGAGAGGAAGTGTGATGAATGTAACTGTGCAGTGAATTTACAAGCAGTGTTGTGTACAGGAAGCTCCCACATCCTCATTCAAAGTAAATGGATTTCTGTGAAGTAATTGGGCCTGGAAAAAAAGAGAAAATGTCTCCAGTACAAGGCAACTGTAGGGTGTATGGATCTTCCATATGATTGGGGTTTGAGCCAAGATTTCCCCATCTCAGTAGACTTGTTAATAGAAAACAGCATTTTGTGTTGTGGTTGTGTCACAGCTTGAGCCAGAGGAGGAATTCCCTTTCTTAATGAGACAGGGTTCTTTAGGGGGCACTGTCTCACTAAATAGAATAAAATTCCATGAGGGGAGAAGACTGCAGAGATGAAAGACTGCTTGCCCTGTTCCGTAAGAAGCAGCAATCCTGTTGACAGATAAAGGGAAGTTGAATAAGAAACCCATAAAATAAAGCTGTGGGACAGGTTCATGTAAAAGGTTTTTAGTTTTGCTCCACTTCTGCCTTTTCCGGGGGGTAAGAAGGAACAGGTGACTAAGGATATTGCTGCCATAAGGGACAGTCAGTGTTGGAGACACACTGAGGAGGACAGTGGTCTTACCAAAATGGTATTTGACCTCAGTATCCAAAGCTGAATTTAGCTGAAGTCTCCCTGAGTTAGGTCACAGCCTGACAAGACAATTGAGAGTTGGCCTGAACTTTGATAGAAAAAATAAAAACAGAAAAGAATAGCAGAAAGCAGAAAAGCAGAAAGTATAACTACTTAAAAAAAAAAAAAGCCTGATCCTTTTGCTGAGGTACTTTTCATGTAATTTGGAAGTTCCTTTTTCTGTCTTAACCAACCAATGTGTTGATATATATAAACCGAAGAATATTTGCTGTTTTTAAAAAACAAAAGGATGTGGCTGATTGTCGCTCAGAAGAGGCCTTTTGAAATGCATTTAGACTCCTCAAAATTTATGACAGTATGTCAGACTGCATTGCAATTATTCTAGATTGGCTAAAATTAATTATTCTCATTTTCCTGTAAATGGATATGTCATACCTAATTATTCTGTTCAGCGATATTGATAAAGATTTGGTGGATAGGATTTCTCTGATTTTCTTACAAAGTAGATTTAATGATGTTTTGCATCTAAATCAGATAATGTTCCTTTCAAGTTAACTTGTGAAAAAATGGAAAGTCATTGAGGAATACATGCTGTCATTTCACTTCAAGAGAGTCCTAGAGGGCAATAAATGAGCTCTTGCCCATTTGGCTGAAAGAAGTGTTTTGAATTAATCTTCAGGAACACTGGATAAGTCTTTCATGTGAATGTTATCAATCAGAATAGACCTTTGGTAAATTAGTGTGCTTTTGCACACTGGAAGGAGCTGGAAGGATCACCGATGTATAGAGATGTAAATTTAAGTTGCTTGGGAGGAGCAGCCTATTCTGTGCAGGATTGTACTGCTGTGATTTAGTTAGTCTGTGTGTGCTTTGGGTGTTTGAATTTTTTAGCTGCTGGAACGTTTTACATTTAGAGGAATATAAATATCTTGATGTCCCTGGCCTCCCCACTGCTGATAGTTATTTGACCTGTCACTCCCTGTTGATGACATTATTTAATTACTTCTAGGATGTGACATGTTCACATCATACTCTGATTTGCTTTGCTGATCATCAGAAATCCTACTTTGAACACTATCTGCAAAGACAGCATTGAAAAGAGGTTTTTTTCCTGTATGTTTGGGGTTTTTTCAACTATTAAAATGCTTCTCAATGTTTTCAATTTCCGAAGTGTGCATATCTTCAAGACTACATACCTTTGTGCTCTATTTGAGCATAGTTCTTTTAACTTTCACTCTGATTCCTCAGAGAAAAGGTTGAAAATCAATGTGGGTTGTTTGTTGGTGGGTTTTTCCCACTAAAACTCAGTCCTTTGATTCTCAACAAATCTAGAAATAAAAAGCCAGGACAACTGTGGTGTTTTTACCACCTCTATTTTGAAAGAACTTCTAAATGGAGAAGCATACTACTTCATGGAAGAGAAAATGCTGTGAATTTCATGCTTAACTTAAGAAAGGGTTCTTTGTGATAGCTGGAACACATGATTCTCAGCAAAGCACTAAGTAATGCAGTCACTTTCATAATCTAGTTATATCTGCTTTTCCTTGCCCTCTTGAACTGGTAACTGCTCACGTGGCTCTAGTTCTGGTATTTTGCTTATTGAATTTTTCTTTCTTTCCAATGCAGTAAATAATGAAATAACACAGAATCATTAGCCCAAGTCATAAAGAATGTTATCCATTCCTTATTTTTGTGTAGAACTAATCCAAACCACAACCTGTCAGCTGTATCAGTTGCATCTTACTGTTGTATCATCCAGTTAATTTTGAATAATGATGAAGGTTCATTGCTTGACTGGATTATAAAAGGGAGTCAGAATAGGCTTTGTGTGGATTTGCATGTGTGTCAGGCTATATAATCAACTGAGACTTCAAAATTTCAGTTGTTTCCTTTGAACAGAAAATTAGGTGCCAGTTACACAGTTTCTTTCAGATCTGCTGTTCTATATGCACTCAGTCCTTTGGCGTGTTGGCTTCCGAAACTGGAGACTCCAGCTCTGCAAAATCTGAGTGTGCCAGCACCTCTGGGTGTCTCATCCATGGAAAAAGAGGAAGGTCAAGGCAGGTAGTACACAGTTCCTGTCAACTCCTCTTCCTTGGAGAACCACCTTCCAGTAGCATAAGAAGAAAAATACTAAATGCACATCTGAATGAACAGTTGAAACTCCAACCACAAGCAACTTTGTCTTCATTTTTAAACACTTGTGCCTTTAGATGTTGCTGGCTTACAATTCCAGCAGTGCACTGCTTAACAGCTGGCATGGCCAGAGCTGACTCTGGAGACTTCTCACTGGATGGGAACTGTAGGACTCTTCTTCTGAGCATGGGATTGTTCCTGAATCACTGTGATGGCTCGGGGCTCTGTATTGGTCACCAGACCACTGCTCTGCTGGAGACAGGTTCAGGATGTTAAGGCAAGCTGGTAGGAGGTACTTTGGGACGATAGCAGGGGTTTGTTCTCACAAGTTCTTTCTCTATTAGTTACTGATCTACCTAACTTTTATGGAAATAAGTTTGTCCTTGCTGAAATTTAGTTGATGTGTTTCCTTATTGGGGTTGGCACTTTTTATTGCTGGTTCTTGTAATCTCATCTTGCATTACAGTTCTGCTTGTTACTTGAAATGAGCTGTTGGGGCAAAATTGTATAGCATTTTTGGTCTGGATAAAAATCTAAGCAAACCTGCATAAGTTATACTTAGGGTGCTTGTGTTGTCATTTCCTCATAGTAAATTTAAAATGTGTTAAGTAAAATGAAAACCTGAAATACCATGTTGGTGCAAGTATGTGCATGTACTTGATATAATTTCCTACTTTGGTTTTAGTATTGTGCTGTTTCATAATCCTATGGCAGCAACTCCAAAAGAAATACAAAGTTTTTTAAATTTTACGGGGGGAAAAGTCAACTGTTTTTGATTGCAAAACATGTTGTAGCACTCCCTGCCTTGCCCTTTATATTAATTGGGTCCCAGTAAACTATAGGAAACTTTATGAAACGTTTGTATTGAGTCATGATATAAACAAAGTGTCACTGTTACCTAAAGTCCATTCTGTACAGAGACTTTTTGTTAAAGCAAAATTCCCAGTCCAGGAATTCCTGGCTGTCAGCCCATATACTTCAGATGCAAATCATCTTAGGTTCTTAGGATTTTTAGGTTCAGTGTGACATGTATTGAGAAGATCAAGGAACTTATTTCAGGTACTGAAACTTTTAACCAGACCTGTGCTTATTTTAAATTGTATCTGAGTATCAGTATAATCTGCAAGTCACTTCCGTGCTCTTTTGTAGGATTTGGAGTGGTACTTTCTAAAACTTCCTCGTTTCATGTAACACACTTCATATACTCTTTCTGCAGTACAGGCTTTCTAAAGAAGCTTTGCCATGGCTTAGCTCGCTCTTCCCCTGTGTCCGTGTGCCCGTCCATCGCACGCGTGTGCGTGTGTCACCGCTTCAGCAGCCGTTCCACTTGGTCAGCAGATGCTGAACTTGGTTTTGTTTTGGTAATGCTTATGTGGATGCATGCAAGCTTTTATTAAAAGGGGAAGAAAGTTCACCTGATGGTAGTTTTTAAAACAAACAAAATTCCATGGCTGTATTCTGAAGCTAAAATGAGATTTAAAAAAATTCCTCAGATAAGCTGAAATCAGGAAGTTTTTGGTTTGCAGGACAACTTCTGCAAGAAAAGATGAAATCTATCTTTCCTTTTGCAGCTAAAGATCTAATTGTTTGTGGTTTGGAGTTTTTTCTTCATTTTCATGTTCCTCTCCTTTTACAAGTATCTTTCACCTTGGAGAAGCAGCAGTCTTGGTTTTGCATTGTTGCAGTAACTGGGATGTAATGACTAGACTCAGCTAGTTCTATGCTAGACTAACTGCTGTTCAGGTAGGCTGGGTTTAGTACAGAGGCTGAAGTGGACACTGGCAAAACAAACCAAACAAAAAAAAAAAAAAAGCACCTAAATCCATGAGAGGTTCATGTACATTTTGCTCCCAAAAGATGCAATCCTGCTCTATAGCTTGTTTTCATGGTCCTTCTTTTTCTGCCTGTGCTAGTGCAAGTATTCGTGTGATGTCATAACAAACAAATTGTGTGACTGATTCTGTTTAAACTTTTTGTTTAGGTTGGCTCTAATACGGGTTAGTTTATCTGGTCACAAAATATTTGGGACAGAACAAACAAGGCAGGAGAAGTGGATATGAGAATGAAGAGGAGCAGGCAGGTCTTCCTCCAGGACAGAGTTCATTACTGGTGCCAGCTTATTTCTTTTGGGAAACACAACAAGGGTTATATAATATTATCTTGTAAAATTTAGTGATGTATTAAAAAATACAAGAAATGTACTTACAGTTGAAACAGGAGGTTAAGGACAGTAGCTATGATCAGTTTTGAGCCATGGGGCTCAATACACTTTATGAACTACAACACATTAGAATTCAAGATGCAAAATACTCTCAAGGAATCAGCCTGCACATGCATGACTTAGCAGTGCATGGAAGTTACATATTCTAAATGCAGTGAGTGAATCTGTTCTGCATGATACTTGCTTGGGCTGAATGTGTAACAATGTTGTCCTGGCAAGCCTCTGAATAAAATCATGTTATATATTGTATATTTCAGGAATCTTTTGTGATGTTCCTTTTTCAGTTTACTTAAATCCTGGTTTGCAAATTCAAGCATTGACTGCTGATGGTATTGAACAGTGGCGTATAAGGACAGCCCGACACCGTTTATTTCCTTCCCTTTTTTGCTTAGCTCCTGGGCTCCTTCCTGTGTCAGGAAGAACGGAAAACTATTAGTAGACATCTCATAGACAAGTTATCACGCTTCAGCTGAATGCAGAAAAGTGGGATAGCAATGGCATTATCCCAGGACTCAGGTCCAAATGAACCAAGTCCAATTTTAGCTGAGAAAAGGGAAGTTATTGGAGTATCCACTCAAGTTGCTGGCCTTTATTTGTGAGCAAGTTAGCATTTAAACTTAAAGGTGATTCTTACCTCCACAAAGTTTGTCTTGAATGTAACTATTCCATCTGGAATTTTACAGCACATTTAAGTGACATATTTTTGGTGTGTACAGAAATCACTTGGAGTGTCACTGCTTTAATTAAATTATTTTCTAAGTGTTTTTTCTTAAGTCAGTGAAGTTTTTCATAAATGAAATAGAGATCTGCATCTGTATGGATTCCATTATCTTTGAATAACTAGCTTATTTCTGCACAAGGGAGAAAATGAGTGCATGTATGGGTTAAGACTGAATTGATCCAACAGCTTGTGTTTGCTGAGATTTACTGGAGTACACTGGTGTGATGTTGCCTGTTTTGTGTGTGCTCTGGTTCTGTCTTCATCCTGAGCAGGCTTCTATTCGTGTCAGAAGGTATTTTATCTTTGCTTCCTGATGTGTAACAAGTTGAATCTGTGTGGAGGGAAGTTCAAGACTGTATGCAGTTGAGATGACCTGACTACCTCGCTAGGGAGGGCAGTCATGGGAGCTCCCCTTTCTCGTTTACAGGCCTGTGGGTTGGCTCAGGTTGGCTTGTGTGACAGCAGGAGCACTGCTGTGATGGTGTTATGGTTGTGTCTCCTGCCCCAGAAGAATTCCACTGGTGCTCAGCAGGCTGCTGTGTGAGGCCAACCTGGGCTATGTCCAACCAGAGCAGCAATTCTGCCTGATAACCATATCTGTAAGCCAGATTTTCAAACCCTTCCCTGCCTTTCCTCCTCGTGTAGCCAGCCCTCAAATCCTGGAGCACTTGTTCTGCTCACCTCTGTGCCTACAGTAATTTGCAGCCTTTTCATGTCTTTCACTTTCAGCTCTCCAAGATCAGCACTGCATATTTCCTTGAAAAATGCCCTTGCATGTCACTTTCTTGGCTAATTTAACATGCCAGAAACTACCTAGAAAGGAGAAAAATTTGGAAGAATATAGCAAATCTATGTGTTTACAATATTCAAGGGGGTCTATAAAAATTTTAGTATAGACTTTACCTTTGTATCACTCTTTATCTGCATGTTTTGGAAGGGGGCACATGTTCAGTTGAAAGTAGCAGTTCTTCACGTGGTGACTTCCATTTTGCAGTTGTTTTTTAACACTGCTAATATAGGAATACACTAGAATGTGTTTGTATGTTAAGCAATGAATCCTTGTTCAAATTACCTCAGAATCTACTTACTTCCAAGACGTTTTCAAACAAAACAAAACATTCAATGAATCCTTAAATGCGTTATTTTTACTATTATAAACGTACTTCTAGGTCTTTTCAAGTCTAAATTCAAAAGGCAGTACTGAATGAGAACTATGTAAGTGTTCTGAATAAAAATGGAGCTAAAAGCAGTGATGATGTTATAACCTCAAACAGGATTGGCTTATTTAGCTTTCTCAATCAATGTTTTTCAGTTTGATATTTTTTAACAATGGGGAAATATGTATAAACATGTATGAAAAGTCTTTCTTGGTATAGTCAAAGGAGAATATCTAGTCTAGACCAACTTCTCCTTGAAGATTTCTTAGCTAAAAGTTTGATGGCCATCCTGTTCCATGCTGCAGTTTATCATATGATTTGTGAATGGTTTGGAAAATTGCAGGCTATTGTGGGGAAAAAACGTATTTCTGATCTTGGTTTAATCCTTTGAATAAAAAGCTATCTTGAAAGTGTTTGAGGTTTTATTTTATGAAAATACTGTGTGCTGGAAGCTGAGTTTATCTAAATTACGTAACACCTAGTGACAAACAAATACTGAAGTACCTTATTGATGTTTTTGTTCTTCAGAAATGGAGGAACAGGATGCTGGACCTGGGACTGAAGATTTGTAAAGGATTATGGGATTATACATTGAAGAGCCAGCAGGCGGAATGCCTGAGTAACTGAAGAAAATGGGTGCTAATGCATCTAACTACCCTCACTCGTGTTCCCCAAGGGTAGGGGGAAATTCACAGGCACAACAGACATTCATAGGTAAGTCTTTTCAGTTATCTTGTCACTTACATAAATTACTTGCTGGATTGTGTATGCACTGGATTTGATTTGCTTGCAGAAATGTTATGTAGAGCTTTTATTTTCTAGGTCACCCGTTTGAATCCATTCAAGCTCAATCGTGCATGAAATTCGGTACTGTCCATCTGTTTGGCCCATGTATGCAATGAGTTGATCTGCCTTTTGCTAGTAAACAGTTGCCAGCTTATTTAAATAAAATAAGTGAGGGTTTTATAATTAAACCATGCATGCTAGTTTTCCTGGTTCAAGAGCAGTTGCCTTCTGTTAATACTCTTACTGTTTTCTGCTCTTCTTCCTCAGATTTCTGTGGAACTATGTTAGAGCATGTAAAACTCTTGATCATCAGTATTCATTGTTGTATTGACATTGTGTCTGAGTGAATTATCTCCTCATTGCTAGAAGGGATATCTTTGGCAATAAACCTGTTAAAGTAACAAACAGGCTTGAAGACAGCTTCTCTTCCTGTGCCTGTAAATGGGGAATGGGGGTACTTACTGTCCTAACAGTGTTATTTACAAGCAAGAATCTTGCTTAGCTGGAGACATGAGTTGAAGTGCCCTTAAGAAATTATTTTCTTATCCAAGTCATAATTGGGGCAGGCATTACCTTTATGTATTTTTCAGTCTAATATAAAGAGACCTCATTGTACATCTAAGTACTGTCATACTATAAATAATAAACAGCTATGTTATGAATCTAAAAGAAAGCAGTCTCCAAGAAGATAAATATTCCTTAAAAAAACTCAACCCTGACAGCCTGCAGAATGATCTTACCAGTAAATAACATCAATAGTTTATAAATGCTTATTTCCTTTATGCTTCAGCTTGCAACACTGCATAAGTAGTTACTGATACTCAGTGTTACTTCTCTTTTTAATCACCATTGAAAGCACAGTAATATCCTTAGCAGAGGAAAAATTGGCTTGCTTTGTAAATTTTCTCTTTTGTCTCAGCTTTTGTGGCATTCCTAGCTCTGAGGTCTCTCTTGACACACCACAAACTCCTAAATGTAAGGACATGTACTCTTGGCAAAAAATTCTGTGTGTGCTGTCATAGCATGTCAAGAAAGAACTTTTAGGCCTAACATCATGGCCATCCATGCTGTAAAGTTCCCCTTGAAGGTTTATATATTTTCAGTGTATTAGAGCTAACAATAGTAAAAGGTTTGCTCCAGTTTGTATATATGCTTTCTAAAAATCACAGCTAAAATGTGTTTCTTACGTGTCTTGGTGTTTTTTAATCTGCTGTTCTATTGAGTGAAGAGAAACCCTTACAGGCCTTGAAACAGGCAGATCTGCAGACTGAAACACCTTTTCAGCAGATTTGACGAGATTTCCAAAGGCTTCATTAAATTCCCAATAAACTTTCTACATGATATGTGGAAGGTTTAGTTGATGCTCTTTGTTATTAAACTCAAAAGAGAAACCCATGATATGGTATGTCACAATAAGTTTACTGACCCCTGTTACTTACAGGAAATTATGGCTGAGATTCTTTTTGAGGAAGGCCTAAAAACATGTGCTTGTCTCATCTTAGGCAAGACAGATGAATGTTCTGGGTAAAATTCTTGCTGAAATATTCTCCTGTTATGGGGCTCCATGAGTGTGCAGTCCACATCACACGTGTACATCTCTTCTTCCCACTTTGTGGATTTTGACTCTTCTCATTTTGGTTCTTGTTTACATGGTTGGTTTTTTTAGCTGTCTCAGTAGAAAATAGATGTATCCTAAAAGTGATAGTTGAAGTTTTCATCACTTGCTAGAATAATGACATTTTAATGTTATATCAGCTTTTATAAGTTTGGGTGTTGTGAGGTTTTATTCATTTTTTTGGGGGGGGTTTTGTCCTTTTTTTTTTTTAATTTTATTGAAGGGGGGCGGGGGGGGGGGTCAGGCATGTAGAAGGCATTAGATCTGTGTTACTGCCCCAAAGCAGAACTGGGGGATAGAATTATAATAGGTGCATAATATGTATTAGTTGCCTTGTTCCTGGAAACTGGATTCAGGTCTATGGGCTTGGTTGAGACATGCTACTTCACCATTAAAGCACTGCACCATTTTACATGCTAAATGTAGGATGAATACTGGAGTCTGAGAACTGAAAGCACAGTAGTTTCATAGTATGAGCTCCTCTTGTTAGTTGACTTCATGCTAGTTTGCTTATAGTTTATGAAGAGGACATAAATCATAGAAATAGTGTTGTGTGCTTGCTGTAAAAAAATACTTTTGTTTTAGCAAAAAGTTAACTAGTCATCTCCTTACTGTTTTGTCTACAGCATTCAGGAGAAGGATTTCACACCATTTTCTGGAGTGGTACATCTGTTCAAGATGTTTGCTTTTAAATAGAGCTCTATAATTAGATATTAAAATGTGTGGGCATGCAAAGGACTAAACAGATCCCATTTTTCATTGTCAAGTTCCCAAGTAGTTTCTCCTGGCAGTCATCTGTTTTTGTAAATATTTATCTGTCCAAAGCTGGGTATGGTCTTAGGGGCATGAAGTAGCTCTTGCTTTTGAACAGCCTTGAATAGACTGGTGCCTTTTAGTGTAGAAGTGGGGAATGATTTATTTTTTTCCTGCTTTTAATGCTGCTGCCTTATGAAGGAATAGAGGGATATGGAGCCTCCAGCTGTTGTGAACCCAGAGAGGCTATGCTGGTGCATCTCTACTGCTTACAAAATGCAGTTGTGTGATGATGCTTTGTAGCAGTGCTTTACGTGTTTGTAAGGGTTAATAGCACCGTTTGCAGTACTTCCAAAGTTAAATCTTGTAAGTAGCTCAGGATACACAAAGGTTTGAATGGTGTTTTAGTATTTTGTGGTGATTCATGTGCAAGTAATACCTCAGAGCAGCCTTCAGGGAAGAAAGAAATTGAGACTTGTGGTGTCCTAGTTTTTCTTTAGTGGATGTTAGAGGGTGTTCTGCACTCGAATTTGCTGTTAGAATCCAAAGTACTTCAAATAGAAATGAGCTGGCATGTTCTCTTGAAACAGAATCTGTCATTATAGAGTGACCAATGTGTAGTTACACTTTCATTGTGAAATGTACCTCTTCAAATGAAGCAGAAATTCTAGGCTCTTCTCTATCAGCAGGAGGCTGAATCTCTGCTTTTCCATTGTCATATCTAGTATAGCATGTGGAAGGAATTTTGTGGTGGATTTTGCAGCACAACCTCTTTGTTGAAGTTGTCTTGAGTTAATGGTGTTCTTTCCATTTAAGTTTATTTTTTTCATGTCTTAATTTCAATATGGTTAATAATGTTGCCTGATCAAGCAAATTTTAAACTTGGATAATATGGTTAGATTTTCTCAAATGAAGCAAAGTTCTTTCTCAAAGTTTTAACTAATAGAAGAATCACAAAACTGCTACATTGCATGATTTCTGGGAGTTTTAATTAGCTAGACAAAAAAATGCCACTGTACAAGTTTACTTAGAGTTACTGAGACTTAAATGATAAAACAATTTACAAAACTCTTAGACTGCTACAGTTGCCATAGTCTCAAATACTACTCTGAATGACTCCTTTCAAAGTCCAGGAACTATTTATTTGAATCCATGTGGTAGCTAAAAGCACTGTGATTTGACAGACTGGCCCATAACATCACTGTGAAAATAGCATCACAAAACAGCACCACAGTGAATTTACCTGAAAGAGGTGGAACTATGAGATTGCAATGATAGAACAAGTTGTAAAAGGCCCCAAAACTCTGGTTCTTGGATGTGCTTTGAAAGATAAAAAGAGGCAACAAGTAGTGAAGCTACATAAGTGTACTAATGGAAACATGTTAACTGTTCCTGACAGAAAATGGACAAATAGTATTTCAGATGAACCTGTGATTGCTACTGCTCTGTGTAGCATTTGCAAACATTTTCTTCTCATTTTTTCTTTGGTCCAGAAGTGAGGGTTGGGTTTGTGTACTTCCTTTTCTCTATTCTTGTCATGTATGAGGTTCTTTACCATTTGGCTTAGAGTGAAAGTTCTGTAAATAAACTTAAATTAGAAAATAACCCTTAAACAAAAGCATGACTCTCACATTAAAGCTATGGTTTTTAACTTTTTTTTTTACTAAAACACTACTTTGTTTTTCCATTAATTCCAGAAATGCAGATTCTAATTCCTCTTTTTCTTACTAAATTGCTATTGGTGTTAGTTCATAACATAATTTCCCTATAAATGATTTTTGAGGAGAAAAATGATTACATATATACCTTAATGGTATAATTCTCTGTGCAAAGGAAATCTTTATTAATAGACTAAAACTTCCATTCTCCATACTCTTTTTGATGGTGTGTATGCACAGATTGGCATTTGTAGTTCTGTAGAAAGGAACCCGTTTTATGTATTTGACTTTGGCATTACTTGATTATCAGATGACAGTTTTTACTTTTCTTGCTAAATTTACACTGGATATAATTCATTGTCCTCAGTTTTCCTCAGTGTTTTGGTACTGTTTTCTCTTTCTTTTTTTTTCTTGTGATTATAACTATCTGATGCCAGGTATGCTTTTATTGTATCAATGATGCTTAATGCTAGAACAGAATTTGAAAAACACTGGGGGGTTGCTACTATTTCACTGGGATGTGGGGCTTAATGAAGGTAATACAATTACACTTTTAATGTTATGACTGCAGTATTCTCTCCCTGCTTAGATAAAGGTACCATGTGGTATAGAGCTACATTAACTGTCACTGTTTGGTTCTTAGAATTCAGTATGTTTTAAAAAACCCCAATCAATAAAAAAAAAAAAAACCCACCCCAAAACCCAGCAAACTACAAACTTGGTAGATGCAAAAAAGATGGCTTTGTTCTCAATGGCCAGAAAGGGCTTCAGTCAGGTTTTCAGCTTGCTGAATTAGCTGATGGGAGGGAAAGGAAAAACTATATAACTTGCAGAATCACTGATGGAGTATTTAGGTGTTATGGACTTTCCTTTTAAATGTAAAGAATAAATGTGTTCAATTTTCCTTTTTGCTTTTAGGGACATCATCCTACTCTCATCAAGGTTATGGCTGTGAATCAAAGCTGTATAGCCTTGACCATGGCCATGAGAAACCTCAAGACAAGAAAAAGAAAACCTCTGGCCTTGCCACCCTCAAAAAGAAGTTCATTAAGCGTCGGAAATCGAGCCGGTCTGCTGACCACGCCAAGCAGATGCGCGAGCTCCTCTCGGGCTGGGATGTCAGAGATGTTAACGCGTTAGTAGAAGAATATGAAGGAACATCAGCCTTAAAGGAACTTTATCTACAAGCTAATTTGGCAAGGCCAGAAGCCAGGACGCTACAAAAAGACATGGCTGAACTTTATCAGTACAAATATTGTACTGATGTGGACTTAATATTTCAAGAAACCTGTTTTCCTGTGCATCGTGCGATATTGGCGGCAAGATGTCCTTTTTTTAAGACGCTGCTTTCTTCCTCACCAGAGTATGGGGCAGAAATAATAATGGATATTAACACAGCTGGCATAGACATGCCTATGTTTTCTGCTTTGTTACACTACCTTTATACGGGCGAGTTTGGAATGGAGGATTCAAGGTTCCAAAATGTTGATATTCTTGTGCAGCTTAGTGAAGAATTTGGAACGCCGAATTCCTTAGATGTTGACATGCGCGCACTGTTTGATTATATGTGCTACTACGATGTGGTTCTTAGCTTTTCATCCAACTCTGACTTAGTTGAAACTTTTGGTGGAGGTCAGAACTGTCTAGATGAAGAGCTCAGAGCTCACAAAGCTATTATTTCCTCACGATCTCCATTTTTTCGTCACTTGCTGCAGAGGAGGATACGAACTGGTGAGGAAATCACAGACCGAACTCTACGAACTCCAACTAGAATTATATTGGATGAATCTATCATACCAAAAAAGTATGCTAAGGTCATTTTGAACTGTATGTATACAGATGTGGTGGACCTCTCAGTTTTGCACTCCAGTCCTTCAGTGGGCAGTTTAAGTGAAGTTCAGGCTCTTGTAGCAGGAAAACTAAACATGACTAGGGCTGAAGAAGCGATGGAGCTTTATCACATAGCACTGTTCTTGGAGTTTAACATGCTTGCACAAGGTATGTAATGCTGTCCTTGCTGTAGAATGACTTTATTAGAATAATTTTTAGGTATTTTGCATTGTAAGTATGCTTATTGTCAGCTGTTAGTGGCCGACAGTTCCTCTAGGGATGGAATTTGTTTTCCATCTGTAAGTTTCAATAATGCATCTGTTTTCTAGGGACAGAAGAACTGCCATGCAGGAGCTTTAGTTGTATGGTGCATCAATGTTGAAGGGTGTTATTTATTTCAAATATGTATGACTGGTCTTGATACTTCTGATCCTTATCTGCTTTCTGTAATCCATTTTTTGGGTGTAAACTGCAGAGAGAAGATATGAGGGATCCTTGTTGAAGAGGAGGAAATATTTGGACTTGTTAGGAAGTGTCCCTATATGTACACAAGACTATAAACTTGAATTATTATTTCTGTAGTTTATGAAAAAGACACCAATCCTGCAATCTTGCTATTGGAAGGTAAATTTAAACAGCTTACTTGCACTGGTCTTAGGTCTTTAGTGTCTGCTTCTCTATGTACAGAACTGAAGGCAGGGTCAGTTAGTATTTTCAGACAGAGTTTAGAAATTTTCACTACTTTCACTCTTCTTGAATATTACTCAAATCTTGGTAACATACAGTGTCCTGATCTGAATTATTGCAATCTCAGGTGAGGTGTCCGAGCACTGATAGGTGAACTAATGGTACCTCTTGTAGTGGCAGGAGCTTTACCTGCAGTTTTGTCTGTTGGTATTTCAGCTAATCAGTGGCCATACTATACATAATGAAATATGGGAATTGCCTCAGGCCTTTCTGATGAGAGATAAGAATTTCACTTTTGAGCTGAGAGAGGGAAAATGGAACTCACTGGTATATCAGCAATATAATTTGTTGAAGCTAGTTTAATTTTTTTTAACAAAAGTAACTTTTTACAGTAGATCTGTACATCCATAACTTCTAGTTGTCAAATTAAATTTGGCAAGATGGAAACCTTATATTATCAACTATAAAGTAGTTTTAACTAAAATAGGAAACGTGTTAAAGAGTAGGCAGGAAAGAGCAGGTATAAGCACTGCAGGAAGAGGTCATATTTTAATGGTTCTCCTAATAGTTACATGAAACTAATAGAACTATTCTAGCTCATGTAGAGTTTGGCATTAGGAAACTAATTTTCAGATTATGGTAAAAGTTGAATAATTGTAGTGGGATAAAACTGGCACAAGTCAAAGGATGTGTTTTCTGAGGTAACCTGCTGCAGGATGTGTTTGGGCTGTTCTTAGGCTCAGAATCATCAAATCATAGGGCAGCCCAGGTTAGAGGTGGCCTTGAAAGATGATTTGGTCCAACCTATCGTGAGAAAATGTCACCTAGGCTCCCTTTCTCACATTCTGTCCCGTCACGCCTTGGAAAGCTCCAGTGATGGGGACTGTGCTGTTTCCCTGGGGAGGTTGTTCTGGTGAATGATTGTTCTCATTGTAAAAACATCTTTTATTGAGTATCTTCCAGTGCAACTTTTACCAGTTGCCCCTTGTTCTCTTCATGTGGCTTGTTGTGAAAAGAAAACCTCTGTCCTCTTTCCCGCTGCCCTACAGTACCTAAAGGTACGGGAATGCCATGACAAGGTCCCCCTGAACCTTCTCTTCTTCAGGGAGAAGAAACCTGACTTCTTCAGTCTTTCCTCATAGGTTGGGTTCTGCAGTACTTCAGTCATCTTCATGGCACTCCTTTGAACCCTCTCTTGTCTGTCTGCATCTTTCTTTTTTTGTTGTGTCTCTCTGAATATACCTAGAAACTTAATGTTTCAGAAGGGGCAGGAAGTTTTACTGCAGTTGAACTATGGTATTAAGTTCATTTTTATATGATATTTGCAAGCTACTTGAGAACAACTCTGTAGATAAGCTGAAAGCAAGAAGGGAAAATGGGTTGACATTAAAAAGGTGATGGAAGCATACAGTTTGTCAGTTTTGGTGTGTGCACATATACAAGTGCTAAAAGGATTTAACCTGCTCAGGGAATACTGATGAGGGAATTAAACAGTGAATGAATTATTCAGTAAGACACTGAATAATTATGTGCTGTTTCATAAATGAACAGGGTACAATTCTTTCCCTCAGAGTGGAAACCTAAACTGGAACAACTGTGGTCTGGAGGTGCTCTGATGAAGCAGTGTCAGTTGTATCAAAGCAGAAAAGCAGTGACAGATAGAGAACTTCAAAGAGAAACTTAGGTAAACTTATAGATAGGAAAGTGGCTTTTGTTCTCTGTTAGTAAACGCTGAAAAATGAGCTGATGTTTTATTTGGTGCTGTTTCATTGCTTCTTAGGTTAAACGTGCTTGGATCTATGTGCCCTAAACTGTCCCTCTTTTCAGTAATGCACTACAGAATGGTGCTGCTCTGGAATATATATTCCATGAGTCAGTAGTAACAAGATCCTAACTTTTCCCTGGAAGCTGTCACCCAGTACTACCTCTAGGAGGGTAAAAAGGCAGCAGCAGGAGCTGCACTGGGCTTGCAGCACCTCAGCAGCATGCTTGGGTGGCTGGAGCCAGTGAGTGCAGCAGTGTGGGCTCGGTCTTGGTGGCCCTCTGGATGAACTGGAGCTGCAGTGTTTTGGGGGTGATCATTGGGAGGAGGTAGAGGGATGTAGTGACATTCAGAGATTTTCTTCTTTCCATAGTAAATCCCTTTCTCACCTCAAAAGTGGTGAGGTTGAGGGTGGGGCTGCTGTTATACATAGAGGAGAAATGCAGTAAAATCAGTGAGTGTTGAAATCTATTATATTATCAAATACTAGAAAATGTAGATTTGGCACCCTTTCAGATATTGAAATTCTAGATGTTAACTTCACCTAATTAGGATTTTACAAATTGCTGCTGCATTCCCTAGCTACAGGAGAGAGTAGTAAGCACTCTGTAGATCTGTATATGCCAGCGAACTCAGAATCTAATAGTTTCATACTTAATTTGCAGAGTTCATGTTTAGGTCATTGGTACTGTGCAGACATGGAAGAACTGTTCTGGTATAATCTTATAATCAAAATTAAAAGGAAGCTTATTTGATCAGGGAAAGCTATATGCCTGCACCTGACAGATCACTGAAAGATGTGCTTTAGTCATGACCGTCATTCTTGCTTTTACCCTTAATTGTAGCACTTTGTCCTCACTTCTTAAAATACTGAACATGAGGTAGATGGGAGACCTCAGTTTCAGTAGTGTTCCTTCCATTCCCTGATTTCACAGCTAGCAGACTTCTATGCTGGAAGCTGCCACTCACACATCTGACTTCTAGATGTTGTGCAGTGACAGTGGAGGAGAACAACACCGTGTAGGTGTTGGAGGCCACTGGGCAGGCAGTTTTCCCGAAATCTCTTAGCTTGGACCTCTGACAGTGTTTTTCCACTCTGTGGTGCAGCAGGTGTCCGATTTTGCCCAAGTGCTGACTGATCCCATCAGCTGGCTTTTGCAGTAGCTGGTGTCTTAAGTTTCTTCTCTAGATTTCCATACCCTTGGCTCAAGTTTTTTGTTTCAGTTCACTCCTGCTAGCCAATTGCAAACTTGCTAAGGCTTGTCTCCCTGGTTTCCTGGAAAATATTTTGGGCTCATTATATGTTAAGTCTGGATACTCTTTCCAATTCATTTTTCTCACTTGTACTCTGTTTTGCCTGGTTGTTTGTAACTGAGTGTCAAGTGAAGTTGATGTATTTTAAAGCTTCTGATCAGCTGTTTTTATTTTCAACAGATTTTAGTTTCATTTGTCTTCAGGGACCTTTCTGAGTATCCAGATGTTATAATTTTTCCTCAGTTTCAGCAGATGATTCAGCTTTGACTATTACCATGGAAATTTTCCCGTTCCTAGCACAGTGATAATTTTTCTGACTATTGTAATTTAATAGGTAGTTTCTCTATGATTCAGGCAGTGATAGTATGAGTATGTGCAATGAATCTTTACTGTCCAAGTAAAGCAGGATGACTTATTTAGAATTTTCTCTGTCTTCATCTTGATTTGTTTCAGAGGATTGTCACTTATCTTCCAAGAGACTGAAATAGATCTTTCAATGAAATAATTTGAATAAATGAGCTAATCAGCAAGCTCTATCTGGTCAATAGAGCTATCACACTGAAACCCCTTTGTACCCAATAGGATTGACACTGCTCTTAGGGGGGCTCCAGTTGTTAACTGTGAAAGTGTGAAACTCTTCACTGCTTTCACAGAGGCTGTGAGGATTAGAGCTCTCTCCATGAGGTTTGAGCACATCCCTTTGTGGAATGTTTCTGAGCTCTGCCTGCCTATTTCTGCACACCTTGCTGCTGTCACCTGTACTGGTGCAATCATTTTAACACATTGACTCACAAAGATTTGGTTTAATAGCACTTACCCTTCCTCTTCAGTACCACAGTTATTAAAACCAGATCAGTTCCCTAGTCCTGTTCATTACACATTGTTAAAATAATCCCCACTTCCAGTGAAGTTTGACTTCAGGAATATTAATTTTTTTTAGATAGCTATATTGCATATGTGAATCCTCTACTGCATCTTGGCTCTGTTGCCTACTGTCATGAATAGTCTCCCTGAGGTGATGGTATACTATGTTGTTCTGTTAGAGAGTTTTGGATACTGGGACCTTATGAAAGAATTTTACCTGGGAACCTTTTCTGATTCAAAAAAGTTTTCTTAAGTAAAATTGACAAAAAAGAACTCAATTTCAGATTTTTTGCTTTGCTTTTATTTTTAGGTGTTGAGTTTACTCTTGACAAGTATAAGAACTTCCAAGCTTTATTTTAAAAGCATATTCAGTAGCACAGCCTTTGATCTAGAAGCAGATATTGCCTGACATCAAAAGTATTCTTGATCTTAGGAGGACTGAAATAGTGAAATGCCAGGAATCCCAAGATAGCAATATTAAGTACACATAAATGTATTGTGGGGAAATTAGTGCAAGTGTGTCAGTTATGTTTCAATGCAGTAGGAATGCTCAAAGGAACTAATGTGGTACTTACAGCTGTGAAATAAATTGGGTATGATTAGGTAACTATTAATATAAATAACAAAATCAAATAATGATATGGATTGGAAGGGAACTTAAAAATCATCTTGTTCCAGCCCCCCTGCTGTAGGCAGGGACACCTTTCACGAGACCAGGTTTCTCAAAACCCCATCCAGCCTGACCTCGAACATTTCCAAGGTTGAGGCATCCACAGCTTCTCTGGACAACCTGTTTCAGAGCCTCACCACTCTTACAGTAAAGAATTTTTTCTAATATCTATTCTAAACCTGCCCTCTTTCAGTTTAAAGCCATTACCCCACATCCTTATCCCAATATGCCTTTGTAAATAGTCTCTCCTTTAATCTTGAGCTCCTTTAGGTATTGGAAGGTGCTATGTGGTCTCCTCAGAGCCTTCTCTTCTCTGGGCTCTCAACTCCACCTCTCTCAGCCATCACAGTCTTCATAGGAGAGGTGCTCCAGCCCTCTGATCATCATGACTCTCCTCTGGACCTGTTCCAACAGATCCATGTTGTTCTTATGCTGAATGCCTCTGACCTGGACACAGCATTCCAGGTGTGGTCTCAAGAGTGGAGTAGAGGGGAGAATCCCCTCCCAGGACATGTTTGGCTTTCTGGGCTGAAGTGCCCATTGCTGGGACATATCAAGCTTCTCATCCACCACGGCCCCCAAGTCCTTCTCCTCAGGGCTGGTCTCAATCTATTTTCCACCCAGCCTGTATTTTTGCTTGGGATTGCCCTAACCCAAATACAGGACCTTGCACTTGGTCTTGTTGAACTTCTTGAGGTTCACACAGGCCAACCTCGGAAGCCTGTCAAGGTCCTCTGGGTGGCATCCCTTCCCTGCAGCATACTGACTGCACCACACAGCTTGCTGTAAGTTCCAGGAGGATCTGCTCTGTGATCTTGCTGTGCACAGAAGTGAGACTGACTGGCCTGTAGTTCCCTGGGTTTTCCTTTTTTCTTTCGTTATTTAGAAAATGAGGGTTATGTTTCCCCTTTTCCAGTCAGCGGGAACTTCACTGGACTGCCACAACTTCTCAGATTTCAAGGATAGTGGTTTAACCACCTCATTCACCAGTTCCTTCAGGTCCCATGGACATGTGTATCTTCAGGTTCTTTAGATGGTCTTGAACCAGGTATTTTCTACAGTGGGCAGTTCTTCATTCTTCTAGTCTCTGCTTTTGCCTTCTATGACTGGGGTGGTGTGTCTGGAGCACTTACTGGTGAGGACTGAGATTAAAAAGTTGTCCAATACCTCAGCCTCCCAGTTCCAGGTTCTGGGTCTTCTGTTCCCTTCTGAGAAGGGCTCACATTTTCCCTAGTCTTCATTTTATCACCAGCATACCTGTAGGAGCTCATCTGACCTATTAATTATCTCCTTGTAATGATTCACCTGTGCTCAAGCCTGAAACTATTGCTGAGGTTTTTATATTAAGAAGACTGGTGAAAGCAGCAAGTGGAAAGGATCTTCCAGTGCAGTAGTTGCATTCCAAGGTTGTATACAAAGATAAAGAATTTGACTGAGTTGTGCAACTAAGCACATAAAATTTGTTTGCAGTGTCATAATTTGCAGATAAACGGACCTGATCACTGTTTTCAGGTTTTTGTTTCAGCCACCTGGTCTAGGAAGTACGTGGCTTAAATACTGACCAGTAGTGGTTGGGGCAATCCCTCTAAACATCAGCTCTTCCTCCCTCAGCTCTTTGTTGTTCCCATGTGAAGTTCTTCCCTCTGGTTTGTTATGGTTGAGTTGGCAGCTTTGTGTTTCTGACCCATGTTGTTTTCTCTGTAAGCTGGATCAGCTTTGCTGTCTGCTGCTGCTGCTGAATGTGCTGCTGAAGGAGTGCTGAAGCCAGTCAAGGGCCACTATCAACTGAATGGCAGCAAGAAGCTAAAGATTAGGATACAGATGTGGATGCAGATTTCAGGTTTCCTAAATTCATGCATTTTAGCTGTGACAGGAGCAGAAGAGTAAATTAATTTTCACCCTTGGGAGAGAAAACATTGGAGAGCTTGTGCCACCAGTACTGATTGCTTTAAACATCTAACAATTTCCTTATATTTCTGGCTTAACTCAGAAGGTTTAAAAGCTTTATAACTGTTGTATCATAAGTGAAAATATTTTAAAATAATGCAAGTTGCACAGTTTTGGTCTGCTCTCTAATTTATTATTTCAAATAGCTGAATAATACATCGTATTGGATTTGACACAACTCAAGAGTTTTCACTGAGGAAAAGTGGTTAAGCATAACACAAAATGCTGCCTGACCTAACCTTCAGACCATATTTTATTTTTGCTTTAACAGTTAATTTGAAGTGCTGTGAAGTCATCAGCTTTGTATTTGAATAAAGCAAATATAATACTGCATATATTAACAGTATAGGTATTGTAAAAGCCATAATAGATGGGCTTTGAATTCAGCCTTTCAAGGATGGGAGCACATGCATGTTTTAAATTTTTGTGCTTGGAAAAATCAGCAGAGGGATTAAAAATAGCTCAAAAAACATACTGAACTTGGCCATAGACTTCAGCAGTGTTTGACCACTATGGCCCACTGAGCCCTTCTTTATCTCCAGTGCTACTTAGGTTTTGTTTTCTTTTCTGCAAAACATTCACATAGTTTTACACCTTCACTAACCAGAACACATGTGCTTCAGGCTTCTAAAATGTGGGAAACAGTGCACCTGCTAATTCCAACCTTGGCATCAGTTATCAATTAACTTAATCTGGTTTTAAAGGTATTTTTTAAAAACAATTTCAGGAGGAGATGTAAAAGTGCTAAAACTTTGAGAAGCTGGGAACCTCTAGCATTGCTTGAAGACAGAGAATACAGTGCTGCCAGGAGGCAATAAATGTTAATAGACTGGGGTTGTGCCTGCATCCAGAAAGTGGAAGTTGAACAAGATCCTGTTGACAGTACAGTTAGAGGAAAGTAGAGGTTGTTGGAGTTGCTGCTTTTGTGGTAACTATTTTAAAAGGTAGTTCCTGTTTGTACTGTGTAGATTTTAGAACTTGGCTCGTACTGTTTTTAGATTGCTGTGAAGAACCTAGATGCCAGTTGCCATGTCTGTCAAGTGCATGAGATCACCTGAACCTGACACAGATTGTTTGGTACTGCTGCCCTTCCTCTTGCAGTAGTCTCCTTGTTTCTGTTCTCTGTGCTGGCTGTAGGGCTTGTGCTGTTGGGGATCTGATGTTGCTGGAAGCAGGATTGATGGAAGTTAGCTGATTAGCTCAGTGAGTGGTCCCCAAGCACCAGCATGACAGAAGAGCAGATGTGGGTGTAAGAAGAAGACAAACTAGTTTAATATGACTGTGCCAGTGCTGTGTCCAGCTTCCATAACTGCTCCCACAGCCTGTGAGCATGGGCTGCCCTCTAAGGAATCCTTAGCAAGTGCAGGGCATGTTTGCAGCTTTGGGTCTGTAAGACCTGGGAAAGAAGCTGGACAAATGCCTTCCTTTTTTCTTTCTCCTCCTGTGAGAATTGTGGTTAGAGCAGCAAGGATGCTCATGAATGGCTGAGACAAGCATCCCTGGAACTTCCAAACATGTTGTAGTCTAGACTAGCTACAGGGCATACATCTGAACTGTTCTCTATGTGCCAGTAAATACAAAAAGTATGGTTCCTGAGTGCCAGCATGGTCTCTCCTAATGTGACAAATTTAAGGAAATTTTGAGATTCCAGTTAAGTGTTAAGATGAATTATTATAACTTTTTTTTCCCTTGGCTCCACTGGTGTGCACAAGTTTAGGGGGAAAGTCTTCACTACAGAATGAGTTAAATCAAGCTAACAGTTTTGTAATAAAAACTTTGCTTAATACCACTTCTGCTGATTGTTGAAGGCATTTAACTTGTCCTTAGTAGGTCTGTCAGTTGTCTTGATCCCAAGGTACTAACTAGAATGCTAAATGTGGGCTCAAGCTATTTCTGTCTGTAAGAGCTGTGGAACTGCATTTGAGAGAGAATTGCAGAAGCAGAGAGGACTCCTTTGTAGGCAGGGTCTGTTGGTGTCCAGGAAAAGGAATGCATTGAATGGCATCACTTGTCTGAAATGTGATAGTTATCTTTCATTTTTTTTATTCCAAGTTGAATCTCTGAAGGCTATAAATGGTCACAGAAACTTGTGGGACACTTTGGGACACTGCAAATGGATCTTGGGAAGGCTGTTGCTGCCTAAATGTTAAAAAAGAGTATTCACAGGAAAAAAATGCTCTGTTTCACTGTGAAGAACAATATTGTGGCTATTAGATGACTACTTTTTTTGCCAAGTGGCTGATTGTTAAAGCAGAAGAAACTTCTGCCAAAGAAGAAAAGAAGTTGGATTCCTTCCATAGCTGGAATTGGGTTGTCCCAATTTATTTAGAAGTTCAAAAAACACTTTAATTATTACCTTATGCTTACTTCAGAAGAAATACTTTTAATAATCCCGCACTTCTGACCCATTGCTAAAATTACTTGGGAAAAAGACTGTTTCATTTTCAAGTCATTCTTAATGAGGTTTTCACCTGATGTTGTATTATTGGTAGTTGTGCAATAACTGGACTTGACAGAAGAATTGAGACTGAGCTGATGCACTGTTTCTATAAATCAGCATTGCTTAGATCTTCGGAACTGCGTTTCTCATGGAAATGCAGTTTTCTGTCTTTTTGGGGGGGAGGCATCTTTAATTCAAAAATAAATGTCAGATGAAATACTCGGAATGGCATTAATTTTGAGATAAGTCTCTGGTCTTGCAGTTTGAGTTTCCTGGTGAGTGATTTCAGTGTGTGGGTTTACTTACTGCCTTTGAAATGGAGTAATCCTTACGTGTGATGTTTAGAGTTCAGAGGGATGCAGTTGTCTGCTGAAGTCAGCTTGCATGCAAACAGAATAATTGCCTGCAAAAGGTTGTGTTAGGATTTAGCAGGGCAAGGCTTACAGCAATGTGCAGATGACCCTAAAGAATTGTTTCAAACAATTATGTTTCTTATCTGCCGGAGTTGAACTCTTCTTTTAAGCAAATTGCAGCTGGTCACAGTTAGCTTTCATTCACATGCCAGGTTTGCTGCTAACTTAACATTTTCCTTTCTGGAGCCCCAAAGGGAAAGATGAGAGTGACTCACATGGCAAAGTTAAATACAATGTCAGTCCTTAACTGTTTGAGTAAAAATGGATCCTGAAGTGGAATTCATTTCCTCATGTCCCTGACATATGCTGAAGTATTTTGAGCTGTTATGATGATAGGTTGTTTTTTGGGTGGTTTAGTTGTTTCTTGTTTATTTGTTTAATGATGTTTCTCACTTTCTTCACCAGAACTTTTTAAGACTTAAGACTTTATCCTCTAGGAATCTGAGGAATTTCCCCATCTAGAGGGGGCAGTTTCACTAACCTGTACTTCAACACACAATGTATTTCAGAAAAGTTTTCATCCTCTGCTCTTGCCTGTACTGGTGATGATGTGGGTCATGTTTCAAGTGCCTCCAACCTATCTTTGCTGCCTGTTCCCTGCTCACTTTAGGCTGGTGCTTACCATGCAGAGTAATATAGAGTAATGTAGAGGTCAATATCTATGTGGTGGCATCTGTTCTTACGAGTAGTAGTAATGTTATTACATAACCTCATGGAAATAGGTAGCTCTGAGAAGTGCCATACTACTTCAGTAATGGTAAAGGACAAAGCAGTTGTGTTGAAACATGGCTCAACACTCACCCCTTTGTCAGAAGCAAACAGAAGGTCCCTCTGGGGATCCCCAGTGAAATGCTGCATGTGCTGTGTTGTTCAGAAGTCTGTGTGCTTTGGGTAGCCCTTCTGTCAGTGGCTGCATTGATAACAGCGTCTTCCTTTTCTCAGGTGAATCAATAATGTGAAAAACAAATCATCCAGCTGCTTGTTGAGGAAGGTTTGGTTTAAATATGAACTGGTATAAAGTTTATTACTGTTAAGGGGACAGGTATTATCCTCATAAATTGCTTTAAAAATTAAATAAAGATTGTTTCCAAAACTATGTATACATTCAGACATACTCCTGGAAAGTTTAGGAATTTTAATGGCAGAATATTGTTCTTACAATTGTTGTGTTGGGGTTGTTACAGTATTAGGTACAAATACGTGTGCCTAATAGGGCAGGTAAATTCATAACCAGTCTCATGTTTAAACTGTTGCTTTCTAGTACTTTCTCCTTTACCTTACTGTTTAGATTTCCCTTTACAGTGACTTTATTCCTAAGTAGTAGCTCCTCCTACTTGAATAGATGCCCTCCTACTTGAAATGACCTGCTCACTTGTTACTACTTAATCCTTAAAAATGTATCCTTCACGTTATTAGTTGCAGTGGAAATGCAATGAACACTGTACATTCTGTATGTTGTCCTACACAGAAATGTAAGATTTTTATTTTATTTCTATTAATTGATGCTAGTGTGTTTTGCCTATATGCAACCAGTGCAAAAATATGTAGCATCAGGAGACCCATCTTTGTCTTGACAAATGTTTAGATTGCTTTGCTAAACACTTTCTTACTCAGCTTAGGTCAGGAGCTCAATAGTGTGATGTAGGCCTCTAAACAACAAAGATTAGTTTTTAAATATCCTTGAAACTGAGAGAAAAATGATGATGTATAAGAAGTAAAATTGCAGTGTAAACGTATAGCTCTGAACTCTCAGGGGACCTTTCATGGGCATAAGCACAGTTGCAATTTTGTGGCTGTAGTGGGTTGAGACTGGAATGTATAATTCTGAGGATTTTTGTCTTTAAATTGCTATCTTTGCACTAAACCAGATAAACAAATGAAATCAACACAGTGCTCTTGGAGACTCAAGTTACCAACTTTGTGGTACCATCTGTCTTAACTCAGTACCCCTAAGTACCCATGTTTTCAGCCCTCCCACAGTATGTCTCCCTTCATTTCTTCCAAATCTGCTCCCTCTCCCTTCAGGAGGTTTAACTGTACTCTGTCTCTCCTCCCAAAGAGGTGTACCCTGTCAAAGAGTAAATCTTAATGTAGCAGTTGTAGGAAGAAACTCTAGCAGACTCTCTGTAAGTCTGCCTCCCTTCTCCCCTGTCAGAGGAGGCACTCCCTGTCCTGGCAGGCTCTGTGCCTTGCTGGGTACTGAGGCCATCGTGGTGGCCTGGAGCAACCAGCCACTGCTTCCTGCCTTCTCTGCCAGTCAGAAAATGATGCTTTGCTGCCCTCATCCTGTGCCAAGTAGCTGAGTACCAACACCATCACAGCTTGTTTTTCTGCTTCTCTACGTGGTCTGTCTCGGGAGGGTCTGTGTGCAAAGTGATCCAGGTGCAAATCCCACTTTCGTTGCAGTTTCTGTGAATCTGCTGCAAGCAGTAGCGACTCAAAGTCAAATTTGCAGTGTTAAAATGTGTTAAACAGCCAGGTAACCAGAGGTGGTTCTAGTTGGGGCTGAACTAGCTTTCCCCTTGTTCATCCAGGCATGCCAACAGACATGGTACTTTATGTGCCTTTAAAAGGTAGATAACTGTATAGTTGGAATCCTAAACCACTATTGAAATTGTTGTGCTTTTAGTCAGAATATAACCCTGTTTTCAACCTTGATCTGTAGGGCGCTTCTGTTTTTACTCTCACTGGGAGTCATAGAACCCTTTATGTTACAGATTTGCCATAAGTACTGTTCCTTCAGGGTCAAAGTGCCCCTGTAACAACACCATTGGTTTTTGTCTATGTTTCCTAGGCTGTGAAGATATCATTGCTGAGAGCATCTCACTGGACACCTTAATTGCCATCCTGAAGTGGAGCTCTCAGCCATACGGTTCCAAGTGGGTACATCGTCAAGCACTACATTTCCTCTGTGAGGAGTTTACCCAGGTCATGACTTCAGAGGTCTTCTATGAACTCAGCAAGGACCACCTGCTCACAGCTATTCAGTCTGACTATTTACAGGTAACCTGCAATGCAGAATACAGCTGGTTCTGATTGAAACAGGATGTGTTATACCATTACTAGACATTATTGGGAGTAGCTGATTTTAAATTGTAGGCTGGAGTGGGCCTGTACACACTAAGAACTCCTTTAATAATATGTGAAAAATGAAATTGAAGTAGTGATTGAGAAAATTGTTTTGTTCTTGGCTTGTAACATAACCCAAATGTGATGTATGCTGTTGCTTAGAAGTCTAATAATAGTTTATAAATGAATGCAAATTATTTTAAAAAATGCATTTTTGAACCTAAAGTTTGCTTTGCATGTTTAAGAGGTTTATAAAACTATGTGGTGGGAGTAGTTTTGCTGTAACAACGTATATACTAATTTGGGACAGTGGGAGCTAATAAACTAGTAATGGTTCAGAAGACTTAATTTATTTATTTTTGTGGAGAGACAGAAAAATACTTCCTCTGACAAGTATTGCGGATTTTTTTTTTGTGTGTGTGACTTGCCTTCAGTGATTGTGAGGTTTTAGGGAGAGAGAACCATACTGGCCAATGGAAAGCTTCTGGATTTTTGCTACCAGTTCTCTCCAGAGGAAATATCTCTGTAATGATGACCACCCTTTTAGAGCTTAAAGATTACGGGGTATTTTTTTGACTGTATTCATCTCAGTCTTACCTTTTTATAAAGGATTAAGAGGTAGAGATTACTTAAAGGGGTTTTTTTTTAAGTTCAATTTACTTTAAACATTTCAGAAATTGCAATTAATAGTACTGTTGATCTTCCACTAGAGTGTATATTATGACTAAATTTCCTACCCTAGTTGTTAAGGCATTACATAGATAAATTTAAATTTTTCAGTACATGATTTTTTTCTGTAAGAATGTTAAGTGGTCAGCACATGTACACAGATATGAGCAAAACAAAGTTGTTTTATTTATAGTATTACTGAAAATTTTTCTCTTCACATATATTATAATTTACTGGGGTTGATTATTTTCTTAGGTTTTTTGTGCTGTGCAGATCCTGAATTTGAAATGTTAAACAACAGGTCCAAACACCCAGAGAAAGAATTGCCCCTTTTAATTAAATTTAATTAAATTTAGTATTTCAGACTTAACACATGTAAGTTTCCAAACGAAATAAAATTTTTCCTTCTGTAGAGAACTTTTTCCTCCTCCTAGGGATTCAGTAAGTAATATGAATCTAGAAATTACGGTGGTGATATACCAGCAGTACAGCTTAAAATACTAGGAGTAAGTGGGAAGCAGATCATAGAGTGCAAATACTTTGTGCTTTGGTACAACTGTTTTTCTTTAGATCTGTAAAAGACCTGTGATTTGTGTGTGTGTATGTGACATTAAGCATATACAGATTACTGATTTTCTCCTTCTACCAGGCAAGTGAACAAGATATTCTTAAATATCTGATTAAATGGGGAGAACACCAGTTGATGAAGAGGATAGCAGATCGAGGTGAGGATCCTTTAAACCACACAGTACTAAACCAAATAAACCAACATTTATGGTAGTTCTATTTTGTGCCTAATCTGTGACTTAAATAAATTCAATCTGCTTTGTTCATAGTATAGTCAAAACTAACTTGCTTTTTGAAAGATTTTGTTATCTAAAAAATAGGAACACAGGCATTGTGAAGGAGATGGGATTGTTTAGCCTGAAGAAGGAAAGTTTTAGGAGGGATCTTAGCAAAGTCTATGAATATCTAATGGCAGAAAGGAAAGAAAATAGAGCAGCACTCTTCACTTGGCACCTGGAATAAGATGAGAGGCAATGAGGCTTTAACAGAAATACAAGAAATTCTGTTTGAACAGAAGAAACTGTGAAGATGGTCAGATACTGGAACAGGTTGCCCAGAGTAGTTGTGGGATCTCCACTCTTGGAGGTATTCAAATAAAATCCCAAGTGGATGCAGTGAGGGGCAATGTGCTGTACCTTGCCTGGGGAGGTGCAGGAAGAAGGCCTTGGCTGTGGCTGAACCAGACTTCTGGAGGTCCTTTCAGCCACTATGATTGTCTGATTTTGAAGTCTGGTTGGTTTCCTGTTGTCTCATAATTATCTTTCTTGTAACTGATCCATCAAATATAAAACCCCTGCAGTATCTTCTTCTACAGGCTTCCCACAGCAGTCTTACTCCTAGTTTATTGTGTCAGGCTTTCACTTCAGTTTGAGTGTGTCTCTCTCACGGGAATCTGTGGTAGTGAGAAACAAGCCAACAAGTGGCACCAGTGTTTTCCCTAAAGTAGATGTAAATATGTTTTTATGAGCCTAGATGCACATTATTGTTGCAGTGGTAACTTCAAGGGCAATCACACATGTTGGATATGGGAAGTAGGTTAAACGTGTATTTTCCCAAATAAAAAATGGAACAAGCTTGTAGTTCATTTGCACTGTGAAGTATCGATCACAGGGTGCCACAAGAGGAACAGAAAGGGAAGAACCTGCCTGTGTAAAAACAAAGGAGTACTGGTGTCACTACTGGTTTTGGAGGACTGGCCGTATTTTGAAATTCACCGTTACTGTTTGCAATACAACTGCTTTGCCATGGACATGTTTTATGAAATGCAACAAAAAGTTAAAAGATGCGCTTTTAGTTACCTGAGTAAATAGTAAGCTATTTTCAAAACAAGATTTTCCAAGTGTTTGTCTTAGGGCACATTAGAACATAATGGAGCCAGTTAAACAGTAACAGACCTGGACTGGGGCAGAAGCTGCTCTTTTGGGATCACTGCACAGCTTCTTGCTCTGTGGAGTTCATTATGTAAACAGCTCTGTTCTCTTTCTTGGGATCATTAGATAACATGATAAGCAAAAGAAGGAATAAGAGCTATGCCAAATCCTGTCAGATTAGTCTGCTAATTTCATCTAAATTCTTCAGTGACACTCCTGATTTTGCAGCTCTGAACAAGTGATGGTGTCACTAAAATGCCACAAAGCATTAGAGGTTGTAATGAGCTGTGGCCAAAACTTGAGCTGCCTGTACAGAAGGAAGATAGGCCTGTGTGACAGGTTTCCTCAGAGGGCTAGTCACATTCAGGTTGGGCTCAGCATCTAAAATACACGTGAAGGCAGTTAACTGTGGAGGGAGAGTGGCTGGAGTGTCAGATGTGGTCCTGGCACAAATAGGTATCCTGTGACCAGGAGAGCAGTTTGGGTGCGCTTGGCACCTTGTTACTAAGGTGAGTTACACAAGGAGGCTGAAATAATGTATCCCAGAGGACTCTTCAGACCTTAATTTGTAAAAAATGTCTTTGGAAACTACTTGGGAAAGGAGAGGAGCTGCAGGAGAGTGTCCTTAGGGGAACTGCTGGCAGGGAGATACAAGTGTTTTCGTAGCATAGCTCTTGATACAGCTTTACAAGTGTTTACCCCAAACACTATGTTTGTATTTTCTACCTGCTTACACGTTGAAACTGGCAACTGTGCAAATGACCTGTGCTCATACAAACTGAACTTGTCCCTGTGGATGCTTCATATCACATTTTAAGGCATGAAGTAGAATTATGGACTCATTTAGGTTAGAAAAGACCTCCAGGATCATGGAGTCCAGCCTTTGACCTTGCCAGCTAGACCATAGCAGTAAGTGCCATGTCCAATTGATAGTTTTGTGGAACCATGCTGATGAGCACTGTTGATTTAAAATGAGAATTTTCTTTCCTTTTCTGTAACTTCCTGTAAGCCCTGTACCTCCCACTATCCTGTTTAAATTTTTTGATATAAACTTAGCATTTCTTATTCCTTCCCACAGAGCCTAATTTACTCAGTGGTACTGCTCACAGTGTGAATAAAAGAGGTGTGAAGAGGAGAGATCTTGACATTGAGGAGCTGAGAGAGATCCTGTCTCCACTTTTGCCTTTTGTCCGCATTGAGCACATCTTACCCATGAATAGTGAAGTACTGAGTGATGCAGTAAGTCAGTAGTCTCATACAAATACCTTCAGATGTTACAACGTTCAGCTGTGGGGTTTTTTTTTGCTTTGCTGGGTGTTGGTTTTGTTTATTTTAAGGATTAACTTCTAAAATGTTATCATTGAGATTAATACACATATAGCACTGTTTTTCTGGTTAGATTTTCTGTTCTTTAACTGTGTCAGAAGACTAAAGAAAAATCAGTGGTGTAAGGATTCAGAATTAAAAAAATGCATTTATTGCAAGTGTTTACCATATGGCTATTTAAAAAACCATAAAACTCTTTCTTGGTTCTTAAAGATGAAGAGAGGCCTGATTAGTACTCCTCCTTCAGACATGCTACCAACATCAGAAGGTGGAAAGTCAAATGCCTGGCTGCGGCAAAAAAATGCTGGAATATATGTGCGGCCAAGACTGTTCTCGCCATATGTGGAGGAGGCTAAGGTAATATCAGCAGCACTTGACTGTTGTCAGATTGCAGTCATGAGGGGGTTCTGGAAACAGGGAAAGGTTTTGGTATGTTTTGTGTCTCTTTACATGTACTGGCCTAAAATACTAACATTTTCAATTTAACAAGACTTACAAGATTGATCATCAGGCTCAAGTCTCTAGAACGGGTCAGAAAAATTTCAACAAAATTTTTTTTTGTCGAAATTGAAATGTTTGCGAGACAGATCTTGATGAAATTCCAGCGGAAACAAAGCAGCGTTCTGAGGGAAACCTCCCTGGTTTCCAGCCAGTTTGCCGGCCCAGCTCCTCGGCAGCCCTCCTGGCAGGCGGATGGCAAGGTGAGAGCCTGAGAGTCCCAGTCTGCAGCTAGTCAGCAACCTTGGTGCCAGCTCTTTCAGGCTCCCCAGCTCCCACCAGAGCTGGGTGGAGAACTGCTGTTCCACTCAGCAGAGGACTCTGATATTTCATCACCTTGTTTGAATCAGAACATAGCCAAAAATCTTGTGATCCTCTGCAAAATGGAATGAATATCCTGTGTCCAATTTGAATGAAGTCCCTTGTATCCCTCTCAGGCAGTCACTTCCCTGTTTAATTTCTTGCATGAGCACTGTCAAGCTGAAGATCTTGTGGCATCTCTGGTGGTGACATTTGGTGGCAGGGTGGAGATGGCTCTGTGTGGGGCAGGAACGTGCCATGTTCTGTGTGACAGAATGGGAGCCTTTTGTGTCACTGACTAATGCCACCGCTTAAGGCAGCTCTGACTTAAGTGGAGAGCTCATGAGTCCCAGCAATGCAGGTGACAGCAGAACAAGAGGGTTAGGTGGAGCTGTGTACATCCACATCACCTACAGACTCTGAACGCTGATGTGGTGAAGTCAGAGATTTTGCCCTGTGCCTAGGAAAGAAAATGTTTTCTAAAGGTATGAGTTGGTGGTGGTGTTGTCTGTGAGGGAAGAGAAGAAATAAAACTACTTTGCATTTTGGGCACAAAGGTTAGAGAGCACCAAGTGGCACTAAAACAGAAAAGGAAGACTAGATGGTTAAAATGTTATCTTTGTATCTTGGATTGCTAAAACTAACAAAAATGTGATAAAGAACACAACAAAACCTTTGACTCTCAGTTTTTAGGTATATGCTATGGAAGTGCTTTAGTAGTTCTCTAAAGGAGAAAGTGCATTCTAACACACCCCCCACTTCTCACACCCTGTGAGGATTCCTGCTTGTCGCTATTAGTTTCTTATTATGCTGTTCATATTTTTAAAGCATTATTGGCTTTTTAACCATAGAAGGAGGACTGTCATTTTTAGTCTCTGGTAACTTCACTCCTTGTATTGATAGTTTAATTATTATAAAATGAAAAAATTGTGAATGATTTATTTCTAATATTTTTTTTATTCCCCTGCTAGTCTGCCATTTTTTAAAATAAATCCATGAAACATTAAATAAGAATCTTAAAAGGGTAGGCTGTTCTTTAAGATGTCTGAAGGAAACACGTTTCTTTTTCAGACTAGTGCCTTCTACTCAGTGGCACAGAGAGTTGAGACCCAAAGGCAGTAATTGTCTGAGAGAAAGTCCAGAGGGTCTGGCATTATGAAGGTCATTTCTAATCTGACAGGTTAAAGTAAACAAAGCAACCTTCCCAAACTATTTGCCTCCCTGCTTTTAACTTGCAAACTCAACCGTGATCGTGGAAAATGGAATAGAAAATGCTGAGGAAAAGCCAGATGTTTGTG
Organism: Climacteris rufus; assembly: GCA_013398175.1. Taxonomy (NCBI): domain Eukaryota; kingdom Metazoa; phylum Chordata; class Aves; order Passeriformes; family Climacteridae; genus Climacteris; species Climacteris rufus. The sequence continues at coordinate 23,880 of VZRZ01000279.1, read as the reverse complement.
ACCAGGCAAATTTGCTGTGATGTAGACGTGGCTAGACGCGTGTCCCTGGGGCTGTGCTTGCAGCAGGTCACAGTGGGTGTGTGTGCAGTGCCTTCATGAGGGCTCTGGTGGCTGTCGTTGCAGTCAGTGCTGGATGAGATGATGGTGGAGCAGACCGACCTCGTTCGCTTGCGGATGGTGCGAATGTCCAACGTGCCCGACACGCTGTACATGGTGAACAACGCGGTGCCGCAGTGCTGCCACGTCATCACCCACCAGCAGCTCAGCACCAACCAGGCCAGTCCTCCGTCCGTGATCGCCAACGAGATCCCAGGTACGCTGCCCTCGCCTCCCGTGCCGAGGGACCTCCGGGGGGGCACTGAGCATCGGTTGCTGAACTTCATCCTCTCCTCAGACAGTAGGGCTGCACCAGGAGTGGGCCTTCTGCTTTGATCTACCCTGGAGACGTTAGCTGGGTTTGGATGGCATAGGAACTAGTTAGAAAACAATCTGAAAATTCTTGCATGCTAGACGCTGTAGAACACTTGCTGGAGCCTGGCTCACTATTCTCAGAGTTTTCTACAGGCTTCTCAATTTTCTACAACCAGTTGTCCAACAGAGGTAAGATCCATGAGTCTGGAAAATTTCCTTTAAAAATCAAAAGTCAGGGAACATAACCTGTAAGGAAATCAGCTTAACTCAGTATGCCAGAAAAGTATGGGAAGTAGGCACTCAAAACACACTTATTTCAATTTACCAAATTCATTTTAGGTTTGAAGTCAAACCAACTTAATTCCTTGTGGAAGTGTGACAGAGTACATTTTTACAGGCTCAAGTAGGTGTGGCCTCTCTTGACTTCGGGATGATTGGTGTGATCTTCCCCATAGGCAAGCCAGGAGAATATATAATAAGTATATTTTATCATTTATGCATTTGATCTTTTGGTGCCAGACTGGAAGAATGTAGCTAGTGGGGTTCCTAAAGCATCTAGCTCTTCCTGCTGTTCCCCTGTCCCATTAATACTCAGCGTGCATAGAAAATACACCGGCAAACCTTGCAACTGATGACAAGTTGGAAGGGTTAGTGGATGTTTTGGATGGCAGGATTAGATAGCTAAATGAGCAAGATTAAATTTAAATTCAGTGCAGAAAGTGGGAAATGCTGTGCTTCTCTTGGTGCAGCCAGCTGTGTGCATGCAGGATGGCTGAGGGAAGCTCTGTGGAGAACAGCCTGAAAGTCAACATTATACAATTCCATGAAGAGCAATTGTCACGCTTAAATACTAAAACAAATAGGCCACAAAACGTGAGGTAATTTGGTTTTAAATGGAGCATCATGTTTAGCTCTTTAAATGGTCATATGGGGTCAGGGCATGGATTTGTCTGTCCAGCCTAATATCCTTATTCTAACAGGCACCAGGAGTGAGTGCATAAGAAAAGGACATAAAATAATTCCCTGTAAAATTGTGTGTGCTTTTCAACCATGTGCAGCTTGGAGATGTCCTGTGGTGGATGGTGTTTCTGTGTAATTAGTAATTTGAAATGCATTGTTAATCCATGAGTTTATGCAGTCTCTCATTAAACTTGCATAAATTTTTGGCAGCTCTTTTTAGATCAAAGCAACACATTTCAGTAGATACAGATGAGTTTGGGAGTCTCTAGAAAAGCAATGAAGACAACATGTCACCAAGAAAACAGTTGTCTGCCTCTCTCCACCACTCCTGGTTCCCCATTTTATAAGCTCTTTGTATATCAGTTATGTCGCCCTTCAGTCAACTATGTTGAAAGGAAATAGATAAACTATTCTTACAGATGCTAGAGCCAGGACAAAAATAATGGATTGAAATTGCTGCAAGAAAATTTGAGGTGTTAGGAACATTTGAAACACTGTTTAGTTACAAGTTTTCTAGGAAAATCTGTAGAATGGTTTTGATCTGTTTGCTTCTTGTGGTTTGGGAAGAGGCTGGATAAAGCCTAAAAGGAGCTTCTGCAAACTTGTGTTTGAAAAATTTGATATAAGTACCAATTGTTTGTTTAGAACCTTAGAGCTGTGGCATTGCAGCAATACATTATAGACCTTGGACTTCCCACACACACACAGAGAAAAGTGTAAATATACTTGCCATGAATTGGATATAAAGTATTCCATTATAAGATATGACTTGGATAACACTTCACTCAATCTTAGTTTCCAAAGATGTTGAGAAAGGCAGCAGGTTCTCCAAGGTCTCCAACGTTTTGCAAAAGTTCTCATGTTCTGAAAAAACCTGGCTCTGTTGGCAAGCATGAGACACCTTGCCCAATCTGAAACTCCACTGCAGCTTGATTCTGTACAATTTAATAGGTAGGAATTATTGCCAGTCCTTTGATTTGAGCATAGATATGAGCTCTGAGCCTGGCCTGTAGTTGGAGCGCAGGAATTGTGTCCTGGCAACTGTCTGCTTTGCTTAGTCCTGTAATTAAGCAAAAGAATTGATTGTTTTGCCAATGCCTTTTTGCTAGAATGGGCAGATGGGGCCCAGTTAATTTGAGGAGATGAAAGCCTGTCCCAAACCTGTAACTTGTCCAGGAATACATCGTGAAGCACAGACAGAGCACAGGGAGTGCTGGGGACAGAGCTGGGCAGCGTCGCCTCCACAGCCCTCGGGCCAGGCTCGGAACAGGGGGTGCTTCACACTCGGCTGTTCTCCATCTGTCCCTGCCATCTCCTTGCACCCACTGCCTGAGGACTGTATTTGCACAAATCTGCTGGCAGCTTGTCTTGGTGCTCTTTCTGCAGCACCATTGTAAAATGAGTTCAGCCCCTGCTGAAGCCTGTTCTAATTTGAGGCTGGGTTCTGCAAGTGGTTGGGTTTCCTTACGTATTTTCCAGTTTCAGTTTGAATTAGAAATCCTGCAACTGAGAGAATTGTATTTTTTATATATGCAGTCTTTTTTCCATGTGTTTCACATGAATAATAGTAAAAAAAACCCAAACAAACCAGGGTTTGAGAAGACAGAACTTTTTAATGAAAACCTTGTATCATTTTTATGCCTACTAGTTTGGAGAACTGCTTCAGACTTCTCTTAAATCCTCTTTTTTCCAGTATTAGCAAAATGCTGGCTGTAGCTACACATCTGGCTGCAAAACCATGATTTTTCAGAAGAATTTAAGTGTGTGAAGGGCAGCAGGGAAGACTTACTTACAAGCCTTGGAGACTGGTTAGAAGGGGATCCTTCCCTCTCCCAGTACAGGAACTCCATTGAGAGGGGAAATATTTTGCACTACTAATACTTACCCTTCATGGACCAATGTAAACTTGGTGAAATTGGGACCAGTTGTAGTTGTGTGGTGTTGGGTTTTTTCCTTCTCTGTAATGCAAATGTCTTTTCACACTGTTCTTGCTGAATGATCTGTTTCATTTTTATGAGCTTTCATGACATCTGGTCATGGTAATATATAACACTTGTAAAGCTGGTAAAGGATCAGATGCCAGGACTTACTTACTCAGAGATCTGGATTTGTCTTCTCTATTATATGCACGTTTTCCTTAGGATAGAAACACCACAGAGAAAAACCATTCATCATCAAACAGCAGTAAGTGGCATGAGAAAGTTTTGCAACAGAATAAATATCCCAAATTATACATTACTTTCTTTTGGAAAGGTTTTTTTTAAATTATTTCAATATGACTGCATAAAACAACATAATTTTAACAGGTTTTTGTTGGCTTACAGTTTGTATAACTTTTGTAAAATGCTCTTTCTCTAGTTACATACTGGTGTTATGGTCTTGTGATTATAGAACTGCATTAGAAGTATGAAGTGTATGCCAAAAAATCAATGAATTCTTGGCCTTTACAATTCATGAGGGAACATTCAGTTGTTATTTAAGATATCCTGCTCACACCTCAAATCATGGAATTCCTGCATCATAAGGTGTTTACAAAGAAGGCTCTATTTGTGGCTCCATTCAAGCTGGAAAAGTGATGCATGTTTTTATCATTGGTATGATGTGCGTTATCCCATGTGGCTAAATGATGCTCCATGGAACGTGTGTAAGTTGAACAGTTCTTGGCAAAACACTTCTTAAAAAAAAAACAAAACAAAACACCAAGGCAGCCTGATGTTAGATTTTTCCTTCAGAATAAATCTAACCATTGAACTCACACTTCCTGTCTCACAGTCGAAAAGGAATCTCTCTTATCCCTGCCCCATTGTCTGCTGCCCCTGCAGTTCCCAGTCTGCTGGTTGTGAAGGAGATGATCAGGCGGCTGCAGGAGCTGCGCCACACGGAGCAAGTGCAGAGAGCCTACGCTCTGAACTGCGGGGAAGGCGCCACCGTCAGCTACGAGATCCAGATCCGTGTGCTGCGGGAATTCGGCCTTTCCGATGCTGCTGCTGAGCTTCTGCAGGTATGAAGAATGGCTCTGGAAGACCGTGAAGTGACTTGAATGTGTAATCTGCAATATGAGTACTGGCTGTGTGCACATGCAGGTGCTTTGAAATGCCTGTGTAACTGTCCAGGTGCAAACACCAGTTGCATTAGATGTATGTGATTTTATAAACCTGTAAGTGCGATGTATAAATAGTTTTCTCAAGAGTTGTTGCCGTCCAGGAGGCTCTTGTTGACACAGATTTTGGGGACACAATAAACTGCTAAAGAGAGAGTTGATGAGAACAGCAGAACCATAATTTGAAAGCTAGATTATTATTTATTTTTATATCAGATAGGAGAAAAAGTGGTAACTAATACTGTAGGTCTGCACAGTACTTATCAGGACTGGGAAACTGAAAATTCACTTCTGTTTGTACACTGGTCTTAAAGCAAATGCATTTGTTGGTCAACTTACAGTGAATCTGAGGCTTCTTGTCTTACTTTAAAAAAAAAAAAATCTATATTCTGTGGTGGTTGTAGTCACCTTGAGTGTCTGTGAGGTTGTAGGTAGCACAGCTAGGCAGTCACAGTGCTAGCACATTTCTAGTTCCAAAGAGTGTTAGTTTGGGAGATTTTTCTAGATGTCTTCCTACTTTGTCTTGTTACATGCTGGGTTTTTTCCTTTGCAGAATCCTCACAAATTCTTTCCTGATGAGCGATTTGGGGATGAAAGCCCACTCCTGACAATGAGACAGTCTGGGCGATGTCGCGTCAACAGCACTCCCACTGCAGAAACCATGTTTACAGAACTGGACTCTTTTGTGGCCTTCCATCCACCATTGCCCCCTCCTCCACCTCCATACCACCCACCAGCAACTCCCATTCATAACCAGTTCAAAGTGGGCTGGAAACAAAGGGTGCCAAGCCAACATCCCTCACGTTCCTTTTCCTACCCGTGCAATCACTCGCTGTTCCACTCCCGAACCGCTCCCAAGGCTGCACCGCCTGTCTACCTGCCCAGCGTGAAGGCAGCGCCCCCTGACTGCACCAACACCGCGGGGCTGGGCCGCCAAACGGTGGCGGCGGCAGCAGCAGTGATGGCAGCTGAGAAACAAGTAGTAAGTATTGGGATTTCTCCTCTTCTCCCTATTTCTGGCCACTCAAGTACCTCACAGAAGGAGCTGGAGAGAATTTTTATAATGGAGTAACTTGGCATTTTTAAATAAAAGCATCTTAGTTGGTTAGGAGAAGATTTTTCTACCAAACTGTGTGTCGGCATTCTGCATCCCAAAGGCATGCCCTGATACCTGGGGGAACGAATGGGCCAGGGCAGGAGCATTATTGGAGGGGCAGGTGGCACTCGGGAATCTTCTGAAATCATAGAATCATACCATAGCCTGAGTTGGAAGGGACCCATAGGGGTCATCATCCAGCTTCTGGCCCTGCACAGGACATCCCAAGAATCCCACCATGTCCCTGAGAGTGTTGTCCAAACACTGCTTGAACTCTGTCAGGCTGGTGCTGTGACCCCTTTCCTGAGGAGCCTGTTCCAGTACCCAGTCACCCTCTGGGTGAAGAACCTTTTCATAATATCCAGCCTAAACCTAAACTTCCCCTGACACAGCTTCAGGCTATTCCCTCAGTCCTGCCACTGGCCACCACAGAGAAGAAATCAGTGCCTGCCCCTCCTTTTCCCCTCATGAGGAAGTTTTAGACTGCAGTGAGGTCTCCCCTCAGTCTCTTCTCCAGGCTGAACAGACCAAGTGTCCCCAACTGCTCCTTGTGTGGCAAATGTAGTTTCTCTACACTAAAACAAAGCATAGGCCAACTTCAGTAGTGGATTGCATGCTGTAATTCAGAGGTAGAAGTAGTGATGGTATTTTGGCTATTCACAGGTAGTAATGTTGATATTTTGGTTATTCACAGGTAAGTAGTCTGAAGTAAACAGGTTCCCTTTATACACGTCTGAAGAGTGAGAAATACTTGAAAAGGAGTTGGCAAGCAGAAATTGGAAATTGCTGCTGCAAAGGGGTTTGTTACAGCATTTAAAAGCAATCACTATAGTTGCTGAACTACAATATGATGCAATAAAAACAATGAACTATAATATATCCAGTAAAGACATAGCTTTGTGAAGTACAGGAAATGCTAAATAAAGAATTTGGCAATTTATTTCTGCAGTGAAAAAAGCTATCAGTGCATAGTTGTGGCACATTAGATACAGAGGTGATCCTCAAGTTCTGAATGGAAACATGGATTTTATTTAGCAATTGTCTTAAGTGTATTGCATTTCTTTTTATATTTTAGATTAAAGTATATAACTTCACATTAGAAATGTTTGCCATTGTTTATTCACAGGTGGGTTTTGTAGCATGTCTCTCTCCTTTGATCAATACTGGCTTCCGTAAGGAAACTATATAGTGACCTTTTTCATATTAAAAATATTTCTGTAGGAATGTGTCTGTGAATAATGCAAGGAGGAGCATAGCCTTAAGAGAGGTGATATTTTTGTTCTGTATTCTTTCTACAATTCATGAGTTACTATTTATCAATGACTACTAAAGTTGCTTTCATGAGAAAAGATAAATGTAAGTACAAATTCTCACTCTTCTGCCTGGAAGGCTGTAATATGAGCAGTTCTGCACTGAGGCAAGCATGGGGTAGGTGAGAAGAAAGCCATGCAGCAGCTTCCATGTACTTTGTGGATCTGGTCAGCACTGTAACTGATGCTCCCTCAAGCCCTGAGGCTGTCTTGGACACACACACACGTGTGTCTGCAGTTTACTTACTTTAAAAAGGGGAATGCAAACAGGCTGTGTCTATAGTCATGACACCTGTTTCATGGCTTCCCTGCACTGGAACTGTGTGCTGTAACAAACCATTTAAGTTCTGCACTGCCTACCTTGTTTGGTTTGATATTTGGCAGTGGCTTAAAGCAGGCCTGCCTTTAAGACGTTTAACAGTACAATGTCCTTTGCCTTCAAGGCAAGATACATTTAAGAGGAGCTATTATTGTGACACAACAGATTCATGAAGGAAAGAAGCAGGAGGGTGGAGGTTGGTGGATAAATGTGTTCTTTAAACAGTGCAGGAAACTTGCAGGCTGAAGTTAGCATGACAAAAGTAGTTTGACAAAATGCCATTTTGAATTACAAAACCCGTCCTAAATACAGTTTGTGTTTAGCTTTTGTCTTCGTTTCCACGGACCAATTTCTTTTCTTTTCCAGTGTACTCAGCCCTTGCTAAATGAACTGATGCCAGATATCGCCATGGGGGTGTCAGCAATGTCTTTGAAAGACAGAAGATTGCCAGAGCTCACGGTGGACACAGAGTTAAGCCAGGCGGTTACAGAGGTAGGGCCCGGCCCACCCCAGCACATTTCATGTATTCAGAACAGACACATGCCTACTTCTCGGAAAAAACATGCAATAGAGCAAAAAATAGATGCTCGAGAAAATCCGCAGGAATATCCTGACTTCTATGACTTCTCTAATGCTGCATGCAGGCCCTCTACCCCAGCACCCAACAGGCACAGCCCTTCGCCTTCACAAGGCATTTATTTTGGCCCAGATTTGTACAGCCACAATAAGGCATCACCAAGTGGCTTAAAGTCAGCCTATCTACCTTCCCAGATATCTCCTAAGAAGCAAGAGGATCCTAGGAGGGAATACCTGCTCTCGCAAGATGGGCATCAACACAGGCAAAAGAATGAGCCAATACACCTCGATGTCTTAGAACAGCCCCCCCAGCGGCTGGACCTGGCCCTGGCTGCCCAGGACAGCGCTGGCAACGGCCCCGTGCACGGCAGGGGGAGAACAAAAATGGAAACGGATTTAACCTTTGGGCTGACCTCCAACAGACCCTCGCTCTCTGCCTACACCTCTGACATGCCAGAAGAGAGACCCAGTAGGAGACTGGCAGATGATGAGCCATTGGAACACGGAGCACAGAGAAGTGCAGATTTGGAAAGGGACGATGGAGTAAGCAGAGGAAGGAGGTCTCCAAACAAACCAGACTTCCTGTACAAAAAATCTGCCCTATGAAACCAACCTCCACTATTTCTCTGTGCCTAAGAGTTGTAAACATCCCATTCCTTGCAACTGTCGGCCTGACTTCTGTCAGAGAAATTCTTTCATGCCAGCAGAAAAATTCAGCTTTGCTCACTTCTTTTGTACATACATTGCTTTATTAGAGACAGCATGTTATCAGTTTGGTTTTAATGCTGCTTCTGGTTTTATTTGGTGGCAAATTTTTTTGAGGCAGATTTAATTAAGCCTTTAAAAAAAAAAAAAAAGCTGGTACCTTTTTTTTCTACAACTTGGTAGCCTTTTGCACCTGTACATCTATTTTAGTGTATTAGTTTTGTACTAATATGTTAAACTTTAATGTCACATTTAAAGGACTGTATTTTCATACTTTTGCATTTACCCTTTCACATGCCGATTCCCTATGTGCATTGGGTTGCACATTATGAAATGTATTTTCTTATGAAATAGTAACAACGTGTTTATTTTTTAATTGTAGGAATTCCAAAGAACAGCACATCAAAAAACCTACATTTTTAGTTAGATTTTTTTTGATTGTTTAGATCTGAAATCTTCCTGATTTTTACGACTATGGCAAGAATCCAGTCTAATATTTTGTTTGAAAAGTTTTGGCAGCTGGTCTTATCTTCATATAGATAGCAATCCCACTACAAGCATTATATTTGGGGTTTTAAGAGGGATATTTAGGAATCCAAATTCCTGTGAAATTCACTGCAATACGACAGTTTGAGTCTGCTTACTTCTGTTTCAGCTGTGACCATGGAGGACTCCATGATCACCTGGAAGCACTTACTAGACAGACTAGAATTGTTGATTTGCCCATGCAGAAATAAATCTAGAAACACTGTAAAAATTACAGTAATTACTTGTTCTTGCAGCTGCTCATCTGTGGGGTAAGCGAAGAGCAGATCAGCGGATTCCTGCTAACTCGTGAGTGTCAGGAGGACGAGGCACAGAACCTTCGCTGCTGCCTGAACCCGCGGGAGGCTGCCCCTCCCCGAGGCGCCAGCCCGGGGCCTTGCTGGCTGCTGCCTGTGCGTACAAAAGGGCTTCACTCCGTGCTCCTCAGCTGGCCTGGCGTGCTGCTGGCCCCGTCAGGGCAGCTGTTCGGGAGCAGAGTCCAGGGAGGAGTCCCTGCCTGAGCACCGTGACTCGTGTGGTGCTGCACCTCCATTTCCCAGCGTGGCTTTCGGAAAGTGCTGGAGTGAGATTCCTCTGTTAACAGGATGTGAGGAGGGAAGGTGGTGATCTGGGCAGGCTCCTGCCCCTGGGCTGGGGTTCAGCAGTGCACCAGGGGAACAGTTGCAGTTATGAAGTGCATCCTTACAAGTCACTGTGCAGTTTTAACAACAAATTCATTGCATTCGGGATAGGGATCCGATGCCACTGCAGTGTAGTGATTGCTGGTGAAGTCCTGCTTGGGGGTTTTAAAATGCAGTTTCTGTAATGAACTTCCCTGTAGCAGAAAACTTTAGTCCCAGGTATGACCTAAGGACTGCTTTAAGGTTAGGTTGAGTTGTTTCTTGCAGCTCAAAGTGCTTAATACTATTTTAACAGAAATCTTGCTGCAACTTTACTTTTGGTTTTAGTTGATGGGAGATTCTTACATAATGTGTTTCATTAAAGTCTGCAGGGCCTGGTAACAACACAGTGCTACTGAAATATATTGAATACTGCATTTCCAAACTACCAAATTGCTTCTAGATAAATGAAGATATGGGTCTTTAAACCAATAAACCCTGTGTCTCCTGCATGCACATCTACAGACCTGCTTCTGTGGAAGCTCTGCAGGTGCTCTACTTGAGATGCAGCCATGGAAAGTGTGGTGTAGGATTGGAGCAGAAACTTGGCTAAACTGCATGGGGTGAGGGGAGTTGTTTTGAGGTTTTTTTTTTTTCCCTGTGTCAGCTTTTTAAATCTTTTTTGCCCACAGTCAAGGCACTTTGTGGTCCTGGCTTCATCAGCCATCTGTGGGGTTTCCATGGGACTGTGGTGTAGAACACTGTTAAATGCAAGAAGGTGCCAGTGCAAGAAGGGGACAGTGCTGCTGCAGGTTAAGAGACTGAGGCTCATGGGGTTTCTTCTGAAGATGTGAGCACGGTGCTGTCTGACTGCGCAGCTCTAACCGCACACGAGGGTCTTGTCCTCGCCAGCATGAGACCAGCTCACTACAACCATTCATTTTCATCACACACAAGAACCCTGAAACTCCCTGGACTTGCATCACTTGTGTGTTGGCAGCTTAATTACTAAAAAGTTACAGCTGTCCTCAGAAGACTGATTATTCTTACTGTTTTTACCTAAAACTGATAGATGTACTTCAGGAAGACTATTTTAGTTATCATAGTTTGATGTGGCACTGTGTACCTGGACACAGGTGGGATGAGATCTACAGATACAACTTTAAAGCTTGAAATTTAGGGAGTATGGCTGATGAAGATGAGAAGTTTTGAGGTTATGGTTTGAGGGAAATCATGAAATGCTTTGGCTTTGGAATAAGCTGGTGAGAAATGCCTCTGGGGAGGACATGTCTGCATTTTAGAATGCAAAATTGCTTCTGAAGTCTCAGGAGCTGAGCAGTATTAAAAAAGAATTAATAAAGTGTTTAAAAGTAGATGCATAATGAAAGACAAGTCCTTCTGAGGCCACAAAGACAATCAGGCCATGTAGACAATCTGTGTTTTCACTTGTGTATTTTGAGTTGGGAAGAAGATGGCAGCTAATAGCATCTGGTTTGAAGCGGAAAAGAAGGATTTGTTTAATTACTGGAACTGTATTTTTGTATTCCAGGGTAGGATTTCCTACTTAGGTGGATGTGCAGAGGGAGGGCTGAGACCATTTTTTCATGGAAGCGTTATTCAGAAGCCAGTGTTCATACTACATCTCACTCGCACAACACCCGTACCTGTGCTACCTGCTACTCCTTGTTCTCTGTCTACTGAAACTTTGGTGCAGAAGCTCCTTGTTTACATGAAGCACTTTCTGATTAGGCTGGAAGTTGACACCTTTTCCTCCTATAAATTTGATGGAGATGACAGATTACTGACTATTTTGCTTGAGGATAGAGATATAGACATTAAGTTTTCTTGAATGAGGGAGGCTCATGCTCCTTGTTCTATTAGAGAGCTCAGACTTGCATTTAGTGAGCAACATGCAAAAACTTCTTACTCCCCTTTCCCCAACCCCAGCTCCTCTTTTCCTTAATATATGGATGAATAACTTAATTCCTGAAACACATTCTTCCTTTGAAATGTTTTGTTGTTCCACGGAATTATTGTAGTTGTGTATTAGTAACTGCTGTGTTGATTGGCAGTTTCTTGTTGTATTTTTCCTGTTCTTAAGGATTATCACTTATGAAAATTAAGACTGTGGCTACCTGTACTTGTAAGCCTTGGGTTTTGGTCCTGGAATGTCCCAAATCTATGTCTTAGGGGTTTCTTTGGATTGGGGGGGAGGGGGGATGCAGCTTGAGAGGGATTGGGTCTTTGGTTTGGTTTTTTGGTTTGGTTGTTTTGGTTTTCCTGGGTTTTTTTTGAAAGAACACTAATGCTGTTTGAGGCACTGTTTGTTCTTCTAATAGTTCTATGCTTCTATGGTAGAGGTGGTGCTGAGCCCTGCTGGATGCAGGGAACAGCTGAGAGGGAAACTTGTAAAACCGCGTTTGGGGTTTCTGTAATTATGTGTACTGCCAGAAGGCAGCCCTGCCCTCGGCAGTGTTATGGATTTGTTTCTTGTCCTTGTGTTGTTACTGGTATAAAGTCAAGTGCCTTCAATGCTAAAGGCTCAGAAAACTTTTCTTAAACTGACTTCATGTCCTATGCAAGTGTTTTTTCTACAACCTGCATAACCAGTACTTTGTAAAACTTGTTTACGCTTCAATTGTACATAGTGTTTTTTAAAAAAAAATAGTATTTTTATTTAGGTACCTCCAAACTTGAATTCTAGTCTTGTGTGATGCATTGTAAAACAATACATTTCTCTTTTGAGTACCATTACAGTTGTAAAAAGGTTTTCACTGGTTCTATTTTTCTACTGTTGCTGAGAAGCATGTAACACTGACTTTATCCTACGTATAGTTGGCATTTCAAATAAATGGCTTGTATAGAACATGGCTGTGTGGCTGCTTCCCCTGACCTGTGACTGGCTGCCCCCACCACCCTGGCCTGCTCACTGCAGCCTGCCGTGACTGAGGGCTGGGAAAGGAGCCCTCTAAGTGTAAAGGCTCCTCAAACGAACAAAGTTTGTTCCTGCTGAGGAAAAACGGTGCACAACAATGCTTTGAACATCAACGACATGATAAAAACCAGTGTAAAAAGAGGGACTTGAAATTAGTCACAGTGAGCAGGCAGTTATGAAAAGTCATTGCAGTAAAACAGTTCTGTGAGTTCTGACTGAGGCCATGCCCTGTGAAAGGCACTGGGGCTGCTCAGCGCTGGGGCCATGGGGTGCAGCCCAGGAGCCAGGAGGTGTGAGTTCAATTTCACATCAGAGCAGCTGGACAGATATGTTCAGTATCCAGCATTCCCAGGTTGCAGTTTTCCTACTAACTATTCCAGCTGCCTGTTTATCATATCTCTCTCACAGGACCAGGGGCCTTGCTGCTTCAGTGACTACAGTTCAGAAGTGTCATCCAGCCACTTGACTGGTCTGGCTTTGATGTACAAGAGCAAAGTGCTCTGAGTTGTCCTGACACAGAGCAGAGGTGAGTGAGGAGAGAGAGCCCAGTATAGTCCTGCATGTTAATTATTGATGCCTTCACTCCCACACTCAGGAAGATGAATTTTAGGAGCTTCCTAAATTAGACAATTTTAACGTTTTTTGTTACAGGCTTTCTGTCTGTTGGCAACAGTGCATCTAAGCCTGTTAACCTCATAGGAGAGGATGCCTGATGTCTCTTTGCTCAGGAGAGGCTTTAGGCACTGGAAAAGGGGAGTGTTGGGGCTGGGTGGCTTCAGGTGAACCCTGCTTGAGTACAGGCTGATACCAGGAATGGACAGTACTCATGATCAGTGCTGGACCCGTGCAGTGCAATGGGAGTTACAGTAATTCCACATCTGCACTCCTCACTCCTTACAGCTCTGCTGTCCTTTCTCAAGCACAGCAAGACAAGGGCTGGGCCCTGCTGCAGCATTTCTGTGTGCATTGGGGCCTTTTGCTGCCTTTTTATTTACTGTGGAGGGCACAACAGCCTTTGGGCACCCTCTCTCCCACCCCTTCAGTGAATTACAAAAACTGCAACACAGAGGAAACATGACCCTATCCTGCTCTAAATTGTACCTGCTAGCAGGATGCAAGCCCTTGTTTCACACCTGGCACAGGTGCAGGCAAAGGTCTAGGAATCCTGAGTTTGAGTGGTGGCACAGCTACCTGGTCATCACTGGGCTCCGTGGCTGCCTGCACCGTGGATGGAAACAATACTAGAGCAGCACTGAGAAAAAAGAAGACAGTACAGATTGAACAGTTCTTTAATTTTTTTATATTGTAGTTAGATGTGCAGTTACAACTCCTGTAACAGTTGCTACCAAAAAAAAGCATGTACAATACCCAGAGTTAAATTTAAAAGCAACTAGGAAAGGGACCTGGGGGTTGAGGGCAAGTGCCCTGGCAGCCAGGAGGGCCAACTGTGTCCTGGGAGCATCAGGCACAGCACTGCCAGCTGGGCAAGGGAGGGGATTGTCCTGCTCTGCTCTGCTCTGGGGTGGCCTCGAGTTCTGGGGGCAGTTTTGGGTGCCACAATATAATAAAGACATGAAGCTGTTAGAGAGTGTCCAAAGGAGGGCCATGAAGATGGTGAAGGGCCTTGAGAGGAAGCTGTATGGGAAGGAGCAGCTGAGGTCACTTGGTCTGTCCAGCCTGGAGAAGGGGAGACCTCACTGCAGTTACAACTTCCTCATGAGGGGAGGAGGAGGGGAAAGTTCCCATCTCTTCACTCCTGTGAGCAGTGACAGGACTCGAGGCCATGGCATGAAACTGAGTCAGGAGAGGTTTAGGGCAGGTATCAGGGAAAGGTTCTTCACCCAGAGGGTGGTTGAGCACTGGAACAGGCTCCCCAGGGAAGTGGTCACAGCCCCAAGCCTGCCTGAGTTCAAGAAGTGTTTGGACAACATTTTCAGGCACATGGTGTAATTTTTGGGGTGTCCTGTGCAGGGCCAGGAGTTGGATTCGATGAACCTGATGGGTCCCTTCCAACTCAGCATATTCTATGTTCTATGAAACTGCTGAGCTGAGCCTCTATGCTAAACTACTGTTTGTAAATAAAGTGGTCAGAAACAGTTAACAGTGAGATAAGGTTCTACCTTGCTTCTCAAAAACCATTAAAACAGAAGCAGAGTAATACCCCATGGTATAGAAATCCTCAAAAACTAGAACTTTAATGTATGTCTTGGGGTCTAACTACATTAGGGCTCCAACCTTACAAAATCTTAATTGCAGCTAAGTGTAGAATCTTAAAAGTCAGTGAAACATCTCCTGTCCCATGATTATCACAGTGGTTATAAAAAGAATGTTCTAGAGTGTAGCAAAATACCAGGATGCTGCAGTGTTTTCAGCAACATTTATAAAGTAGAAGAATTTGCTGTAGGCTAGTTTTTAAAATCAAAGCACATAACAAACCCCCCCATGCTTAGTTTGTAATTTAGTACTTCCTCTTAGCTATTGTTTATGTTCTGATGAGTGAATTAAGATGTGACAATTTTTTTCCATGTAAAACATCCCTGTCCAATATTAGAAATAAGTTTTTTAATGTATAAAACCAGACAGGACATTCTGTTGCATCAAGCCTAACCTGTGATTTCCCAGTTGTGACCTGCCCAAGGAGTGCTTCCCCAGCAGCGGCCCAGCAGGCAGCAGTACTGGGTTCACGCCCAGCCCTGACCGTGCCGTGTGCCTGATCCCTCTGGGCAGGAACAGACAGCTCCGTGGTGCAGGGAGCCCTCACCAGAATGGCCACAGCCCCAAGGGAGGAGACAGAGCCATTCACAGCAGGAAGGCCGGGAGCGCGCTCCCCGTGCTACACTCAGGGCAGGGCAGGACAGAGCCCGCGGGTTTAGCACAGCCACAGCTCCAGGCACTGGCAGTAACCAGCTGAGAGGCTGCAGGGAACAGCAGGACACACTGCTCTGGTAAGGAGCCTCCTCTCCCTGGAGTCAAGGCCAGCTCTCACAGGAATGCAAAGTCCATCAGTACTGGAATCCCTCTCACTGCAACGGTAAGGACTTGTTTTAGGTGCTACAAATACAGAAGTGTAAGACAAAATGATGGTGTTTCTTGGACAGCTGGGTTTGGATGAGAAGCCAAAAACTGAAGATGCCTGTTCTGTTTGCCAGCGAACACTGTTCTCCCAGTTGTCCTTTCAGACCCAAACCCTCTCAGTCTAACTACAGTAGTACTGCATCCTGTTAGTCCGTCGCCTTTTCCGTGACTGGAATTCTTCAAAGAAGTGCTGAATATCTTCTCTTTTAACCACCTAGGAGAAGCAGGATGAAACCCAAGTTGTGGTGCGAGAGCTTAGTTAAAGGATCCTGTTTCATCCCCACACATAATACACAAAGCACAGAAAAGCAAATACCCCCACGTTTTTCCAGTACAGCCTTCCTGCTGCACCCAAAGAGAGGATTAATGCCCAAATAATGGGCATTAATGCTATTATAGATAACACAAATAGGGAAACGAGTTCCCCAAAGGCAGAACAAACACATGGAGCAAAGCTCCCAATGGTGCTTTAATGACTTTGACCTCATGCTTTTACCATCAGGAAATTTAACACAAAGCAAGACTTTCACTAACTCAGTTCACAGTCATTCCAATGTAACCGAGAATGGCAAGACAGCAAGACAGCCAACAAAATGCAAGTGTTAATTAATAATGGCATGCAAATTCCTGCAGGAAAACAACTGACAAGGCTGACAATCATAATCAGTCCTTACTCTTCTAAGGGTTTAGATTCAATCTAAGAAAAAACAAAAATGTTAAGAGCTTTTTTTCCCTGAATACTCTGCCTAGAGCAACAGAAGTTTCATCTAAATGGAAGAACTGCTCCCCGTACTTTGCAGACAGATTTCCGTAAAGTCTCCATTATCTCTCAATGTCATTAAGGAATTGTCAAATTCCAATGAAATCAGAGATCTGTAATTTCTATTGCAGTACCAGTAACTACAAGAGACAGGAAAAAACATTACAGCATCACAGTATTCACCACTCAGCCCCCAACAGTTCTTTAAAACATGTTTCCTGGCAAACAAGTTCTGGAAGCTGCACCTTACCGTTCCCTCATCTGCAAACCTCCTGAGATAGTCAGTCAGTTCTGTCTTTAAATCATTGTACTCTGGATGGCAAAGCAAAGGCAAAGAAAACAAAAAAAACAGTAAGATACCCAGTTTTAGTTTAACACTGGCTCAAGAAGGCAACTGGTTCTACTTCCTGTTGTCATTTGTTAGGTTTACTTCAGACAAATCTAGGTTTGAATTAGATTATAAATAACAGTAATAATAATTATAAAAAGACAAGTCCACATAAATACGAGAAACCTAATAATTTTTGAGACTAACCCATGTAGCATGAGTTGCTGTTTGGGTTGATTTCAGAGAAATATACAGAGATCAGTGAGTCAATGAGTACAATTAATTGAAAGACTGCCCCTGCTCCCAGCTTCCCACTGCAGAAGCACGTGTGGGTCATGGTGGAAAGCCCCAGCCTGTAACAGGGGATTGGGCAGCTCTCCTCGCCCAGTGCAGAGCCCTCACTGCAAGAGGGCAACACAGCTCCAGGTATAAAACACCTCAGCACCTCCTTGTCACTGTGCTCTGCAGCAGAGCTACAGGGGACACCTGGCTGGCACTCCCCAGACAACAGGAGATTGACAAACAACAGAATGGGGTAAGATAAATCAGCCAGACAGCAGAAGTGCAAATTAATGTTTAAATAGTCACGTTACAATAAATGACTATCAATACAGGATCTACGATGTTAAACAGGGTGAAAGTTGCCACACCATTTAGTGTCTCACTGTAAGTTAAAGTCACAGTGATGGGCCAGAGAGGAACAACCCTGACTGAGGTGTGCAATCTGTCATACAGTCATCTGCATGTTACTTCAAAATTAGTTCAACACTACACTGCAAGACCTGATACTGATCTCTTGTGTCAAACTGTTCAAAGTGTGCTAAGGCAAGTTCTAAAAATAAAGTTGTATTTACCACAGATGAGTTCCACTTGCTGGACTCTGTTCATGCTGTTAAGGGTGTCCATTAAAGGATCTCTCCTCTCTGTCTCTTGGTCACTGGTACCCTTATTTTCATAAGCCAAGACAGTGTCACATTCATCTGTCAGAAACTGGACTTCAAGCTCTGAATACATTTTCTGGAGAATAAAGTAAGATCTATGTGACAAAACTTCTCAGATGGAGGCACTCTTCCCAAACCCTTTTTGTGTTCGGTATCACAAATAACAATACAAATAAGGTAAATTTGTACCCAGTATTTCAGAATGTCCTCATAACAACTTGCAAAGCAATACTGGATTTAAGCAGCAAAGAAAACTCAAACATTTAGAAGCCCTTTCACGCTACATTAATTCCATTGGATTCAGTGTGAATCTTTATGTGGAGTGAAGGGGGTTTTCAGTGTTTATATGCAACATAAGAACATTTACACAGATTTTACCTAAAGCTTCTCCTCAAAGATTCTCTGGAGCTCCTCCCTGCCTCTTCCACATCAGTGATGATAATGAAGAGAGCATACATACCAAACAGTCTTCACAGGTGCATAATTTGCTCCTCCAGTTCGATGGCCAAAAGGTGGCAGTATCTTTTTTTACAAATGGCTTGCTTTGGAGCTCTTTCAGCTTGCAGACTGGCTCCTCGCTCTTAGGGACTACCTGAATTGAAATGAGAGTGTTCAGCACTCTGTAACATCACTTCAAAGACATCCTGTTCTTTTAGGCATGTCCTTTCCCGTAGGTAAGATTTTTCTTTTGTCTCAAACACATTTATTTTATAAGCCTCTATTACCATCCACATGAGGATTCTGATGTAGTTTCAGCAATTTCCACTGGAAATTTCTGTAGACAGTTACTGCAATAACCATGAGTATTTAAGAACTCAGAGCTGGACCATCATGCAAGTGCAGCTACAACACGTATTAGAACAAAGAGAAGTCACCTCAGTGTAGTGGCCATGTGGCTGACAAGGAGGGACAGATGCAGGCCACCTGCCAACAGCCATTACAGCCCTCGACAGCCCTGTGCCACAGGCTCTGCTGTGCTCCACAGAGAGTGGGGTCTGAGGTGTCAGCCACTGGAGAGGAACACGGGAGCAGACTGAACGCAGCCACCCCTCTCGGAGCCTCTACCGAGCCAGGTGGGCTTCACTTCAACTACCAGCAGTGGGAAGACATGCAGCTCAGAAAAGAAGGTACATTTTACCTCAGGACAGGCAGATCCAGAGCTAGTGGATGGTTCATTCAATTGTTCCAACTGCTTTTCCTCCTTTGGGTCTTGGTGTTCCACTCCACTTTCTTTTTTTATTTCTTTTTTCTGCTCCTCGCTTTCCTCTACCTTCAGGACAATCCCTTCATCTTCAAGGGAGTTCACTTTGGTCAAAGGAGGAACTGGAACACACATACCCACAGAAGTGAAAATACTGTGCCAGAAAAGGTACAGGTCACTACAGACATTCTCTCTGCTTCTCCTATTCTGAAACACTCTGCTTCCCAAAATCTATGCCCTAAAAGAGGGAAGAGGATTATCACAATTTGAGATAGTTCTTTACTAAGATGCTTGTCCATCTTGACACCCCTTGCTAGGTATCATAGTTTCAGTATCTACTGAGTGCTTTTTTGCTATGTCAGAGCTGTTAATTTTCTCCAGACACACACCCCAAAACTACCATCACACATTAACTATGCTAATCCCTTGCTCATTTAAAAAAAGTTTTTCTTTTGATGTCAATTCAAATATGTGCCCTGTGACAAAGCTGGTTAGAAGGAGGAAAACCAAAAACAGACAAAACGCCCATTCCTAACTGTATTTACATTAGAAGGAAGAGAACTCCAGGTAGCCCATCCTTGAAAGTACCACTGAAATTTCAGGCATGTAGGAGATCAATCAGCAGTTGATACAAGCAGTTTTTAAGAGACTATGAGAAACCAGCTCTTTCCACAGAAATCAAGTCATCTATTCTTTTGAGTCCACAGAGCCAAGAGAGGCCTGGTGTGACTGCAGGGAACATGTGTCCTGAGGACAGCCCCAGCTCTACTCAGATTAAGGTTAAACCTATTCATTTCAGATTACTCTATCATTCACTCTTTGCTGCTCAGAGCCCCTGTAAGAACTGTCTGTCTCACTGTTTCCCTTAGGATAGGTTTTCAGTTCTTTAATCCAGTTTAGAAGTTAAGTTCATTGAATCAAGTATTAAATCTTCATCCATTTTGTGCTGGGCATTTTTGATAAAATAAATAAAAGCAAGCACCACAGAATTTAGACTTAGGAATGAAAACTGTTTTTTTTTTAATACAAGTTACTGCAACCCCACATGTTCCACTGCTGAAGGTGATTGTCCACTATAATTAATATTATTTCTCCAACCACTTAAAAACAGTACCACGTCATTAATCAACCACGTATGAGAAATATATGCTAACGAAGTACTGGCTCAGATCTCTTAATTTTCTTTACCTGCTAGCTGTGATGCATAAGCCCACAGGAAATGGCAATGATTCATGCAGGCCTGGCACACCATTTCATGGAAGTCTCCACTTTCAGGGGGAACTGCACCAAGATGCTGTCAGAAAGAAACAAGCACACAGTAGTGACTCCACATTTAGAGAAAGGAAAACATCAGCTGCCATCACATTTTTAGCACAAGCACTCACTCCTGCAACGATTATCAGAACAATCAGAACAGAAGACTGGAAAGAGTTGATAAAAATTCCGGGGAAAAACTCAATTAATTCTCTGTTTGTCTACAGCCTCTTGTGCCTTCCACATACCCAGGAATCAAATTCTAAACAATATTCCACTAAGCTGCCCCAAACATAGGACACATGAAGATACCTCTTGCATGCTGCACACTTCAACTCCTAAATAACGTTTTATGACTGCTTCCTTACATGTAAGAGACTGTGGTTTTCATATTGAACACATACTGAACTTCAGAGGATTTATGTCCCAAACCTGTCCATAAACTGGTGAGAACTATTTGGGCAATTAAAAGCACTCAGTGGCTTTCTTCTGAAAAAGCATTCCTGCAAAGCTCCCAGTATGCAGCACAGCACTCTTCATTCACACACTTACACAAAAGAAGTTTATCTACAGAACCCATAACTGAAGCCAGTAATCTTTTTTTTAACTCTTTGATCCTGCAACTTCAAACATGGAATTTCACTCGTGCCCTTCAAGGCACAAGAAGCTGAATCCTTAATGCTTACCCATTAAGTAGGGCACTCACCACAGTGCTTGGCTGCTTTCAAAAGATTTCCCCAAAGTTTGAAATCAGGAAGGAACAGCACAGTCTGTTCCTTGCTACTTAGAACAATTAGGAGTTTAAAAGGCATTCTTTTGAAAGAAGAACTATTCAGGTAGTTGATAACGACGTGCCTCAGTAAGAATCTTTTCCTCACCGACTACACTGATTCAGTTTTCCAATTAAAGAGACAGTTATAAAGTTATTGCTTTATTCTGCAGTGATAACCTTCAAAAAGGTAAGACTCTTTCCAGTATTTTTGAACTGGAGTGGACAGCAGTGCAAGATTAGACTTTTAACATTCCTTTGCACAGGTTAAAAACAAACACCTGAGAACTCATGTAATAATCTCTAGAGAACTACAGCAAACTTCCCAAGTAAGAATAACCATACGAACCTAACCAACACTAACTCATTCCTGTGCAAATGGCAGTTCTGCTACTTATAATTTCCTTACCCTTCCATGGAACCAGTCTTCACAAACTATGCATTGGATCATCTCATCTGGAATCTAGATGAACAATCATATTATTAGCATTAATAGCAACCTCCAGAATCTTTCACAAGCCTCCAACTGCAGTATAATGCAAAGCCTGCTCGAGTGAATTGCATTTCCCTCTTCATCTCTCACAGGGAGCTGCCATTAATAAGCACTTAGTGCTTCATTAGTCAGCTTGCTTCCCTCAGGTCCAACAGCACATGTCACCTGTCATATGATTGAGGCTGTGGAAATTCCCATTTATTACTACAAAACCAGTTTTCCCAGCAGGGCAACACTTTCTCATGGACAGCTGATAAAAGTTAATACACTACTGGTATCCTTCTTCCTAGAAACCAAAATACAGGAAGAGGCAGCTCAGCACAAGAAAGATACTGATATTCACACTGTCATTAGGCCTGTAGAAGATGCCAGAACCGAACTTACCTGGTCACAATGTGGTACAGTATGAAATGTTTTGTTATGAAACACTTATATTATGATTTCCTTAGAAATGTTTAGCCATCTCTGAACTTCAGAGAGGTGAACTTCTAAAATGTTTTGTTTGGTATTTGAAAGATGTGCCTTCCCTGTTCTTTAAAACACCTGACTTCTGTGACTCCAAACAACAGCATGCACGTGCAAACCAAGAGCTGTGTTTTAGTACTTCAGAGAGAGAAAAAAGTGCTCTGGCTACTGGCAAGGAACCTAAAGCCAGTGCTCCAGGAGACTCTCCCCACCCCAGAAGCCTTGTCTGAGCCCTGCTCCAGGCATGGGGAAGCAGGTTCTGCTCTCTCCTAACACGTGCAATGCATTTATTCTGCATCTGCCCCATTTCTTAAGATGATGATAACCCCATCCCCTAAAAGAACTCTGCAACTTCAGAAAACTGTAGCACCACTTTGTCCAAATGACGGTTTGTCCTCCTCAGCTGTCTTTAAGGCATAAACATATTTCACCATATAAAACAAAATTTATCAAGTAATTACTTCATATCACGTGACAACCAATATGGAACATAAGATTTCTTAAAGTGGGATCTTCCTTGCAAAGCAGCTCAGTGACCATCCTTTACACAGTGTTTTACATAAACACCACCTATATATAACTACTACTGGATTTTGTATTTCTTACCTCATCTTCAGGATCAGGATAAGGTCTTTTACAAGTACAGTACAATCCATAGAAATTGTCATTATATTTATTTCCTGAATTCACCTTGCCCTTTTCCTAGGAGAAAAGGAACAAATGTCTCAATAGGCAACACAGTAAAAAACAAAAGACAGTAAAAACCCAATTTCTCTTCTCATTTAATTCTTAAAAGCAATCATTATTTTCATCAGCCTGAATATCCAAAAAGAAATACATTATCCAGACACCTGTGCTATACAGTGAGCAGCAGACAGGGTATGTGAGGAACGCTGAAGTTCAAAAGCAAAAAGGAAAAACGATCTGCTCAGCTTTGTAACAAATAGCAACTGTGGTGTCAGACAGATTAATGGACAGATGCTGAAGCTCACTTAACCTGAACAATTGATTTTTCACTGATCTGAAGCAGAAGGAACAACCACCTGATCCATTTCACTGACTCACATGAGGAATGTGA
Organism: Climacteris rufus; assembly: GCA_013398175.1. Lineage (NCBI taxonomy): Eukaryota > Metazoa > Chordata > Aves > Passeriformes > Climacteridae > Climacteris > Climacteris rufus. Next base: position 959 of record VZRZ01000279.1, on the reverse strand, counting down.
GTGAGATTTTAAGAGAGTGAGTGAGATTTTTAAGATGTGAACATCTTAAAATTGTCACAGGTGTCTCTGCAGGGATCACTGCACCATGGCTTGGCTGACTAGCACTGGATCCCTCCCCATTCTCCCAGAACAAAACGGGCATACACAAAACCACTGGCTCTTTCTATGTTTGAATTTATTAGCACCACTGCAAGTAAGCCAAGCAGGATTCTGTCACTGCTTCCCAGAAAACTACCACCTACTTGACAACTTCAAAATGCCCACCAAGTATGAAAGTACAGGCAGCTTAAAACAGTAAAAAACTATCCCATCTATAGCCTCTGGTGACAACCTATCAAAAAATATTAGTGTGGTGGCACTAATGCCACCACAAAGAAGAAAAAGTAACTGTCCCCTTGACAGCAGCACAGCCTTAAGCTTTCTTAATGCAACTGCAAAATTACACCCCAAAAAGTTATTCTGAAACAGCTTAAAACCACAACATGCTTTTGGAAGTGCTCTGACCCTGGATGCAGAACTGCTGCACTCATGGATGACAAGGTCCAAATGTTTCTTCTCCTCCCAACATTTCCATTTGGACCCTCAACAGTTTCATCTCCTGCTGTAATACTCCCACCTTTTTTAACTTGCTGGGAAGACTGGAGGTGTCGCATGAGTCAGCACCGGCTGAGGCAAGGCACCAACCTCCCAAGATTATTATTTTGACTCTGTATGTCTGCAACCTGTCTGAACTTACTGGGAGTAACTTGCACTGCAGATTTTTGAACTTGCTATTCCCACAGTCACAGCGGAAATTCCTGAAAAGAAAAACGGAGCGTTTCAAGGTCTATATTAACTGAAAACACACTGGGTTATGCGTTCTTAACAATTCCCAGCAGTTTAATGGGAGCCACGGAGCTGTCAGGGTCCCACACGGCCGGACCCGCCGCGGGCTGAGGGTTCGCGCGCCGCTCCCGCCC
>VZRZ01000277.1:3135133-3176190 GCA_013398175.1 Climacteris rufus | reverse complement strand
CCTGTGATCGATCACCACCATTTCAGCTAGACCATGGCACTGAGCGTTTAAGCTCTTTAAACACGTCCATGGACGCCGACTCCACCACCCCCCTGGGCAGTCCATGCCAGTGTCTAATCACTCGTTCTGTGAAGAAATTCTTCCTAATGTCCAACCTAAACCTCCCCAGGCTCAGCTTAAGACTGTGCCCTCTTGTCCTGTCACTGATGGCCTAGGAGAAAAGATCGACCCCCACTTGGCTACAGCCTCCTTCCAGGGAGTTGTAGAGAGGGCTAAGGTCTTTCCTGCGCCTCCTTTTCTTCAGGATAAACACCCCCAGCTCCCTCAGCTGGTCCTCACAGGACTTGTGCTCCAGACCCTTTACCAGCCTTGTTGCCCTTCTCTGGACCTGCTCCAGCCCCTCAATGTCCTTCCTGAACAGAGAGGCACAGAACTGGACACAGGATTGGAGGTGTGGCCTCACCAGTGCCGACTGCAGAGGGGCAATCACTGCCCTGGTCCTGCTGGCCACACAGTTGCTGATACCAGGATGCCCTTGGCCTTCTTGGCCACCTGGGCACACACTGGTTCATGTTCAGCCGCTGTCACCAGCGCACCCAGATCCTTTTCTGTTTTCCAGCCGCTCTGCCCCAGCCTGTGGGGCTGCATGGGGCTGTTGTGACCCAAGTGCAGGACCCAGCACCTGGCCTTGTTGAACTTCATGCCATTGGCCTCGATCCAGCCTGTCCAGATTCCTCTGCAGAGCCTTCCTGCCCTCCAGCAGATTGACACTCCCACCTGACTTGGTGTTGTCTGCTAATTTGCTAATGGTAGACTCAATCCCCTCATCCAGACCATCAATAAAGATATTGAATAGGACTACGCCCAACACTATCTTTTGGGGACACTACTAGTGACTGGATCCCAGCTGGATGCAGCACCATTCATCACCACTCTCTGGGCCCAGCCATCCAGCCAGTTCTTAACCCAGCAAAGAGTACACCTGTCCACATCACGGGCTGCCAGCTTTTCCAGGAATATGCTTTGGGAGACAGTATCAAAAGACCAGGCATGTCCCCACAAACACATTGGTGCCATGGGGGACCTGTTACCCCTGGCCCCGCAGGGCTGCACCGCTCCATGGGGATCCCCTCCCTGTGTGCCCCACTGCTGGGGCAGCTGCCCAGACCCCCTTCCTCAGCCCCCCGTGTCACCCCAAGACCCAACCACCCCTTTCCTTTGCAGGCACAGCATAGCATGTGAGGTGCCATGGCCAGGCCATGCTGCCCCTCAATGCACCCTGGCTTCCTGGTGTCCCCACCGTCCCCTCCCCATGTGCTCCTTCAGGCTATTCCTCTAAAACTTCCTCTGCTGCCTTGATTTTGCTCTGGTCTGTGATTTCTGTCCTGCTGCCTGCCCTCCCTGACCCTGTGGCCAGCCCTGGTTGTCCAAAACCAAGCACGGGGTGACTGCTGCTCCATCGTGACACAATATGCGCATGGAAACCCCCAGCCCTGAGCCACTGGCCTTACTGGTGCTGGAGGTGGTAGAGATGTGGCCACCAGGCACCTAAGCCATCAAACCACCATGTTCAAAGCAGCTGTGGCCAGCGTGGGGGTTTGCACACATGGCACCAGCTCCCTGCTTTGCCACCTCTCAGAAGGGACAGAAGTTGGCACCACGGGGCAGAGGACAAGGTACATGTTTGTGTCTTGTCAGAGAAGAGGAGCAGCTGTGTGCTGTGGCCCTCAATCTCATCTGCAGTGCCAGCCTGATGTCTGTCGCTGGGGGTTTTAAATGCTGGACGGGTGAACCGTTTCTGGGAAAGGTGTTTCGTAGAGCTGATGCCACCAAGGAGCAGAGAAAGAGGCAGTGGTGCTCCAGCTGGGTTAGTCCATGCCCATCTTCTCGAGTTCACAAACATAGCTGAATGCACTCGATCAGACACCCTGAAAAATGGACTGCTAAAGCTACCACCAGATAAAAACTACCCGTACTCGAAAAAGCTGCTTTTCATTTCCCAAGACCTCAAGATGGCACTACGTAACAAGATTTGAAGCTCCAAATCTGGTTCATTTTTTGCAGCTGGCCTGGCACAACATCACTGCCAGATGTGCTGCATCGCACAGCACTGAAGGTGTGCCCTTCAGTTCATTTCAAGTCTTGTTTTTTCAAAAAGGTTGAACTTATTTTACTTATGCTGAGTTTCATCTAACACCACCAAGAATTGCAAGAGATGGTACAAAGGGTGATCACAGCTTTACTTTGATTTTTTTGGTTACTGTTATTCTAAAACAAATGGAACCCCTGCCCCCCACCTTTGATATTAAAAATAAAAATACCCCCAACAAACAGCTAAAACATTGTTTCATTGACAACACATGCTATGGTTTGGGCCACAGCTCATTTTCTGCTCCCACTGCCCTTTTTCCCTCTGCCCTGCCTGCAGACGGGCTCCAAGGTTGCAGCACTGCATAGCCTTGCCTGCCATCTGGTTTTCCCCTGGCTGTTGTGGACCTCTGCCATGCCTTTGGCTCATACCTGTTCCTGTCTGCAGCATACAGCTGACAGAATTTTTGGAGATTATTTTCCCTTTGTAGAGTCAGTTAGGTTATGAAAATCTCCATGTACTAAATAGGCTTTTTACAACTCCTATTTGGAGCAGAATGTTTCTTCCATTTAGAGCTTTTGAGACAAGCAAGAAATCTAAAATCAGTGTTCCTAATTTGGTCCATTCAATGACAGTGAATTGAAATGCTTCTCACTCCAATCACCAATAGAGGTGCAAAAGGCTTGTCTTACCATCACATCCTTCTCATTTCATCAGTTACTGAGGTAAAGAGAGAGTTCTTTTTGATAGGGTTTTGAGACTTGAACTCTAGTCCCATTGCACAGAGTTTTAATATTTTAATGTGTATTTAATAAAGTATCTTTTCTGCATTTTGTTACCATATACAGACATAAATCAAAGTAGGTAATTAAAAATATGGCTTAATTAATCTGGAGCATGGACATTTTGCTAAAACTTCTGTGTTTCAAGGAGCGATTCCAAGATCAAAGTGTAAGGATTCCACCTTTGTGCTCCTTTAAAGTACTTTCTGTGAGAAAATATTTATGATGAGCAGAACAAATGTAGCCATCTGAGTGTCTCTTGTTTGACTCAGGGATTTCTTTAACTGTTTTCCCATCCTTTTCTTTGCCCTTTGTGTTGATGTTTGTGTTTCATCAGCTTTTTTTGCTCACCCAAGTGACAAAAATCACATACATTCACCACCCATGCGTGTTTCCCAGAACTGAATTGCTCGCCTCTGTGCAGCAAGCCTGAAGAATCACAGCAATAAACCTTTAAGGGAATAAACTCTGGTCCTTGAAAGGCAAATAAAGTGCAGTAACCAGATCTCAGTGAATGGCTCCCATCAGAAACCTGGGCAACACTGTCAGCCTGAGTGATGAGAGTGCCACTGGTGCTCCTCCAGACTAGCCAGGAATGCCTTTACATAGCTACACAGCTCCTTGCGTGGCTCTGATCCTGCTGCCTGTTTAAGGGGGATGCCCTGGTGCCCTGCTGACTCTTGCCAGTCCTGCTGTCACTCACAGCTCCCTGGCAGCTCCTCAGCACTTTTCTGAGGGTCTGTCAGCTCCCTGATGAGTTTGCACAGGGCATCTTGAGCAGTGGCTGCTTCTCTGTCAGCCAGTGTAGGCTCGCCATGTAACAGATATCTCAAAAGAGCAATCTGATCTCAAAGTTGGATAGGCCAGATGCCTGAAGGGATTTGAGATTACACCCAATGTTGTGTGTCTTTGGTGTCTCCATCTCTTGCGCCATCACTGAGGCTTAGACCACAGGTGGGTGGGAGCTGGATTCATCCTTGACTCATACTGGCTCAGCGGCAGGCCTGTGTGAACACCTCACACACAACTGCTGTGAAACCTTCTGACAGCTGTTTTGCACATTCCTCCCTCCCTTCTGAGCAAAACTGGGGCACTAAGCAAACTTAGAACTTCTTTGGGAGCGGGACTGAAAGTCTGAGCTGCAAAACCCCCTTCCCTCACTGGCATCTACAACTTTGTTTTGCAGCTGCCTCTTGGGGAATCTGTAGAAAATGGGATAGCAACGATGTGCCAGTTACCCACAAAGTCCAACAAGGAGAGGCTGAATTGGAGACTGAATTGAAATGCTCAGCAGTTTTCTTCTTCATCAAGAAAAGTTTGCTTGATGATGAGTGAAACCCAGCAAGATTAATTACTTTTCTTACAATTAAGCCTCAGAGGCAAAATCATTAGCTTTGCAGCTTCCAGGCTGGTTACCCTGGGCAGTGGACTTCTTGCATTCAGCATTGCAGGTGATTGTCTATGGCCCAGGGTTTATAGGGGCTAACGAGGGACATGTAGATCAAGAAAGGTTTGTGCTTGGCTGCGTGGTGTGGCAGAGTCACAGTGCACGCGATGTCGTCTGGAGCAGTCAGCGCTGCTGGCACGGGTAGCACGAAAGACAATATTTATTGTGGAAACACAGGCACACATGCATTTTCAGTCCACATACAGCTGTACAGACAGCAACACAAAAGTATTTTTTACAGGCCACAGCCATCTTTGCAAATGATTTATAACAAAACAATCTTTCAGCATCAAACACTTGCTGACAGTTTCTAGAGGACCAGTGTGGTCTGGCAGTGCAGGAGCACAGAGAGTGTGTTTTTGCACAAATATGACATTAAGCGCAAGTATTGCTGGGAGAAAAGAAGGCAGGGTGTGTTCTGGGGCCTTGCAGCTGCATACACAAATAGATATTCTCCCAGGAAAGGGAAAGTATTTGCTAAAAATGAATGTGGAGGGGGACAGATGTTATATTAGACAGTAAAGCATCCAGCACTTTTCAGTGTACAGAGTATTGCATTGCAATTTTCATCCTATACAAACTGGGCAACTGATTTTAAAGCAGATGTAGAAGAAGAGGGGGTGCATCCATCCCCCTGTGAGGGACATGGCCATTCAGTAGCACAAAGCTCTGAACTGGTGCTGACTTTCTGAGGACGATGAAGATAATAAAGAGGTGTTCCATTTTGGTCTCTGCTTTGAGACAGATGGAGGCTTAACTTCAGACTCACCTACAGAGCAGTCTTCTATCATTCCATAGCCTCTCAGGACCAGCTAGAACTGCTTACTCATCAGGATATGGACAAAACCCTACAGGTTTAGTATCTGCCACAGAGAACAAGATTCACTGGACGCCCTCAGCACTTTATTATAGAACTAGGTCTAAATTCACAGTTAACTCAGAACAAAGTAACCGAAAATAGAAATGGTCTTTCAACATCATCCCACTTAAAGTTAATGATCTGCAGCTCAGGTCTGCCCTCACTGCTCTTGGACATTCGTCATTGCTAAAAGTAATAAATCTTTGTGGCCAAATACAGGCTTTACAAGGAGTCAGATTGCATGCTCAATTAGCCCAAGGAAATTGGTCACTTTGCTTAACCCCTGGCATTTGAAATATGGAGCCCCACTGCTGCACCATCCTGCTGGAGCAGCATCCCGTCTCTTCTATTGATGGAGCAGCCGGGGAGGGGAAATCCTCTGCCCCGAGGCAGGGATTCAGCCCTTCTTCACCACACCTCTCCTTGTGTGGAGCAGAGGAGCTTCCCCAGCTCACAGGCTGCTGCAGCAGGGTTTGCCTGCTCCGACCGGTGTAGCTATTAATTACGGAGCTCGGAATGCTTTGGTTCATTCCGTGCTAAATAACAGCCCGCTTCTGCATTATCAAATACCACCTCCCCCAGAAGAAGAGGGGGATGTTTCAAGGGCAGGAGTGTAGGAGCAGATAAGCACAAGCGGCTTTTTTGACACTTCAACAATGTGCTGTGTTTTCTAAGGATTGCCAGTAAAATAAATCTTCTGGCTCCTTCAGCACTCTGCAGAGAGCCCAGCCTAGCCCACTGTCTGACCTCCATGCAGACTAGAAAAAAGTCTAGGCTTTCCCTTGAAAAACGCCTCCTGAAAGTCACTGCTATTTCTTGCCATTATAGCTTCACTTTTCTTTGTCTTCCTCACTAAGCTGAATTCCTTCTCACTTTGCTTGAGGCCTGTTTAACCATTTCTCATTTTCATTACTTTGATCTGAGAATTTAGGCCAAATTCTTCACCAGGTGTCTTCTCATTGCAGACATCAGAGCTCATGTAGTCTCAGGCTCCTGGGGACCCCCTCTCCTTATGCAAAGCTAAATGATGAATTGTGTTCTCACTAAACCCCTGCCCCCTGCTCAGCAGGCTGCCTGCTTTGCCCCTGTTTCTGTCCCCTCTGACTTAGGGAAGGTGTGACAGCCTCAGCACTGCAGTGCACTCAGGTACAACCTGTCAGCCTCCCTCCTCTGTGCTGCTTTCCCTGCCTTAGGATCGACAGATGCCAGCCCTGCAGAAGCATAGTTGTTGTTGTTATCCCACCTTATGGCAAGTCCCTCATGTGCCAGATGTCAGCAAAACTGCTTTGGGCTGAACCTCTAAAGGTCACATAAGCTTTGAAGAGCATCTTGTGTTTTCATGTGACAGATTGTCACACAGAAGGGAGAACTGAAATGAATTGGTGACCACGGAGGGGCTTAGACAATGCTGTAAATACCTGATACTGCTCCAAACAATGGCGACTGCTTTCTCATCTCTTAAGTCCTTTTATCACATATTTCATGGCTTGTGGGCCTGGGTACACCAAAAACTTTCTGTTGCTTTGAGAGCTAGAAAAAATGATGACTGGTATTATTAGCGTTCACTAAAGTACCAGGCATGGCAAGTATAATATGAATGGGATACTGACCTGACACTGCAGTACGCCTGGGACCCTGCACGCCATGAAGCAGTTGCTGTCATGAGGCCACATTGGCCCTACACAGGAGGGAGAAGGAGCTGGGGCTTCCCAGTAACCCATCAGTTGGAGATCTTTTCCTTTCCAAGGGGAGTAGGACTTCATCTGCTGCACATGGAGAAAAAGCTGTTGGATGAGACACAGTGGAAGTCAAAGCTGAAATGAGAAACCAAACCAAACACAATAAATTCTGTCAGAGTGAAAAGGGAAGAGAAGGGGAAATTGTTATGGAATAATTCCTGGAAATACCCCCAGCTTTGTCCCTGAGTGCCTCCATTTTAACTGAAAGGTGGCTGTTGTGGGTGGTATATTCTATATCACTCTGATGTTAAAGACTCCATTTATATCTGCACAGCCTGCTGGTTTTTAACCAGTTCCTATCATATAGAAAATATTATTTAGACTGACTTTCACAATTTGAAAAGAAAAATCTTACACCACAAGAAGCTAGCAGACACTAATTTTGCTGGTGTCAGAAAGAAAAGAGCCTGTGTGTGCTGTTTGGTTTCAGGATCACTGTTTCACGGTCTTGGTTTAACAAAAGTGCAAGTACATTCAGCAGCTCCATTTCTTACCGTGTCCACTTTGTATAAACTCAGGTGGCAGGAGTTATGGGAAGGAGGGAGAGGTTGTGCAGAGAAGAAAAATACAGTGAAAAAACACTTAAAAAGTAGTGCAGCTTGATCTGAAGCAAAATACAGGCAAAAGAGAGGGTGGGTGGAAGAAAAGAATGATTACCATTAGCTCTCTTTGGTTTCCATAACAGGCATGTGCTATCTATTACTAATTTAGCTGATGGGGGAGCCACAATTTCTTTAAAACATGCCAGGACTCCAGTCTGTCTCTCAGCCTGTAATATCCAAACAACAAATTGGGTCCCAGCTGGGATGTGTTTATCAGCTTAAAAAGAACTGATTTTCTCTTCCACAGTCAGGAGGAAAGCATTGTCTGACAACATGAACAAGATCAATGCTCTCTCCCAAACTCCCTGCAAATGGGCAACTTTGGCTATTGGATTGTCCAGATACTGGTTCTGGCTCTGCAGCTTTAACTCTGCCCTATTTCTGGTGGCTCATTGCCATTGTCCATCCCCATCCCCATCCCCATCATCCATCCCACCAGCAGAGTCCGTCATCACCTTTTATTCACCTCCAATATCTTCTGCAGAACTAATTACGCTTTGACCTCTCTGCCCAGAGGCACTGGCTTAAGTGAAAATGAGTCTAAGCTGCTTTGAATTGGACACCAGCAAGCAGGAAGTCTTGGTCCAGATAACTAGGTTTAGTCTCTTCCTTTCTTCCTTTTTTTTTTTTTTTTGGTGCTTTTCCTTGCCTATTGTCTTTCACGTTGATTTTTATGGACTGCTAACTATTAAAGCACAGTGATTTGTACAATACTTCCATAATAGCCTTGCTATTATGTGTAGGTAAGAATGAGATACTGTATCTAATCACAAGTATTTATATGTACAATGATATAACATATTTACTTGTGTGGCTATATAACATACAATTTAATTTGTTCTATGAAAATAGTGAGCCTTCCTTACTAGATTTGTGTCAAAGCATCTGAACATAAATTGGAATTCAAATAAAAAATCACATTAATTTAAAGTATTCTTATTTAACTATTGATAAAATGGCTCAGATGGGCACAGTGTAAATGACAGTAAAATTGGCGTTTACAACAGACCTATTAGACAGAAGGGAATTGGACTGAGAAAAACATATTGATTTTTTTCTACACTGTGCTTGAAGTAAAAACTGTGCGTAGAGAAGGAATCTACTAATTTAGAAAATCTTAGTCAGTTAATTGGGGTACAAATGTTTACTTTCTGCCTCCGTCTCTCCCTCTGGGGGTGATGTCCTAGGGGGCAGTTGAGGGCTGTGGTGGGAAGTGGCCTTCAGCCCTCCCCGAGGACCCTGTCTGAGCTGGTGTCCCCCTCTTTGGGATGATGACCCTCAGTCCCACTGAAGTGAGCCTCACATGCCACTGCTGGGAACATGCTCAGCAGTATTTTCAGAACTGCCCAGGGGCTCCTGGTGCTGCACCTGCCTTGGCTGATCCCAGGCAGCTGCTGAGGGCTGGGGAAATGGCCCTGGGACTGTAGCTGCGTGAAAATCTGCACGAGAAACGGTATCCAACTTCTATGCAAAGCATCTTTTTTTTCCTTTGGACAGCCCCTGCTCAGACAGGTGTGGAAATGTGTGTTTCCCTCCCACTCTGCTTGGGGCTCCCCCAAGCCCCAAGGGTACAAAGGTTTTGTGTTTCTGAGCCCCCGGTCACAACCAGCAGCCCCACGATGCGGCGGTGCCCGCAGAGCCGCGGGGCACAGCTGCCCGTGCGGGGCTCCGCAGGGTCCGCTTCCCGCTGCCCAGCTGTGCCGGGGCAGCCGAGGGATTCACAGCACCACCCTGGCTGGGCAGCAGCCAGCTGGGAGCTGGCTCTGTGTGCAGAAAAACTGGAGGCTCCTGCCTGCAGATCCACTTGGCAAGATAACTATTGATTGCCCCCCTTTCTGCTCTCCCTTAACTGCGAAGATTTGATATAAATGAGTTGCCATGCCGAGCTATGTACAAAAGGATATTATACAATGGGGAAAAGGCAAAGCCAAGCATTTGGCTGAGTTTAGGCTGTTCTGTGCCTTTCCAAGCACGATAAAATTAACAGAATTATCTCTCTGTGTGTGCTAGTGCTTGTGGAAGGCTAATAGTGTCAAAATGGCAAAAGAAAATGAGAACAGGTTTGGGAAGGCAACAGAGTGCTATCCCTGGAAGAGAAGATTTGTGGTTTAATTTGAATAGCGTCACCTTGGAAAGGAGAGTAAGTTATTCTGGGAGAGGAACTCTCCTGTCCATTTCTATCTGTAGGAAGAGATTAAGAAGAACAGCAGAAAGGGTGCTGCTGCATCCCCATGCAGCATGTGGGGACTGGACGTATCTTAGCAGAGAATATTTCCTCACTTATATTTAGCTCTGGGGTATAGGTGATCTCTAGCCATATACCCACCACCCCTGTCTCAAGCTGCCAAATACATTTAGCTCATTTGAGAGCATAAGTAAACAAGTAAAACCAATGTAAAGATCCAATTTAGTTTCATTCATGGATGCTTTTAGCAGAGAAGGAACAAAGTGGGCACGGCCTATCCAGGTGTCTTGTCTCAATTTGGAGTTTCTGCTGAACCTCATCTGGGTAAGTCTTGATTTCTGCAAAATGGAAAGGCAGTTGGAACTTTGTAGTTTGCAAACCTTAATCAGGTCTGACCTTGCTCCTGATGTCTCCCACCACAGATTCTCATGGTGGACATGAGACTTGCCCTGAGTTACAGCAGTTTTTGTGTTCCTAAGCACTGAATTTCATCCTCCTCTCATTCTCTGGGCTTGTCTTCACTGCCACTTCCATCATGGCTACATCAATTGTGTCAAACAAGAAGGTGGGAAAAATATCCCAAAGCTTCTTTTGTCTTCAAGGCTTGGCAGCCCTCATTGTGACTGTGATTTGAGAGGAATGGGAGGGATCATGAATGGTAGAGTGAGAAAACAATGCAATACAGTACCATTTCAGTGCCAAATTCCCTTGAGCTGGCTGGCACAAACATCTCAGCAAGGCAGAAGCGTGGGAGCCACAGGAACCTGAAAATGCAAGAGAAAGCACCATGCTACAGCACTAACTCCTAGTTAACAGAAACATGCTGTTTTTGTAAGCTCTATTTGAGCGTGCCACCCCCAGTCCTAGAGGAATAACCTCAGATTAAACAGCTGCCAAGGCCAGGTTGGCTTCATCTGCAGAGGGTAGGGGGTTGGGTGCCAGTTACTTAAACAAGTTAAAATTTGGGTGATGATGTCTGCTCTGTTAAGACAAGCTCACATGAACTACCCCACGTCAGACACCTTCAGGGAGGAAGTCTGGCTTTTCCCAGCACTGATTTCTTTGTGCAGGATTCCTTCTTGTTAAGGACATCTCACTTAGCGTGGGCTGCTACACAGCATGAGCCTGTCAGTGCTCCAGAGCAGTGTCTGCCATGCCTACATTTGGAATGATAGCACAGCTGCCAAAAATCCTGATAATAGTGTTCTTTGATCATTCCTTTGCCCATCATTTCTCCCATGTCATCTCTGTGGGGAAGTACCTCAAGTGTTGAGAGGTTTGTAGGGAGAGGCAGTTTTTCTGATCTGAACGAAGAATACAGCTGGAAAACGCAGGCAGTCTTTGGCCAAGCCCTCCTCCATGCTGCTGTGCAGCGTGGGGCTGGGGTGGCTGCTGAGTGGGCTGTTGATACCAGCAGTCCCCAGACTCCTCCGTCAGCTTTTCCCACAGCAGATAGCAGAGGATATCACCTTTCCCTGCAGATCTGGTCTTGCTTTTGGGAGGGAAGACTGGGTTTGCATGTCAAGGTCTTGGTAGTGGGGAGCTACAAGGGTGGCTTCTCTGAGAAGCTGCCGGGAGCTTCCCCTGTGTCCAATGAAGTCAAGATGGACCTGCCTCTGGCCAAGGCTGAGCTCATCAGCAAAGGTTGGTAGCACCTCTGGGATTACATATTTGATAGAAATACAAGTGTTATTGCTATAGCTAAGAAAAACTGCAACAGAAAAAGATTTGGTTAATCATTAGATTTTCCTCTCACGACCTGCAAGTAAAATCAAACTTTTGCAGTCCTGTTTAAGATGGGCTTTATGCAAGAAATAATGGAGTGCCATGCCTAGAAGTATGTAGGATGTCATAGGTATCTGGGGTTTGGAACACTGTTATGAGAAGCCACATGTGTACCTTAATTCTCTTTAAGTGTGCCACCCTGCTGGAACACCAGCACGATCTCTCTCCCCAGCACTGAGACAGCTTCTGGGAGATCAAGATTGTTATTTCTGTTTTCCTTTTAAATCTTCCAAACAAGAACTTATGTGCAGCCTAAGCAAAAAGTCCTGAGGCTGCAAGTAGCAGAGAAAGGAGTTATAATGACCATATATGTTTGATGGCAGGTTGTAAATGCCTGGTGATGAGTCAGCTGGAGGTCTTTAGCAGAGGAAGACTTGATCTCAGAGTGGTAGCTGCCACCCATTATCTGCAATGAAACAAATGGAAGCACTTTTGTGTCTTTTCTTGATGTCTTTTTTATGTTCCAGGTTTGGAGATTTCCCTTGTTCCCGTGAAGCAGACTGTGCTGACAAAAAGGAAAATGGTTTGCAGCCAGCTCCAGTGAGGGATTCATGCTGCTGGCACAGCCTGCACGTTCCCAGGCTGATCTCTGGGGCCTGGGTGCTGCTGCCCTGCTTCCATTGCAGTCAGGAAAGACAGAGCCAAGCTCCTTCACCTCTTCCTAACTCCTTGTGTGGACAGTCCTGTCCCAAGGGGATAGCACTGGCCAACAGCTTCAATCACACATGGGTACTGGTTGATAGCATCTGCTGTATCCTTGGTCAGACCTGGTCATATCTGTTCCCTTTATCTGCCTTCCTATCTTTGACCTTCTCCACCTGGATTTGTGCTCATAAAGAAAACAGTAATTTCTTACTGTGTGTTTTTTTCCACACTGTCTGTGGAGTCACACAATTTCTAAACAAGTCAGAAAAAAGATGTAGTTCAGATCAGTCCAGATTGTTTGGCCAGTATAGACCCTCATGGAGTTATTTCACCCTTTCTAAAAAATCCCATTTATAGTCAATGCAACAACAAAAAAATCTGTTTTGAAGAAAAAGAAAAATATTTTGATGCTTTGCTCTGTCACTGTGAATGCTTTATGAGAGACATGCAAACTTCTTGGGACTTCAAACAATTGATCTCTTGGGTGCTGATTTTGGGGTGCTGTCCATCCAGTGCAGGTCCCTGACTGGGCAGCCAGCACCCGCTCCTGACACAGTGCCAGGCGCTCTTCCCACGGGCAGCCAGGGCAGGGTTGGCCTGCGGGAGTTTTGGGGAGCTGTGGGTTACCCAGCGTGCTGCCCCTGCACAGCCCTGCTGCAATGCATTATCAGGGCAGGGCTGAAGATGGCAGCAGGAATTTGGTTTCTCTTCCCATATTTTGTCTCCTTGGGAAGCGCAGCTGTGAGAGGGGCTGCTGCAAATGGGCCTGAGATACAGGTTTAGTTACATCGCTCCTGGGGGCACTGCAAAGAAAGAAACTTCTCTTCCCTTGCATTTAACCCTATTTCATGCACAAAGAACACTGAAGAAACCAGACATTTCCATGTGGATCTTGAAGTAAGGTGACTGCATTCCCTAGGGATCCCCTATTGGATGTGGGGACAAGGGCTGTAACCCCAGACCCATGAGGGGGCCTGCACGCCAGTGCTCCCAGACAGACTGACATCTCCATGCTGTCTCTGGTGGATTTCAGGAATGGGCACCATGTAGGTTTGTAGTGCACAGCTAGAAAGAGAAAAAAGAATTCAAGACAAATCTGCATTTGCATGCTGGATGCCTTGCTCCCAGGGGCTGATGGCGAGGGGCTGGCAGCAGCTGGCTGGGGAGGGGGCACTGCCAAGGACACTGGGGCTCTGCCTGCTCTACCGAGGGGGAATCACAGCATAAGAACTGCTTGTATTATAGCAGTAGGCAAGGGAGGAATGCCTGGTGCTCTGCCAAGTTTGCAGTTGTGAGCACTTGACTCTCAAGCCAACAAGAAAGAGGCCAAGGAAAACAGCAGGAACTTTATTCTACATCTTAATTTATTGATGTTTCCTTAATCCTCTCACAGACCTCATCTGTTTGAGAAATCAGGTTCATATGTCACCTGTAATGTCTCCTTCCAGACAAATAGCACCACAGTATCTGCAATTTTCATAAGTGTGTTGCACTTTGAAGAAGAAGATACATGGGATGCTTCAGCATAGATTGCTTTTAAGTGCTGCAGGATTTGCCTCATCAACATGAAGGTCTATTCACTGTACAGTACATGCTGGTATTAGTTTCAAGTTGCTCAAATGCATCAAAAACAGAGGAGCCCATTGCTCCAGGCGGGCACCGTCAGCTGATGCATTGCCCACATCCTCATTTAGAAGGCAGAAATTGAGAGAAGGCCTCAAAAAAGGAAGAAAAAAATAAGGAAAAAAATAAGCATCCCTGTAAACTTTACATAATTTCCTGGGTTTCATTCATTTTGCTGTAATTTCACACACATCTTCACATTAAGAGCTTATATTGTCAGAGGAGCACTCAGGATAAGTAATGTCACTCAGCGAGTCACAAATGGAAGCCATGTCGGCTGCCATTGCAAAATGGATCTATAACTGGCTTTTTGTCCCTCAATTTGACATGATTTAATCTGATTTCTGTGATTTATGGCTGGGAGGAGGATGCTTGCTGTTCCCCCCTTCCCTCCGTGCACCCGGGCTTGATGTCTTCTCCTCTTCTGACTATCCCGGGTTTTGGAGGCAATGAGTCTCTGAAAGGGCAGTGCCCGTATTGCCCGCCTGAGCTGATTTGTAAAGCAGTAATTGGGAGAGGGAATGTTTTTACCTGTCCTTGCTGACATCCCAGGATAACATGTCTCTCTCATGCCACCCCTCAATTTAGAGATCATGGTGAACCTGGATTTGTAAGAAAAATGAGCGAGGGGTTTGGGGTGAGTTATGGAGAGCTGTAAGAATTTACTGCCACAACATGGAGCTGCCAGTGACAGCAGCAGCACTCGGTGCCACCCCAGGCTGCTGCTGCTTGGAGGCCTCTCTGCATGTTTATTTACTCACTGTAGCTCTGACACAAAACCTGCCAGGTCAGTGAGTTTCCATGGGCTTCAGTGGGATCAAAGCTGTGACATATAACAATAAACTGTCTGTAAAACCTCACAAGCTGCTACTTGAGCAAAGCAAGAACCGTCGCTTAATGTACTGTGTCTGATTTAGCAAGAGGTGTTGCATCCCCGTATCAAATACAATTAACATCGAGATAATCATGCACGTACAGCAGCAGGCCGACACATTCACTGTTGTGGGCACAGTGTGTTAAGGTCCCTGCAGCCTGGTGAGGTGCTCCTGCTCTGGCTGCCAGTGCAGAGACCGCAGCCTCGATAAACCGTGTGCACCTGAAAGCTGGGGCTCTTCCCAGCTCACCCTGCCTGGAGGCCAGAGCATCAATGTATGAAACCCACTTGCTTTACCATCACCTCTTCCCCTGTGCCCGTGCTGCGATTTCCTGCTCCCAGCTGCCAGGTCAGAGCCAGCTGTGCCACAGCTGCTTGCCAGCCGTGTGTGAGTGTGGTGTGCAGGGCAGGGCTCAGCCAGGGGCACACAGGGGCTCTGCACTCGCCTGGGCACTGCTGTGGGTCACACACCTACACCTGTGCACGAGTGCACACAAGCACCGCTGCTTCAAAGTGACCCGGGCTGACAGCACTGGTGGGGCAAATCCGTGCTGCCAACCTAAAACCTCTCTTACTGCTCACCACATGCAGTTCTCTCCCTCTCTGGTGCTGCAACAGGGTGTGGGTATGAGCTGCTGACGAGCTGCAGGTCCCAGCAATGGTGGGTTTGGCATGCAAGGAGCTCCCAGAGTTGCTGAGGTGGAAGGCACCCCATGAAAGGAGAGACGATCATCCCTCATCTCACTCATGTTGCTAGCTCTGTGAACAGCCCCAGGTAAGCTTCATCCTGACCCTGCCAGTCAGGATTTGAGGAACAAAACACCGAGGGCTGCCTTTGTGCACCCTGTGACCAGGCCTCCACATGATGCACCCGTAAAATTTGGGAAGAATTTACTGCTGGCTGTCAGCAGCAGCAGGACAGACAGATTCCTGCCATGACCCTGGTGGGTCACTCACAGCTTCCCCGTGCCCTCTTTCCTTGCTGCATTACACTTGAGTCATGAATATGTGTATTAACTACAGAATAGTCTTAAGCAAACATTTATCTTGCACAGCAATGGCTGTTGCTGAAGACACCGGGGATGGATGTCTAGGAAAACCAGCCCATTTGAGCACAACGCTGGAAATGAGGACGTCCTCACTATAATTTTTTCCTTGGGTTAACAGTTTCCAAATAAGCAGGTGAAATGGTCTGAGGTGATTAAAGCAATAGAGAAGATTAGTTTTGTTATATGTAATCACCTTTGCTTCTCTTTTTTGTGTGGAGTGATTTTCTCAGCAGGATGTGTTATCTATTTTAGGGAATGCTAGTCTTTTTGTTATTCCTTTTTCTAAAAATGTAAATCAGCTTTTTAATCTTTTTGTGTCAATTTGATAGACTGTAATAGCAAGTCTGTTTGGTAGTAGATTCCCCTCTTCCCCAAGCACTTCTTTGTCTTTAATTGCCTTAAGTGTTCTAATTTGAATAAATCTGGGATCACACCTTGGCATGTGGAAATTTGCTGCAGATCTGTGGTGTTCTGCATGAAACCACTCCTTTAGATTTCTCTGTCAGCTCTCACATGTGGAATGGCAGGGGTGGGGAAAAGGTGGAAAATCCAGGTGGTGCCTTGGCAGCAAGAGGGTACAAATGCTGGACCTCCTCTAGGATGGGCTACACCTTCATCTCAAGTCTATTTCACTCCTGCTCCTATAGCGAGTGCACACTTGTCCTTCCCCCTGGCTGCCCCCATCTTCTCAAAGATAAGACATTTTGGGTTAAATGAGGCAAATCTCAAAACACACATGTACCTTTTTTGACCATTGCAACTTCTAACTTACACACAGTGCTGGGACACTCACTTCTGCAGGATTTCCTCTCCCTATGCCTCAGAGGAAGGCATGGATTTAAAATGCTTATTTTAAGTGACACAGAGCAGTCCTTTTTCAACAGTGCTTAACTCTGCTGCCCCCACCCTCTCCTCATTTTGGAGGGAGGACACAGATGCTCATAAGGGGACGTTCCTGTCCCAACCCTCGTGCTGCTCATTGCCTTGGGAAGCTGCAAACCTTGAGCTGTCTCTCCACTTCGGATCACAGAAAGAAGGAAAAGGTGTCATTTGGCATCCTTGTGCATTGAATTGGTGAGTTGAGACAATTTTACCCTGGCAAAATACGTATCTCCATCAATCCCTAGACCTTGGTGGGGTATCCTGGCTGAAAGATGCAACAAGGAGATAATGCTTCCATCAATACGGGATGTGTTCACGATGGCATGTGAGCTGATACAGCCTGTCAGGTACACGACAGGGTGGAGAAGAGCCTGAGAAATTATTTCTTATAGATCACTTGGAAAACAGTCCCTGGAGCAGCCCAGATGAGAAGGGCTCCCTTGGGAGGGCTGGGAAATGCGCATTCATCTGTCAGGGATGTCTCCAGGAGGCGGAGACGGCCGTGGGCTGCCTCCTCGCTCCCTGACCCAGACAGGGGGACCTGTGGACGGCGACCGGTGCCTGCATGTGAGGTGCTCCCTGCACCGGGAAGCTCCAAAATCAGTGACGAGGTAGAGAGGGGCTTCATTTCCAAGGAAATTGTGCTCAGAAGGCGCAGGGCAGCAGAGAGAAGTCAGTCCTTGTTGCTCAGCCTCTGTCCCTGTGATGTCCAACCCAAAAGCTGCCCGGACTGGGGGGAAGTGCTCTTTTGATTAAGTTGGCATTCGCCAGCTCTGGGGTCACTGCCTGCTTGCATAGAGAAGTTAAATATTAGTGGGAAATAAAGAAGGAAAATGCTAGATGATTATCGTGGAGGAAAAAAGGTTACAGTAAAGAAAGGAATTAAGAGAAAAATAATAAGTTGACCATTATTAGGGAGGGAGATGCAAAGAGATAAGAGGGGGAACAAACATCTAGTACAGTATATTAGACTTGGGTGCGGATGTAAGTATAAAATGCTCCACAAGTCCTGTAATTGAGAAAATCCATCAAATGTCCTGACAGCTGTTCCAGCATTTCCAGAAGCGATAAAACTTGAATTTATTTCACTTCTGGAAAGGGGGCAGTATCACCTTCTGGCGACTCTAATGAAATGCCATAAAATTTGAGGAAAAACTGTGCTGTAAAGTAATAAAAAAGGGCAGTCGGCAGCGAGTTGTTTGCTGAAGCACTGTCATAGGGAACGTGGCGGGGCGGGCCTGCTCCTGCTGGTCACGGCACCCAGGCTGGGGGATGCTCTGGGCCCTGGCCCCGCTCCCTGCAGCCACTGTGCTTGCAAGTGGTCACAGCAGAGCTGAGCACGGCTGCGTCTTGGCCCTGGTCAGGAGGCATGGAGGTCATGGAATAACCATTAGCACGTGCCAAAGCTCAGACAGGGCTGCAGAGGAGCTGGGACAGGCTTGTGTGGCATCCACCCACTGCTGGCCAGCCCCAGCACCTGGGCCAGCTCAGAGCACAGGAGGGTTGCAGAGTGAGGAAATTGTTCTAATTTGGGTTTTTATTAGCTGTGTCATTTGGTGACAGGAGAGAAGGTCATTGCTGTTTACCTTGTATGGTAGCTGCTAGGCAATAAGCTTGTTTTTGTATTTAATTCCTTAATTGAAACGAAATTTGTAATACAACATATAAGTTATTTGAAGGCTCCCAGACTCTGTAATTTAATCCTAATTTGTTGGCAGGAGAGCACACCTTTTGCACACCTTTTTTTTTTTTGGCTCACCATCATCTCTCATATAATTGCTGAGACAGTTTTCTTCCATTGCCTAATTTTGTATAAATGCTGCAGGCACCTTGGGAGCCAGTGTTACTACCCCCAGCAGGCAAATATTATGGATCTAGGTAATATACTTAAACAAGAGTGGGAGGAGACATCTAAAAATAGAAAGGAAGGAAGAGCCGTGCTGGCTGTGCAGAGGGAGCCCTCCCCTCCTGCCTAATACTGTCAGGGGCTTGGCACAGTGGGGACCGGTCACACCTTGCCTTCCCTGGGTGACACAAGAGGAAAGTGGCCGGGAAAGCGGAGCAAGAGACACCAATTTGCTCCCACTTAGAGGTTAGGAATGTAAAATCCTTCATGCCAAATGAAAAGCTTTGAATGAGGCCACAGGGATGACCTGGCTAACATGTCCCAGTCGTTATGAGCAGTAAAACACCGGGTACCGCTGGTTTCTGCTGTGGGACACCCTGTGTCCAGGCACTTGGCCATGGCCAGTGCTGTGCTTCCACCAGCATCTCCCACTGCGAGACACCTCCTGTGGCTGATGGACCTTTTGGGGGGTAACTGGACAACTGTATGGGATGAGAAGTCTGTACTTTGGTCAGGCTGTGGTTCCCAGTAGCTCAGCTGGAGGATGAATTATGGGAGTCATATGGGAGTAGGAATCTGCTGGAGGGGGCTCAAATCCAGGGAAGCATCTCATTGCCATTGTGCAGGAGGTGCAGCTGCTCGTGCTCTGCAGCACACGGAGCACTTTCCACCACAGACCAGAAAATAAAGACAAAAAAAGGTGATCTGTGAAAGGATTATGAAATTCCTAAGTGGGCTTGTCTTTTCACACACACCGGTGTGTATTGGCCAAATTGGAGAGGCTGAGCCCTGCTGATAACCTGCGTGCTTTATGCTGTGTTCTCAGCCTGCATCCCTCCTGCTTACAGAGGTGTTGAAAGGACCAAGGGAATGATTGCCTTCAGCCCATCGTGAGAATTCAGAGCCCTTTTCTCCCAGCAGGCTGCTCGTGGTCTCCATTCTCTTGCTTGGCAGCGTGTGCAGTGGGAGCCAGAGCCGTCCCGTGGTGTCTGACCAGGTGCCACAGACATTTCCTAGACTGCTTGTGGAAAAGAGATTTTTCCACAATGACTATTTCAGGGCAGTGCAGGACTTCCAGTAGGAATTATTTGAGTGTTAGGGAGAGGATTTCCCAAGGTTTAGATGACAGTGTATTGGAGGCTGATACTGCAATACCCTTTAGCAGGGCAGAACGAACCCCTTCACAAGGGACGGTGCTTTGCTGGCACTGCACGGGGAGGGATCCAGCTCCTGCCCAGCCACGGGAAGGATCCTTCTGATTAACCCAAAGTCCAGATTTCTACATGAGGGTTTCCATGGCAACCAGGCTGCAAAGATTAAATATTTAAAAATATGGAAGTGATGCTGGTGTGCGAGGCAAATGCAAGAACTTTATGGCAAGTGGTGTCTCTCTGTTCCATCCACATGGATGGGCTGTGGCCCACACCATTGTCCTGCAGCCTGGCTGCTGCCATCTCACCTTGCAAGGCTTCTGCAGGCTGGGAGCAGCCACCCTGCCCATCACTCTGCCCATCATCCTGCCCATCAGCACTGCTGCCCACAGCCTCTGTGAGACATCCCCCATCTCCAAATTATTTTCCACACCAAAAACTTCAGGATTTGAGGCCAGCCCCTTTCAGCACTTTGCTACCAGCACTCCTTAGAAAAGAAGAGTGAAAAATGCAATCTAAGTGCTGAACAAACCTTCTCCAGGCCTCTGCCCAGTGAAATGTCATTTGTGGAGATCTTCAAAGTGGTTGCAATAATTTGGGGTGGGGGATGCAAAGCAAAGAACACTGATTTGCCTTCATTGTAAAGCTCTTGGAAAGTGCTGGTTAGTGAAATACAAATTCTCTGTGGGAAGTGATCAGTTTAACAATATTTTGATGGAAAATTTCTAATCCACTACAAAGGAGCAACCTGCTTTGACCTTGTTTTGTTTCTGACATACTGTTTTACACAAAGCACGTGGCTTGGGAGGCACTGGCCCTGCTCGCTGGGCTAAGATTATTCTGCCAACTCCAACAGTACTCATCCAATGGAAAACCAAAAAATACCACTTACAACAACAGAGGATCTTCACTGGGAGTTGCACGTTTCAAGCTCAGGATAGTCACGTCTTTTCCCTCTAGTCACCCTTAATTTATGGACCCAGCAATTGAGCAGTAGTGGCAATACTAAAGGAGGGCGGTGCCAGCATCGGGCCATCCACAGGGAGGTACAGATGGCCACTCCAGACACAGCAGAGGTTTAATGGCACCACAATTCCAGCTCTCGTCTTTGGAAAAGAGATATTTCATCTCTGAAATGACTGGAAAGTTAGGGAAGTTGAGTTTTTAACGGCACCCACCATACCTATATCCATTTTTAACATTTCAGCCTTGTCTCTAAGGTAGAGTGAGGCTCATTAGAGCTCTTTTTCTAATTAGCTGCTGCAAACAGATTTTATTTTATAAATGCCTGAATGTAAAGTTATTTGTGTACCTAATTTCTTTTTTATGTTACATTTATTTTTAAGTGTAATTCACAAAGGCTTCACATTTATAATTCTTTCAGGGGCATTACAACCAGCGATGCACATTTATTACAACCCCTTAATTTGCTGCATTTTATTTCCATATGCTTTTGAATTGCTCTTGAGCCTGTTTCATGCTCTTCCCATCGCTAAATTGTATTTTTTTATTGTACATAAATGGTAAATAATTGATACCTGCCATCTGGTGCTAATCATCCTGCCAGCCCTATGTCTCCACCCTGTCCTTTCATTCCTTGCTAGCTCTCCCCATCAGTTCTTCCCCTTTCTTTCCCAATTTTCTCTGCATCTTCACCCCTTTGCTCCCTGGAGGTGCTTGCAGTGATGCGGTGCCAAGAAATGTGCTGCTCTTCATCTTTACTCAGTCCAAATACTCCTGACACCTTTCAGGGGAGGCAATTCCCCTGGGGATACTCAATCTGCCATCCCTGCCCAAGCTCCCCTCATCCTCACGGTGTCTCCAGTCCCGTCACCCAGGGATGGCTGCAGACCCTCAGTCGGAGCCACTCTGCCCCCAGGGCGCTGGGCTGTGCAGCACAACTCCTGTGGTGTCCCTGTGCCTCACTGCCTCCTTGCCAGCATTTCCTCCTGTGTCAGACCCCCGAGAGATGAACACTGAATTGCAGGGCTGCGTTTCTCTCAAGCTGGAAGAAAGCAGCCAGACATTAGAGGTTAATGGCAGCAAACCTCCTGTGCTGGTGGCTTCAGAGAGAAGCAACAAGCCAGAAGCCACGGTGACAGGATGCTGTGACCACCTCCTGCATTGTCACAAAGTTCCTCTGACCCCTGAGATTGCTCAGCAGTGAGTTACACAGGCTAAGTACTCTAAATACCATATTTGCAAAGTATCCAGTTGCCAGAGTCAAAGTAAGGAAAACCCAGAGCTGCCTAAAACGATAGTGCTCGTTCCATGAGCGAAACCATTTCTTTGTCTTAGCCTGAATGAAATCTTCCTAGACAAAAATAAAACCTCCTGGAAGGCAGGTTCTTGGGATGGCGAATGTCTGTCTAAATTATTAAAAGTTCAGCAACATTGTGAGTGACCAAAAGCAAGGCTTTATGATGGGGAATGCTTGGGAAAATTAGGAGCCAGCATTATTACCAGCCCAGCCGAGGATAACAGCTGGCGCTGTGCAGATATGTGACCATCCGTGCTGAGCTAATTGTTGATAAAATCCTAGGAGTTATAATTAGCCCCGGTGGGACTCCTCGTGCCGCTAAAAAGAAGCACATGCCTCCCTGTTTGCAGGGCAGAGCTGCAGGGCGGGGGTGGCCCAGCACCCCAGGGTACAGGGTGCAACCCAGACCCTGCTGGGCAGCGCCGGCCCCAAAGGAGGGGAGGTTGGGAATGTATCAGGGGATTGGGACGGGGCTCCGTGGTGGGAAAGGGGGCAGCAAAGGGGCCATGGGCAGGAGGGAGGAGACGCAAGGAGAGCGGCGGGAGGCAGCAGAAGGAAGGGAGAGAGGTGGGGAAATCTGTGCGCCAGCGCCGGGGCTCTGGGAGAGCTCTCACAGGGGAGGTCGCTGCTGGCCATGGGTCAGAGGCAGCAGTCTTTGCCCCTGAATATTGATGAAAAATCGGGTGAAGGCTAAAGGCATCCCTCCTGATGGACTGATGCCTGCAGTGTATTTAGTAAAGAACCAGGCTCCTTTCCATACTGCCTGTATTTCAGTGCACAGGGAACAGTCCTACTGAATGTGCCTCGAGCAACTAACACCCAGCGAGACACAGATGGGCTCCGCTCCGTCCTGAAAGCCCCTTTTTGGCAATCCTGCTTCACTGGGGGACCGATCAATCAATAATTAAAACACGGGCTAATTAAAATATCATAAAAACCTTATCTGAGTCCTCCAAGTAAAATATATCAGCATCTCCACAAGCTACACTGCTTGACCTGATTTTGTAATGTTCCCCAAACAGGGTGGTCTGACTACAGTTTCTTGGTGCTGTGGAGAGCAGGAGCTGACAGCCTCCAGCAGCACCAGTCACCAGCGGCTCCCTCCAGGGCCCTGATGCATTTCCAGCAGTGGTTGCATCATTTGCAGCGTGGTTGCATGCAGGGATGTGCTCGTGTGCGTGCATGCCAGCTTTTGTTTGGGAAACAGGGCGGTTTTAGCTACTTCTATCTACCAGAAACTGGAAGCCCTGGGTCCCCTTGCAGCTGAGCAATGCCCCCACCAGACCTGAGCAGAGTCACTGTGAGAGTGGAAAGCGAAATCCCACCATGACAGAGGAAGACTGAAGGCATTTTACCTGTTTACTACCAGGTAAAAGGTGACCATTCTAAGAGCTGAACTTGCAATATGGGCCCTTTTTTATGTGTTAAAAAATCTAGTGATAACAATAAAATGGCAGTTTTCCTACAGAAAACACAGACTTTTCCCAGGCATCTAAGGTTTAAAACACACCAAGCAGACTTCGAGCCTTGAAAGAGCGCCCCTCTGCCCAGGGACGATTTCCTGGGTGCATTCAGGCCTCTAACACACTCTAGCTAAATGGCATTCATTAGTTCAGAGGAATTTCTTTAAAGGAAAAACCCTGTACTGGAGCCAGGTGCCACCAACGTGTGATTAATAGCAAGTGGTGGGGTCTGCGCTCGTCAGTGGGAGGGGGGTGGGGGGGGTAGAAATGCTCTTTCCCTCCTAAATGTCTTTGGCACAAGCCTTGGCAGCTCTTTCGAAGCTTTTTCTGAAATGTAGCTCACTTGTGGGATTAAAATCTGCTGCTGCATCAATAGCTGTGCGTACGGCAGCAGGTGAGACGCAGCACCGACATTTCGAGGTTATCCAAGCAAGGCAGTTCCTGACGGCAGCTTTGCCTGGGCGCTAATGTTGGCTGCCAGGCCACATCCCCTGAACCCCCAGGCACGCAGGGGAGCGAGCTGCAGGCTGGGGTGTTGTCGTCCTCCTCCAGCTGCCCGGCCACAAGGCCACTCCTGCGCGTCCCCCTCCCGGGAGCCCGGGTCCCCGGGGGCACGTCTGTGTGCCCGGCAGCCTCCGCATCCCTGCGGGACACGGCAATCTGAAGCAATGGCTGTGGCTGCCAAAGCTGCTGGTGCCCAGAGCTGGCGCTGAGGCTGCTGCCGCGTCCAAATCCTCCCACGCCCCCGGCGAGGCTCGGAGGCTGGCAGCGGCACCGGCGGCGTTCGCGGGGAGGGGGGGACGTGCCGGCTCACGGGCCTGAATTTTCTCACTTGTGTCTGATGGGCTAATTATTATTGATTGACATTTTTGGAGTTTTCGGGGCACTTTGGGGAAGCGCAGAGTGTGGGAAGAGGAATATGTTGACAACTTTTTCACATAATCCTTTCCAGCCCCCTCATTTTTCAGTCAGCCATGGAATGTGTCCAAATATCTGGGATTTTAATGAAATTAAAAGCAAGCGGACCCAAAATCCCTTGAAAAATACAACAAACCCTACACAAATTGCCGTTTCCTTCCTCTCCAGCCCCCGTGCCACATGGCTGGGATGGATATCCAAGGGAGTTTGGTGGTGATGTGGGGAGGCTGCCCTGACCCTTGCTCCTGGCCCCACACCAGGGCAGCTGTCCTGGACTCATGGCACTGCATGCTCATCCTGCTTGGGTGATCAGGTGGTGTTTGCTGTGGGCATCTTCCCCTCCCTCCATGGTTTGCCACCAGGTCCTGTGACAAGAACTATTTACGTGACCATCCTCTGCCCAGACCAAGAGCTGCACGGCATCCTCAGTCCTGTTCCAAGGGAGGGTCCAGCGCCCCTGCATGCTGAACTGGCTTAAGCAACGTTTCAAGAGCTATAGCAGCAGGTGTGTATTTATCCTGAGCCCTGAGTGAAACCCCACTGGGAGCTGCACCTCAGCAAACGCTGCTCAGGATCCCCAAAGGGCTTCAAGCAGGTTTGCCGCAGGAAAAAGAAAGCTCTTTGTATTAATAAGTATCAGCCTACTTTAGCTTAACTGAACTGAAGCAAGCAATTTGTATGGCACATGCTGTAACAAAGCAGTTAAAGGTGGTTACAGGGGACAAACAACCACACACTGCACACAGGAGCATCGGCACGTGCAGCACCTACCTGAGCTGCTGCAAATGCATTCGCACAAGTTTAACCACCGCTGTGGGAGGTACCTCTCATATTGTATTATGAACAATGAAAACTGATGTACACCTAAGTAGCAAGCTGGATTTTAAACAAATTTTCCTTGGAAAAGGCTACCCAAACTGCCTGCATGGCTGGGAGGCATCACTGCTTCCTCACTGCCGTGGCTGCTGGCGCCGGGCAGAGCCGGCATGGCGACGTCTCCAAAAGATGCTCCCATTGCGTGCTAACACTGCAAAGGTACAATCCAGACACAGCTGGAGCTCTGGCTCCTACAAGATATTCAAACCTCAGCCTGCAAACACATATTCTTTCTATTTTCCGCGGGCAGCTTGCTTAGCCCTTAGGCTTCCTGGGTTTTGAATTGACTCTGCCTTTTGAGTGGGAGTTTTAAGAAAAAAAACCCCAGCAGGTTGAAAGCAAAGGAGCCGGCTGTGCTGACTAACCTTTTTGATTTAAGGCAAATGTGGGAAATACCGAGGGGAGAAGCAAAGCCTCTGCTTTGTGAGCAGTGCAACAGCAGTGCAGCATGTGCTTAAAATGGATCCCGATACCTGCCATCCTCAGCTCAAGATTATTAATGTTACTTAAGCTAAACAGGACTGGACACGAGGATTTTCCCCCAGCATGGATTAGTGAGCAAGGAGAAAAACGAAATTCAGCAATCCTCTTAGTCATTTTTATCGGGGGTAGATTTTCACATCTGAATCTCAGCTGCCAATTTGCATGGATAATCTCAGATTAGCTTTAGTCTGCAGTTCATTTTTTTGTTTCCCCCCTAAATAAGCCCACTTTTGCAGTGACAAAGGAGACGAACAATTCTTTCGGAGAACGGCTGTGACATCTAAATAACAATGATAAAAAAGTCCATCTAAAAACGAGCAGCTCGGCACTTTCGGCTCCCCCCCCTTCGCTATGCATTATTCATGGTAGACAACAGGACCAAATGTGTATGCTCCCTGTGCAATTACCAGGAGAACATATTCAAAGACATATGCTAGTGCCTCTTAGTGAAAGGAGATGTGCAAGTACCCATTATTTACTAGGCACTGTTATAAAATCTGCAAGTTTGACTCCAAGGTTGCAGCTTAATTGACTCCCCCTGGTAGCTCTTGTCATCCATCTAATTCAAGCCATGCAAAAGCCTGGTTGTTGTTTTGTGTGTGTACAATACTCTGGCTGCTTT
Organism: Climacteris rufus; assembly: GCA_013398175.1. Classification (NCBI taxonomy): domain Eukaryota; kingdom Metazoa; phylum Chordata; class Aves; order Passeriformes; family Climacteridae; genus Climacteris; species Climacteris rufus. The sequence continues at coordinate 3,150,010 of VZRZ01000277.1, read as the reverse complement.
GGCACATGCTGGTGGAAAAAAATGTGGTTTGCATCAATTAACCTTTTTTATAGCAAGGAGAGTGGCTGAATGACAGGACTTTTGAGCAGCGTGTAAAACTTCAGTGCGTCACTCAGAGCAAATCATCACTGAGGACACCCGTGTTATCATCGTGGCTGCCTTTGGCCCTGCTCCCCCCGAGCACAGGAGCCTCGATAAGGATCATCTGCTTGGTTTATTGCCTTCTTGATCCAATAAATATATTTCCTGTGAGAAAACCCTTCTGTTGGATTTATTTAAATCAGCCCCAAATTCATCTCTGCAAACTTCCTTCCTCTTCCTCCCACACTGTTTCTCTCTGTGTGCTGTAAGCTTTAAGGATCTCTGCATTGATTCCTTTCCATATCCTCTTCCCAGGCAAGCAGTAACCTCTGCACACATGGAAATAATTTTCCTTTAGTCACACAGAGCAGTCTAGCTCCTTTTCACCCTACAGTGCATCATCTGAAGATGCATTCACCTTTAGAAATGGTGCACTAAGGGGCAGTGGCATAGAAGCACCACCAAAAGCACCAGGGGAGGGTACTTTCCTCTGTCGCCTTTCACAGTCGAGATGAAGAAATCTCCAGTTATTTATTGTCAGTAGAGGCATTTGACATGGTGGCACAACCACTGCCAGAATAAAGAGCCGTGAGAGGGCCTGGGTGGCTGGTGAATAGCTAATGGGGTAAAAACCACCTCCCCAGTGCCCAAAAGCTTCAATATGCAGGTTCTGAATGCCTGCAGGAAGCTGCCCCATGCCCCGGGGCTGCTGTGGATGGGGGATGAGGGCTGTATCCCACAAGGCACTGAAACCCTCCCAGCCAGACTGGCGGCAGGGACCATCAATCAGTGATCCCCCAGTGCAGTCCAGGAGAGCACTGCGGGCAGGAGGCAGATCTGGCCCAACAGGGAGCTTGGGAGAAGTCGGCTGAAGTTAATAAATAGGGGTGACAAAACTTCCCTGAGTTGGGGATTGATGCTGACAGAACCACTGAAATGAAAGCGAGCAGCACAGTCCTTGTTGTGCTGCTTGCGCCAGGCACTGGTGGACTTTAGGCAGCTGCTCCGGCTGGGAAAGGGCTCTGCAACAGCAGCAGGATGAAACCTGACCAGGAGGAGCTTTCCCATGTGCCATCGAGGCATGTGCTGGGGTGGCCTGCGGCTGGGAGATGTAGCAGGACCAGCAGTGACACAGTGACACAGTGACCTGTGTCATTGCTGCACCTCACTGTCATGCATCCACGGCTCCTTTCCCCTTGGCCCTTCTGCTCAGTCTTGCACCAAACGGTGTTTTCCCCTCTGTCAGGAGCCATCCTCCAGCAATTCCAGCATGGCAGAGGCCAGGGCATCCACAGCACCTGGCTCTCTCCAGGCAGGGCCCTGCAACAAAGGAGTAGGGGATGATGTGCTGGGGATGCGCAGGCACGGAAATGAAGCACCTCCTTCCTTTCAAAGTGGGAATGCCTGTAAAAGGAGGACAACAGTTAAAGTTTTGGGAAGAGTGTATCATACTGTTCCTTAACCAGTCAAATGAACATAAGAATCTGTATGGGAACCCTCATCCTGAATAGGAACAAATTCAAACAAATAGGTATATTTTGGAGAATCAGTGTGAAATATGCACACCTTTTTTCAAGCAGCCCCACTGCCTGCAGTGCTTTGGGAGGTAAAGCATCACTTCCAGCCTGCCGAGACTGGGAGGGGTGACAGAAGCGGCGATCTGGTGTTCTTTCCACCCAAGCCCTTAATGTGGACATGCTGCAGCACTGCAAAAGGGAATTGACTTCACTGCAAATGAAGCAAGGCCTTAAGTGCTTTGTTGAACAGCAGCCGAGCTCTTTGGTAATGAAGAAGAGTGACAAAAGAAATAAAGAAGCAAGCCGTGATAGCCCGATGTGGTTGCAGTGGAGTAGCTGTTCCGATGGCTGCTGGCGTGAGATGACATGTGAATACAATCTATCTCCACATGCTGCTGCAGTCTTTCACCAGAGGCTGGTTTAAAAACCTTGAAGACTTGGCAATTAAGAGGACCTCTAATTGAAACAGAACAACGGTAGCATTTTAATTGCCATGCAGCTCCCCTCCAGAGCATCGTGGTCTAGCAAAAATTCAAGGTTTCCACAAGCAGGTTTAAAAGCAGGTTTTAAAAATCACATAGAAACCACGTCATATGTGTTTTGCCTCAAGAGCCATTTGAATCCTTGGGAAAGGGATTAGTTACTCCACAACACCAGGGCCACAGATTGGGGTAGAAAAGGCACATTGCTTCAATGGGTGACTCGTGCCCTGGAAACCTTTGTGCTGGAGGACAAGGACGCCAGTTGCAAGCACCAGACAATTTAAAATGCATTAAACCATGCTCTGGAGCCCAGATTTGTGCCTCTCTAAAACAAACCACTGGCTGATAATGATTATCAGTTGGACAGGGACAGGGAAAACACATAGGTGTCAATGTCATGCAAACTGGGATGGTGTTGTTCTGATGTGCCCTGTGGAGGTGATGCCAAAGTTCAAGTCACATCAAAGAAAAACAGAACCAGAGGTTTGTATATTTCTTCCCCTTACCTTCCGTTTGGTGGCATTGACACAAGGTTCTTCAAGGAAAGGACATTCATTCCTTCTACAGCTGGAAAGAGAAACACTCCAGGTAGCACTGAGAGTGATAAGAAATGGGATTGCAGCAGCAATCTCACCCCAGGAGAGAGTGTGGACATGGACTCTTCAGGGAAGGAGGGAGATGCCAGAGGTGCTGGGAGCACTGCCAGCATCCCCTGTGGTGGGTGCCAGGGCGTGCGCTGGGCAGGAGCCTCTGGCAAATAGATGCTGTAATATATTAATATACTTTTATAATTCCTTTCATTTCCAAGAGCCCCAAGACATGCTGCAGCAGATAATCCTGCTGATTAGCCAAATCAAAGCTTTGTGAGCAAACCCTGCACACTCTTTAGGGAACTGTGCAACACAAAATCAATGTATTGAAAGAGCGCTCTCCACAGCAAGTGCTGCTGATTCACAGCCCTCAACTGCTTCCCGTTTCAGGGTAAGTGACATCCAAGGAACGGTCACGGTGTTGTTTTCCATTATTAATTATCTGCTGGTCCTAGTCTGGATGGCATTTGAAACATGAAAGACACTATCCCTTCCCCAGGGAGATGAGGACCAATGGAGAGGGAAAACCAACGCCAAAAGAGGAAGTTTCTGCTGTGCAGTCTGTGCAAGACACCCAACCTAGGCTGAAGCAGCAAATGCATATTAGGAACGAGTCTGCAAAAAATGGTGAGCAGGTGTCTGGTGCGAGGGGGAGAGGAAACACAGACCAATGGAGGAAGAACAGAGGTCTTTTCGTCTAACCAAAAGCCGTATGAGGAATCTAAAGCCAATCAAAGCCAAACCCCTTGCTGGGAGCTGGGCACTTGCCACTTGTTTTTCAGGAAACCCCAGTGTCAGGTGCTCCCATCTACAGCTGGTTCCCGGTGCACATTTCAAAACTAGGTCTTGGTCCTCCTTGAGGGAAACAACAGTGCTAGGGGGGAACAGCACCCTGCAGGGCCCCTGACAAAGCCCCCCTTTTCATCACACATAGGGGCTACACCAGAACCTTTGTTTTTGTCCCCCCTGGCCCTGGCAGCACCACAGCAACCTGACGCTCCGCCGCGGGAAGGACCTATTAGATAATTGACTGCATCCCCTGCCAAGGCAGCAGGTAGTCTCCTGACAGAGGCTGTAACAGATACTAAACATACTGCTCTTGATCTCAGCAAAAAAAGGCCACTGGAGTAATTTTTTTTTTAACCCACTAAGTGAAAGCTTTCTAGCTCATATTAATAGGTTTTATCTGATGAAAATGGTACATTCATCATGGAAAGGCTTTTCTTTTTTTCTTCCCCATTAAACTTTCGAAGAAATGTTTTAATTTTTTTAAGCTCTCATTGATTTTTTTTGTAAGCAAAAATGGACATGTTGAAGCAGAAAAGAAATCAATTTCATTGTAAGGCAATTTTCATTTAGGAGAACATTTCAACATACAATTTCCAATTTGGTCTCGTCGCATCCTCCTTGTCCTGTTGTTGCACAGGTCAAAACATTACCAGAGATTGATAAAAGTGCAAAAATGTGAGCTTGTTTTAGCAGTAATTGGTGCTTTTATATTTGTTTCCAGACAGTTTTGTCTAGCTGCTTTCCTCTTTTCCTGTCAGCCCAAGAGACTAACACCCTCAGGTAGCTGTGTGTTGATGCCAGGTTCATCATGGGGAGATTTGTCCCTCTCCCTCTTCCCATTTCTAAACAACTTCCTCAACAAGACATGGAGTATGACCTGTATTTGGGTGTGCAGACACCAGCACCACTAGCACACCACCACATGTGATGACCAGAAAGTAAATAACTTCTCTGTTAAAATCAATCCCCTTGCTGAAACAGTGCCTCTCCCAAAAAGAGCACACTCCCAAAAGCCTTGTGCCCTTGGAAACCTTGCCCTGCTCTCACATCCCAGCTGGGGTGTGGGGAATGAAGAGTGGGGTGGGGGGCATTGGGAGCAGACCCCTGTCAGGGTCCTGCTCCTGCTGTCTCAGAAACACAAGGTCAGCAGCATGGTGAACCACTCTGCACCTGGATAACACCTTCTGCTGGGCTTTTCAACATTGCAACAGCCCCTTGGTGCTGGCAAATACTGGCAGGGGGGCCGCTGCTGCACCTTTGAGCCCCATGCGCCTTGTGGCCTCATTAGCCCCAAATTACATCCAGCCAGGGCCGTGTACAAGCCAATCTCCAGCAGCCAGAGCTTCCTGTTGCCAGCTCAGCACCTCTGCCTGCAGCATCGGACGTGTTTTGCAGTCGTGTCCGTTTGGTACCAACTGAAGGAAAAGAGGGAAAAGGTGAAAAGCAAGGAAACGGCTCCCGCATTGTTCATCTCCAAACGAGGGAGGGAAGCTGCTGCTACAGCCCGCAGGGGCACCATCTGTCGTGAGTCAGCAACCAGCCAGATTTACTGCCGATTGATTAAATTAACATTTGTTATAAGCCAGGGAAGGGAGGAAGGGGGGAAGAAATCCTCTTCACTGCTTTTGAATTATTTATGCCCTGGAAGCCTCCATGCCATGCTCAGGGCAGGCAGCAGCGACGTGAGCTGCAAGTCCCCATGCAGAGGGGTACACCGGGCTCCGGCAGGTTCTCCCAACCTCTGACAAATTATAGCACCACAGGGTGGTTTGAGGTGTGCAGGATGTGCCCTTCCGAAGGGCATTTTCCTCCCGTTGTTTTGGCCACCAGCTCTGTTTTCCCAGTAGCAATGTGAGGGATGGTTGTCAGCACCACCACACTTTGAATTCCTCTGCGAGGTCCTTGCGGTGCAAGAGTGAGGGCAGGCTTGTGAGGGCAGAACAGGCCGGGCGGCTTTGCTCCTGTCCCCTGGCAGAGATCCAGGAGTGGGAGATAACAACCATGCTGAATTCCCAACAATTTGATGTGGTATTTTTTTCCTAGGTGCTGACAATGAATCTGGATTGAGCTGGCTGGATGCTCTCAGATCTCATCGCAACCTGCCTCCGCATGCAGCGCGTACGATGCGAGGTGCTGAACTCAGGACTGGGCTCGGGTTGCTCTGCAGGGGCTGTCTGGGCTCAGCATGTGCCTGGCTGGGAGGGGGAAGAAACGTGCTGGAACTGCTGAGATCTGAGTTACATGGGCCACGCCTGAGCGGGCTGGACCTGCCGGGAGTAAACATCCCTGCAAACCTGGGCACACAGGTTGCCAAGCCAGCGAGGAACAGGCACTACAGCCCTTTTGTTCTTGTGGCTCACGGTGGGTTTCAGAGCCAGCCAGCCCCAATGCAAGGCCATAGCCCTGACCATCTATCTGCAGAGCTGGCAGCCAGCCTGAGTGAGAAATAAGGCAACTCTTCCCTTTCTCCCATGGACTAATATCCTCTGCGCAAACATAGTAAGGATGTGTTTTCCTTCTTTTGGCTGACCTGTTGTACAGAGATGAAGCCTCTTGTGCTCCCACAGGATGATAGGTGAGAAATGTGCTCCCCACAGGGACTGGCACACACAGGAGGACAGGGGAGCTGAGGAAGGAAAGGAAGAGTCACCAAGGGGTGAGGGCAGCAGCAGGGATGACTGTTGGAGCAGTGCCACCTCCTGTCCTCACCAAGCCTTCCCAAAGCCCAGTCACTGCCTGAGCCGCTGCAAGATCTCAACCCACAGACCATGCTGGCATGTGAGATGTCTGTGACCCCCTATAGCCCTGCACATATCCCTCAGACCTCCTGAGTCCCAGACTGCCACACAACTCCCTGGCAACAGCAGGACCAGAGAATGAATTTAGGTATTTAAACTTCTCGTTACAGTCAGCCATCAAATATTCATAGTAATAAATAAACGAGGAGAGGAGGGGCAAGCCTATGGCAAAAAGGCTGAAAAGGGAAATAACTTTTTACAACCAGACCATTAAGTTATAAATCTGGATACGTCCAGGATTTATTTACCATGCGCTCTGGATGAAAGCATGCCGAAGCCACAGCTGCAAGCGAGGGCAGGAGGTGTGCGGTTTGTCCAGCCCTAGGATGAGAGTCGGGGGGGCAGTAACAGGAGGGGAGGCCAAGGCTGTTGTTGGGGGTACAGGGAGAAGGCAGTGAGGAAATCAAGGAAAGGCACCCCTGCATGGCTACATGGGGGCACACGGCAGTGAGGGTGGCAGCAGGACTGATGCCCAGTGAGCTGGGGCACCAGGCAAGTCTCTGACTTCTCACTGCCCAGCTTCCTCCAACTTCAGGATGCTACAGTTCTACCTGGCTACAGTTCTACCTGCTGGGATTTAAGCTGAGGGCTCTGGTTGCTACTGCAGCACAGGTGAAGAAGGTAGCAAAAGCTGAGATAGGGGCTCAGGCCACTGAGCTCCTCCCCACAGGTGCCTGAAGAGCCATTGCCCATGGACAGTTTCACTGCTGTCAGCTGGGAGGGAAAAGACACCTCTCTCCAGTTCCTGCTGCAAGAAAGAGCCCTTCCATCCTGGTTTGCCATAGTGTGGCTTGAAATATTGCAGGGAAAAAGCCATGAAGGAATCTTGACATGAAGGAATAAGACATGGCACTAGGGAGGGACCACATCTACTGGCACCAGCCAGAAGATGCCCAGGTAGCCCCTCCAGCCCCACAGGAGTGATTTGGGTTTCCTTTCCCTTCCAAGCAGCTGCTCAGCCTGAGCTCACCCTCCAGTGCCTGGAGAGACACCATCAAGAACTGTTGCAGCAGATTTGCTGATACCGGGGAGAGGGCAGCACATGGAGGGAGCTCTCTGAACCACTGGCAGGCACAGGTGCCCACCAGAAACACAGCAGCCCCAGAGGCCACCAGCAGGCTTTTGCCCATCACTGGTAGGAGAAGGGGTAGGTGGTGTGGGAAAGCCGCTCTCTTACCTCACAGCCCTTCCTCAGAGCCCTCTCCCCACCCTTACTTTCCCCTGATGACGGTGCCCACTGGGCAGTGCAGGAGCCTTGAAGTGGGAAGGGGGGGCTTTACAAGGCTTATTTGTGTACAAGGATTTTCCCTCAGCCAGGCCAGGATTTCCTAACCCTCCAAGGCCCAGCACTGTAAAGGTCAGGGCGTATCTCAGCAGCACAGTGCATCCGGCAGGGTGAGCGGAAGCCTGGACCCTGCTCCCAGTGTAGATTCCTGGACAATATCACTTAATGAAGCTCCAGGTTTTCTGCATTCCAGGGAGCAGAGCCGGCAGGGAGGGTCAGAGGCATGTCAAGGGGAGTTCAATCCCTGATGAAGTTTCCAGTCACATTCTATTTTAATGTTGAGATCCTCCATTTGTTCAGTTCTTAAAGGTGACCCACAAAGGAAAGCACAATTTGGGGCCATGCCCAGTGTTTGCTTCCCTGTGCTGAATAAAAAGACCTGGAAGTAGGTATTTTTATAAAGCTACTTTTTTGGCATTAGAAATACGGATCTTTGCTCTACCTCAAGACCCTGGGGAGGCAAAAAAACCTCACCTACGGTGTGGTTACAGAAATTATAATGATGTGAGCTGAGCTGCTGTGACTGGAGTAGGCTGTTTGTTGTCCAGTGTTTCTGTTTGTTTTGTTATTAACATCACTTAACTTCAATGACCAGCTGACATTTTGGATAAAAAGCCTTTGTTGAAGCCTCAGAATCCTTCTTCCTTCTATGGTACATTTTCCACGGGCTCATACTCCATCTGCTTCAGCAAAACATATTAACTATCACTTCCATCACCTAAAACAGCAAATGGGGACCATCTTTAATAGCTTTTCCCCTCCAGGACTTTTGTCATATAGAGAAGATACCTACAAGACAGCAACCCAAATAAAAAAAATAAGTCTCAGACCCCAGGGTCCGCAGAGCTGCCCTGGCTGCGCAGGGCTCTTTGCTCTTCCATGAGCTGTGGGTGAAGGAGAGCGCTGTCCTTCCATGAGCTCAGCACAGCCACTACCTGCATCCCATTTTGGGGCAGAATTTGTGGCATCTTCCCATCAGAGACTGCTGGTATGAAGGCTGTACAACTTCATGCAGACTTTTGTCTGTGTGTATCCGTGGGAGCTGCATCCCTGTCACTCCTGCACGGACACTTCCACCCTTCTCTCACCTTTCTCTAATTTCCAGAGCCACTGTTAAGAGTTGGGGTCACTTCTGCTCCCAGGTGTATACCTTTATACTTGACAGCAAAAGCACTTAGGTAACTTAATCACTCAGAGAAACCCACTTCCCCGTGGGGTTGACAGCACTCTGTGATGCACTAAGGTTTTCCTTGCCATGTCCCCACCTTTGCTGCTGGGCCAAGGCTGCTGCCAGCCCCCGAGAGCCTGCCCTGGGCAGTGGTGCAGGGCTGGGGACGCTGCTGCAGCTCTGCCTGTGCTGAGTCACACCCACCGGACGCTCCTGCATATCCCTGCTGGAAAGGTACCAAGAGCATTTGCAATGCAAGCCCAATCTCTGCAAAATAAGACAGCCTGATCGTTGCAGTAGCTCCTGTTACAGCCCATGGCTCCCTTCCCTGTGTCCTCCAGCCATCCGTCCTGCCCGGGTCAGGCAGCCTCCCTTTGGTGTGTGCTGCGTGCCTGATGTTCAAAGCAACATGCTTGGGTGTTCTCCAAAAAAAGCCTACAGACTTGGTCAGCTGCTGCCATAGCTTATTTACAGCCTGCTGTTTCCCCTCCCTTGCTCCTGTCCTCCAGCACAGGGATGGCTCCCACCTTTAGCTCCATCCTGTGGTACTGCCTAGCTGCAGGCATCAATACATCCATGCAAGGACTAGGCAGATGCCAAAATGGCCTTCAGCAACACCAGAGACCTGGATGTTGGCCTTTTATCAACCCTTGCAAGCACAGGGGAGGCTGGGAGGGACTGGCCTGCACTCCAGAAGGATCACAGCCCACGAGATCTCCTTTCCTTCAGCCACAGGCAAGTGGTTTATGGCTCTGTGCCTCCCTTTCCCTGCCTGGGACCCAGACAAGCATCCCTGCCTCTCAAGGCTGCTGTGACTGTGGCTGTGTTTAAAACCCGAGGTTCCCGGACACCATAGCAACGTGGCCATACAAACACTTTGGGCTGGGCCACCCTTTGTTTGGTGTTTCTGGAGCTCTGGTATGACTGATGAGCTCTCATCAGACCAAAACCATCTCGAGCAGGCTCTGCCGGGGCCAGGCTGCTCTTGACGTCAGTAGGTTTGGATCAGGGCCCGTCTTTCAGAGGAGGTGAAGCCAGAGCTGCTCTTAAATTGTGCTGCTTCTGCCGACAGCAGACAGGACAGAGCAGGGTGCAGGCCCACGGTGGCCATGGCAGTGTCTGCCAGGGATGGAGCTGGACCAAATCCACTCACTTTAGCTGGCTGACCCTTTCCACCACCTTGCCCCTGAGAACCCCGGGCTCCTGGCACAATCCCTGCCCTGAGAGCCCCAGCTGTTTCTTAGGAAGATGGGGCTTCCTCTGCTCAGCTCCTCAAGCATCACCCATCATCCCTCCATGTCTTCTCTTCCAGCAAGGTTTCCTGAGGGGACAAGGTTACTGCCACCAAACTCTGTTGACAGCTGGGGGACTGAGAAGCTACAGGACCAGGTCTGCTTGGTATTCATGCTGTGGGAGGCACCAGAGAGACATATTGCAAGATGCCATGGTCCCAAAGATGTCTCTGAGGCAATACTGCAAATGCCAAATAACCAGCAGTGCAGGCTGTTCCAGAGGGTTTCCCCTTCCTGTTGGATACCTAAGCGTCTCCCTCCCAGTCTGAGTCCTTATTACAGTGTCAGAGACAAGGTGAAGGTCTGTGGACAGAAAGCAATCCATTGCCCGTGGCATCTCCTCCGCAGCCTACTCTTCTCATGCCCCAAGGCTCTTGGCTGTGGCTCCTGTTCTCCCATTTTCAGTCTAAATGGGGGCCTCTCCGGGGTCTCCCACAGCCCAAGGCTCCTGGGGCTGCCAAGGCACCAGCCCATTTCCCAGGCTGCCAAAGGGGCAGTGGTGTTGGGGAAGGGTCCTGACCTACAAGGCACAAAAGAAGGAGAGGGCAGGGATGCCTGTGCAGGGTCGGGATTCAGTCAGGACAGACACAAAAAGCTGGGCTTCAGGCTCCACATGCCCTGGGACAGGCAGAGCCTTTGCTGATGTTCCAACGCCGCTGCTCCAGGTCCTCCGGATGAACTGGTGCTTGCCAACGGTGGTGCTCCTCTGGGCACGGCTTCCCAGCACCTGCTGCCCAGGCTGCCGCCTTTGGCTCCGGGCCTGCCCCGTGCCTGCCTTCCTGCTCCAGGCTGGGGGTTGCCGGGCAGGATGGAGCGTAATTAACTGCAAATCTTCCTCCTCCCCGGATTCGTTCAGCTCCGCTAGGTCTCCCTGCTGCTGCTTCCAGACACTTTGTTTTCTCCCAGCTCCTTCCTGCTCACCTTCTTCCATCCCACGGCTGCTCTCTGAATCTGCCAAAACTGCTACATGGGTCTTACACTAATTTTAACAAAGGCTCCCGTTTACCCTGGGGATTTTGTTAGTGTCTCTGTCAAAGCTGCCTTTGAAAGCTTTGCTACTCGTGCTCACTAATAATTTAGTGTTTGGCTTCTGCATGGCTTCCTACTGTTCTCCTGGCTCCACCAGTCTCCCTCCTGCTTCACTCATCTTTTTCCTCATGCAGGTTGGGAGCAGGAACCAGTTAATATTTGATTTTCCCTCTTGACTGCTGTGTCTGGGAGGCATCAGGGGACCAGCCACAGTCGCCCAAGGAGGGAGCAGCAGCCCCCTTAGAGCTATTTGCAGCCCTCCCAGATGTCTTACTTTGCTGCCTTTGTGCCCCTTGATGCCTCATCGTCCCCTCATCCCTCCCCACACCCACCCTCCCAAGGTCTGTTCTCCCTGTTGATAATCCATTATCTACATTTAATGCCTCACTAAAGTCCTCCCCTTTGTCTGACGCTGAAACCCCGACCAGATGTGAAGCTTCTTCTGTTACTAATGGCAAATCCTTTTGCAATAGCTGGTTAGAAAACCGGGAAACCTTTTTAATGAAACAAAAATGGAAACACTGGATTAATTTTCATTCTGTGGGCCTCATCAAGGAGCAGGTTTTGTTTGGCACTATTTGTTTCTTTTTTCAGAAAAATCATTCTTTAGAATTGTGTCTCAGAAGATGGGTTTGTATTGTCAGTACTCACACCACAAAACATTCCCTTTGCTGTGCTGGTGTAGTTACTATTGCTCTCATGGTCCACTTGCCCCTGAAAAAAAAAAACAAAACCAGAAAGGGAACAAGACATGGAAGAAAAAAAAGCAAATGTTCTGTTATGTGTTCAGACTCCAGAAAACTGAGGCCACCAGTAGCATTTCCAGAAACAAGATTGCCCTCTGTCCCTGCTGAGCACACTCGTATGCACAGATAGGCTCCAGGAAGGGGGTGAAATGTGGCTTAAAGGAAGGTCTCCAGTTAACCCTCAAACTGTGTCTATCATTCGGCATAATTTTCAGAGTCCTTCTGCAAACCTCCTTGTTTCTATAAGGTGTTAGGTGGTCTCACAGTGCCATGCAAATGACCATTAAAATACAGCAATGCCAGCTGCTCTGAAGCAGCAGAGCTTAGCAGCAGCAGCATCGGAAGAGCTGCAGTACCCAACAACAGCCCTTGAGAGCCCATGGACAGAGCCCTACCACAGTGGGCCAGCATCTGAATGGAGACCCCCAAGCTGGAGGGATGCAGGTAAGACATCGGCATGTGACCCTTTCTGGTGAGCCAGCACCAGCACAGCACTTGGGTCTTGCATTTGGGCTGCATGTGCAGGGATCTGCATAGGTTTTTTTGCTGAGACAGGTGGTAAGAGGAGATCCTGGACCACAGAAACCACAAACATTGCCAGCAAGCTGGGAGAGAAGTGTCCTGACCAAATGCTTATTCCCATTACTGCAGATATGCCTATTTATCTTTTTCCTTCAGATGCAAGCACTCACTTTTGCAGCTAGAAATTCCCTGACAAATGCCAGCCTGAAATGTTTCATCTCCTGCTCAATGAGCTGTCACTGAACCAAAAAAAAATAAAATTCACAAGGACGTGCCTGCACTTCTGGTGGGTCTTCCCAGAGCCAGGATTTGAGAACTTCCCAAACTCTCTTATGACATTCTTCCAGTTGAGGGAAGTCTAGCTAGTTTTTGAGTTTCTGTCTAATTCAGAAAGAATTTTTGCTTTTAATTTCCTGATGCATTGGCACATTCTGTGAACTGGAAAGCCTGTGTACCAGCAAAAACATGTGTTAGAGCTGTGGAGGTTCCTGTGTCCTGCCATTGGGATGAAGAAGTCGGTGATCTCATTTGATACCCCAAAGAACTGAAACAATAAGCAGAATAGGCAAAGCACAGACACACGAGGCAGCAGGAACACCCGCACTGCCTGAGAGATTCAGTGGGAGCTGGTGCACCAGAGGTGCTGGGCTGTGACTGTGAAGATGTCCTGGGGAGAGAAGAGCAGGCAGACAGGAAAGCTGTGAGGAATGGCTGTGGAGAAGTGTGAGAGCAAGCTGGCAAAAGAGGCTGAAGAGAGAAGAGAGGGAGAGGTGAGGGACCACACACTGGTAAAATCAGCCCTGCAGTCATGAGCAAAGACATTTTTCCCACATGCTTTTTCCCAGGTGCAAAGAAATATTTTCTTGTGAAGGTACAGGTTGGCAGCAGAAGCGCTTCCCCTTGTCACCATTTTCTCTTTCCAAGGCCCAGAGCCTGCCTTTTCTGTTCCCCACCATCACCAAGGAAAGGCAGCCATACATAAAATGATTGACTTCAGTGAAGCCATGGTTTACTGAACCACCTAGCTAAAGATTTTTGGCCCGGAAGAAAAAAAAATCTCTGAAAGGAATAAACCCCCTGGAAGATAAAAATCCTTGGAAATGGTGACAGCATCTTTGCCTGGCTTTTACTCTGAAGGTGAAGGCAGCAGCAATGAATGCAGTGTTAGGAACAACAGGACAGCCCTTCCTGGGCCTGTCATCCTTCAGTCCCCACACCTAGCCCACACGGCCCACAGCTAGCTGTGTTTTGCCCTTAACAGCAGGGCTGGGGGGGTCTCAGAGGGTGAGATGGGCACTGCTGGCTGCAGGGTGTCAGCAGGGGATGCTCTTTGATCCCCTTACTTTTTGCATTTTTTTATCCTGGAAATGTTTTCTGCTGAGATGCCGTCTCAGTCGGCAGGAGCAGAGCCATCCTATCCTGCATGCAATGGTGCCACCAGCACAAGGCACACACTGGGCATTGCTCCACCACTGCAGAGTGAAGAAAAGTAGGTCAGGAAAGTAGGTTTGACAGAGCCAAGGACTGGACTTGTCACCTCACTTGCCATTGGCATGGGAATTGGGAACTGCCAGTGCCAGCCAGTGAGTGGAACAGGCGGCTGCCGGGACGCCAGGCAGAGTGGGCAGCCCCTGCACCTCCAAAGCCACGGCACTGCACGCAGCCCCACTGAAGATCTCCATGCTGCACTTGCCTGACTGATAATTGAAGCAAACTCCTGAGCTGAGGGTGAAGGCACTAATTGCAAATACCCGCTGCTTCCCTCGGAGCGGCAGGACAGCACAGGCGGGTGTGTCACTCTTCGAGGGAAGGGTCTGCCGCTGGTCACTGACAGCAGAACAGAAACCACCGCATGGGGCCCCCAATACTGGAATTTGCCCCAATAGAGTCAGAAAATCACCCACCATGCTGCTGCCTGCTGCAGCAGAAGGCATGCTCCTTTGTTCAACACACTTTCTATGGATGTGCTGCAGTCACCACTTGTGTTCTGTGATGTGCACTCCAAAGGTCCTCTGAACATTTGGGGACCCCAATACACTGGGCTCCGGGATGGGACAGGAATCCTTTCTGCAGGTCAGGGCAGCAGAGAGGATTTCTAATCGCCAACACAGCCTGGTGTTAGCACACAGCAACTTTCTCAGAACAGAAGTTACCTGTGAGAAACCCCACATAAGGGAGGGAAGATTCAGGCCTTGTGATCTCCAAAGCAACTCAAGGCAGAGATAATGGTTGTATTTTGGCAATCAGGGCCCTTCTGCCTGAGGCGGGGGTGACAGCGGCTGGGGCAGCCCAAGAAACACGGACGCAGTCAGCGCCTACACAAACCCGTGTCGCAGGCTGCCCCTGCCGCCCCTGCCGCTGCTGCAGTGCAACTTTTTGGGGGCTAAAACCAGTGCCGCTCCCTCCCGGCTCCTGGCTAATTGCTGGAATGCCGGTCAAAGCGCCCGCCCTGCCGCCCTGCCAGCCGCGGCTCATCCCGTCAGGCCGCGGGCGCTGATGCGGGGCGGCCGGGCGGCCTGAGGGCCCACAGCACGGGCTGCGCCGGGAGCCGGGCACGGGCGGCCGGGAAAGGCTTAGC
>VZRZ01000277.1:3118188-3130493 GCA_013398175.1 Climacteris rufus | reverse complement strand
GTGCCCCGGGCACACACGGGGCTGCGGGTGCTGCTGTGCCCCGGGCACACACGGGGCTGCGGGTGCTGCTGTGCCCCGGGCACACACGGGGCTGGTGGGGCTGCTGTGCCCCGGGCACACACGGGGCTGCGGGTGCTGCTGTGCCCCGGGCACACACGGGGCTGCGGGTGCTGCTGTGCCCCGGGCACACACGGGGCCGCTGCCACCGGCGGCAGCGACCGACACGTTCCGCTGAAATCCCGGGGCACTGAGCACTGAGGGCTTCTCTGTCCCTGGCAGGCGGAGCTGGGTGGAGCTGCTGCTGAGGGCTGCGCTCACCTCAGGGTGCGGGCGGTGAGCAGCAGTCACAAGCTGGGCAGACCTGGAGGCGATTTATCACAGCTGACCAAAGCACTGTGGATGGCACTGTTATTGTTCTGCTATGATATCAGTTTAAATTATTTTTTCCTTTCTGGCAGGTGGATTAATTTTTAATTGAAAATTATTTTTAAAAGCGGGAACCCTTTTCCTTTGTAACTAATACAGGAGAGAGAATTTAGAAAAGCATCCCATGAAAGCAAATGGACTTTATTTCTACAGTCCCTGCCTAAAACCTTACCATTTGAATTTCTGTCCCTTTTTTACTGCTTTCCTTCCCCAGGTGTCTTGAGGAACGAAGGCCAGTGATGTTTACTGTACACAGCCCACGTGTACCTCAGGTTTGCAGTGGACATGCTGTAAAACACACTGCTCATGCCTGCAGTTTCCATCCCTTCATGACTCTGCATCAGGGAACTGGAAAGCCGCAAGTCCCAACAGCTTCACAGAAACCCCAGAGAAAATATGTTGTGCAGGAACACGAGCACGTGAACACTGCCACATAAATGTCAATCACCATGAATCCTAAACATTGGCCATTTGTAAACTGTTTGACTGCAAGTCAAATTGTTTTATGGTTAGAGGAGCATTTAATATACTATGAACAGTTTAAAGTTAGCATTTCATACTCAGAGTGATTAATGGCACCATATTGTATTTCAATTACTATGAGATACTTCCCTATAATAAACGATGACAATAATATTCACATTAAGTCAATAAAAAGCATCTTCAAAGTGTGATGTATACATGCCATTATCACAGCCCAACGTGAAAGCATCACACAACAAGTTAGCAACACTCATAACAGAAACCCCAGGGCCCAAAGCTAGATGTCTGTGTGAGGCAGAGGCACTGCCCTCTGCCTCAGGAATCTGCACCACCTTCTCCACTGCTTCTGGGTGCAACTCCATAAACTCCAGCCTGGGAGCTCATCAAAAGGTGACTGCAAGCATGGACATCCTACAGTCATTTCCTAAGCACTGCTGCTGCTACACAACAGGTCACACCAAGGCCTTTCCTCCTCTCTTTCTTCTTCCACGTGAAAACTCATTAACTGAAAAGGGAAATGATTTTTTCTCATACTGTTTTAACCTGCTTGCTTGCTTTTTAATTGCTAGCTCTGATTTAACTTGAGTGCCCAAGAGCACACTGACTGAAAACAGGTGATTTCCACTGCCTCCCACCTAGAATACAGATGCATTCTCCATCAGAAAGTGGAAAATTAAAAAAAACCAAAACAAAAAAACTGCAAAGCAACAAACAAACAAACAAACAAAACCCCCAAACAAACAAAACAATCCCAACAAAAATCCGTTCAAGGAAATAAAACTAAGAAAATATTTAATTTCAATAAACATCGAATTGTTTTGTCTTGGCATCTAAATTTAATTTTGTTTCATTTTACAAAATAAAAAGACACTTGGCTTGGATGTCAAAACACAACAACACATATAAAAAATTAGATATGGTATTTAACAATATCTAGAAAAAGATTATGATAAATTACTGTTATGAAAAGTGTATTTATAATTAGCAGAAAATGCAGTAAAATGAGATGGTGAAAATAAAAAAAATTTGCAGCATGAAAATCAAAACAAAACATTTCACCATTATCAAAACAAAACAGAGAAACCCAAATGATTCACTTTGATTTTCCTGTTGAAAATTATGTCAAGATTAGCACATTCTCACAAAATGCTTTGATTAAATAAAAAGCTGTGCGTTCTTCAGATGAAAATTTACTTCTGCTGGAGACCTTCACAGCCACTCCCACTGAAGGACTTGGGAGAAAATGTACCTCTTATCACAACTGGCACCTTTGTCCCTCCAGTTAAACATTCGGATCTCCTACCTGAGACCCACACAGTCCCTCTGCTCAGTTGAGGCTCACTTCAACAGTCCCCCTGTTTCCAAGGTAAAATATCAGCAAATTTGTCTCCCACTCCATAAAAAGCAAGGCTCACCCTTTGGTGCTACCACTAAGAAGCAATGAGCAATGAACCAATAACAATGGTATTTCATAAAACTCTACAAAGAATTTTAAAAAATAATAAAAAAAGACAAAGGAGAAAGAGAAAAACATTTTTCTTCACAGGTCAGCTTAAATGCACCTGGTATGAGGATTGCAGAAGAGTGAGAAAATCTCAGAGGGAGTCATTATCCGTAGATCACTGCCTGGGCAGACCCTAATGGCCTCTCCCAAGCTGTTAGAGGCAATTATTTCAACAAGCATTTGTCCTGCAATGAATGGCAAGACACATGGCAATGCCTGTCCAGCCTCTCTGCCCATCTAGTGGGAAGGATACAGCCCCAGGGCGGCAGGTCCGCAGGGAATGGGAGCCCACGGCCTCCTCAGGATGCTCTGGCCAGCGAGGGCTGTGCCGGTCCCTGTCGCACAGGGGGGTTCACCTTGCAGAGCTCCCCCGTGCAGCTGTACCCGTGCTGGCTGCCGCCCTGCTGGGGTGGGGTGGCTGTGGCTGCCGGCCATGGGCTCATGGCTTCTGCAGTGCTGCATGGAGAGCCCTGCAGCAGCATGCTCTGCAAAGCACAGCTGAGCTGCCCCAAACCCTGCACGGCCACAGCCCCGCACTACGGACCGCGCCGCTTCATAAATCCCTGACATTACGACCAGCGGCTGTCACTAAAGCAAACAGACAACTTTGGCCTGCTAGAGCTCCCAGCACTGCCTCCTGGTGCTGCAGCAGCCAAGGCCTGCCTGGGTCCTGCACAGACACACGGGGTGACCATGGTAAGCCAAGGATGGCATTGCATTGAAACCCTCCCACGGTGCCAGCTCGTTTGGGGGCTTGGGGCGTCTTCCCTCACTTTCCTGCAGCCAGCAAGAGCTGCGTCTGGGGACAAGCCATAAAGATCAGCTCATGACAGCAACATCAATGTAATTTTATTAACTGTCTATTCTGCTCTGAACAAGAAAATACCAGCTGCTTCCTCAAGCCTCTATTTAGGGTTTTCTTTCCAAAGACCTCTTTAATTTGTACTCCTAGACTTTTCTACCAGCTTGTCAAAAGCAGGAACAAAACATGCATGACAAATACAGGGGCCATGCGCCCTGACACACACTCTGTCCAAGTCCAATTTAAAGTGGAAATTACTGGTAGAAAACAAATAAACCTTCATAGTTTATCAGTCCTAATCCAATGAATGCTAATAATGTAGGTTACTAATAACAGTATGTAGCTCTCTTCGATACAAATCAAACTTGTACCTCTTAATGTACAGCTGAGAGATGGAGGCAGATGTAGCAGTATAACACAAGTTGAGTCTCCAGGTCAAACCAGGCCATGTCCTGATCACACCGCCCCTTGCTTTTCAAGTTTCACATTATTCATTTCTTGAAACATATGTTCCTACTTAAGCCAATGGGAAATTTGCCATTGACTTCAAAGGGACCCAGAGCAAGCTCCTGCAGCAGTTGCCCTTCTTAAGGAGAGGGACTGTGCATCCCCATTTTGGCAAGGCGTGAGCAATCCTGCCAGCTTATAAAGTCACACTTAACACCACAAGTGCTGGGTGAAAGTTTTTGCAGGAATACTCTGCTAATCTTTATCATAGCAACTTAATGAAAACCATTCCTGAATCTGTGCAGAATTCAGCAAATAGGTTAATAAAAATTATTTTAAAAAATATATATGCATACTCTGCCCAGAAGGGGATTTTTCATGGTTTCTGAGGGTGCTCTCTGCAGCAGAACTACATGCTTGAAAAATGCAAGAGGGCAGAGGTTCAGTCATCACACTTGGTCTCCCTGGGTGGCCCCTGGTGAAATGGAGGGTGGAGGAGCCAAAGGGTGGGAATGTGACCAGTGCTTTTCCTTCTCATCTGACCAGGAGAGGGGTCATTCCCCAGCAGACTGGTACTGACAGCAAGGGCATGCCAGCACTGTATGCCACCCACCCAGGCCACAAAAGGCCTTGAGACTCCCCTGTCAAAAACTCAGTGATGTCTTTTTATGTTACCACGGAGAAAAAGTGATGTCAGAGACTGAGGCAGCTGCTTAACCTGCTTGCCTGCTTCCAAGAGTCTGTAAGAGCTTCTCAGAAGACACCTCTCCCTCATCCTTCGCTCCTCCAAAACTCTGTGTCTCTTTCTCTTGACTCCTGGTTTCAGAAATCAGCAGAGATCCATCTGGCATGATAGGCACCTGCCTTCTGCTTGGCAATGCTGTGGCAGGAGTTATGAGACCCAGAGAGCCCAGCATCTCTATCCTCAGCCACCCACAAACAAGCTCTCAAGGCAGGGTATTGCAGAACAAGACTCAGATCTTCTTGGCTACCACTTTATCATCAATATAACTTCTTAATTTCTTCCCTCAGAACAACTTCTCAGCTCAGCTTCTGCAGGCAACCTCCACTCTAGAAAATTATTTCCCCCACTCCATATAAAATAATCTCATAACATTCCCTGTGGCTTTAATAGTAATAACAGTTACACACTATTGGCAGGAATTGCTGTGGGTACAAAGGGCAGGAATGACAAAGTGCTGGTTCCCCTGCTGAGCACTGTCTCAGAAGAAAGAACAGGTCAACAGAGCTCCCTCAACTACCAAATCAAGCCAGGAATCTTCTTTAGCCACAGATTGCTCAGAGGGAACAGGTACGATAGCCACTGTGCATTAATCTGCAATTTGAGAGAACATGGGTTTCACTCTGGGTTCTGACTTGCTTTGTCACTTTGGGCTAAGCTTTGTCTCTCTCACATTTAACCCATGAACTCCTCTGCTTTGCAACCAACACCCCAGGATTAATGGAGTGCTCTTGGAACTACTGCCTTCCTTCCATCAGACAGGTACCCATCTGGCCCAGTATGCCACATAGGCTGAACGAGTATGAGATGCTCTGCCAAGTGCTGCTGATGCTATAGACAGAACCATGCAGATCCTCAAGAGAAATCAAAGCCAAGGAACAAAGATTGCAGTGGGAGAGAGGTGGCCCAAAGATACACTCTCCTTCTTGAACAATATCCATTTTCCTTTCAGTAGTCCACAGTTGCCCAGAGGACAAGGACTGAGCCTCCAGGAGAGTTCATTTGTGAGGAATTTTTTTTAGAGACTATGCATTGCAAGGTCTTGTTCAAAGGTCTCCCTTCGAACAGGGTGGGGGTGCAGAGAAGGAGAAGCCCTGGCTGTGCAGCTGCTGTTGGGATGGGAAGAGGCTGCCCAAGGGAAAAGATGTTTCTATTTTTTTCATAACAGGAGACTTCAATGAGACACTGTTTAGAGCAGGAGATGCTGTGATACCCAGGTGATGCTCCTGTGTCATGCCAGCAGAGCCAGCAAAGCCCAACTCATAAACCAGAGCAGAGTTTGAGTGCAGTCTCTTTGTATGAATCCCGGCCACTGCTGTGCCCAGCCAGGTACTTTACTCTTCATGCACCTCTGTTGGGGAACATGAAAAGCTGGCCAGCAGGCGAGCAGCACAGGCTTGCTTCCCTGCACGCCAGTATTTCCTTATTAATTCACACATCCGCACTTGACTGTGAGAACCACACCTTCAGCAGCTTCCTTGTAAGGAACAGGACCAAAGGGAAACTGCTAGAGGATGTGAAAACAGAACAGTGAGTCTTCCAGCTTCCAGCCAAAGAGAAGCTTTCTCTTAATGCACTGCATTTCGTTCCTCTGCAAAAAGTCTAGGGAGAAAACCCCAGTGATGCTGCTCTATGCCTTGCTTTCCAGAGAGCCCTCTGCTTCCCACAGGCCCCAAGTGCTGTGGGTATTTGCTGCAGCACCACAGAAGAGCTGTGCAAAGCAGGACCCTCTCGCTGCATGTGCTACCTGTGCTGTAATGTCAGCTCTTTGTAACAGGGCTCTTTATGGCTAAAGCCAAGGCAAACCAACATTTTGTCCAGAGTAATGTGCGTAATAACACAAGCCAGTCCCCAGTGACCATGTACTGAACCATGCCCATGTTCTCATATTTTATTTTAAGACTTCCTATAAACTACTGAAGTGTGATCCGATGCAGAAATTAAAAGGCTGCCAACCCAGACATGCAGCACACAAGTGTGTCTGCTGACAGCTGCACAGCATCTGCCAAGGCTGCTGGGACCCCCCTCCCAGGCCACTCTCCAGCAGCACTGCTGCACTGCAACAGCAGCCCAGAAAGGTCGACAGAGTGGACATTTCATGAGGAAGCTGTAGGAGTCCAGCCTAAACTTGAGACTCAGAGGGCTTCCTTGCAGCTCATTATTATTTATTATTTGTACTGTAGAAGTACCTGAGAGCCTACTAATATGATCAGAGACTGTTTATGTCAGATGCTGAACACCAACAGAATAGCAATGATAACTGCCCTTGCCAAGAGGTTCAGAGGCATGCAGATCACTTTGGGCAGAAGGGAGGACTCGAAAGACCGCAGAGGGAGTAGTTAGATCCAGATGGGTTCTGAGCTCCTGGTGGGACCCAAAGGAAATTGCATTTCTCACCGATACCACTGGGGTTGTACCTCTCTGCCTCTGGAAGCTTTGCCCCACCATCATACTCTGACCACAACAGCAGTGTGTCCTGGCTTTGAAAACTGGGAGACAGAGACCAATCCTAATGCAAACAGCCGCAGCCATAAGGTAAAAATTATTACAAGAAATACAAAAACCCTAGAGTATTGAACAAACCACAGCAGAATAAGACTCCTTCCCCAAAGGGGAAACTCAGTCCTGTTGCATAATGAGCATGCTTGCTGCCTTTTTGGGACAGGGAGTCAAAAGCCTCCATGCCAGATCTGGATCAGGCCCATTCAATTATGACTTCTAACTTCCCCTTGAAGCATCAGGCTTTGGGGTTTTTTTGTCTTAGCCCAGAGAACTCAGCTGGATAATGTTTCTGCTTCACAATAGCATGTTTTGTTTTCCCATCAAACATCTTCTGCGTCTAGCCAGCGATCAACTTGCAAAGTCCACTGAGACTTCTAGATGCCCTAAGCTATGATTATGGGTTAGACCCATTCCATCTGTAATCCTGGAGAGTGCTCGTTAGCTGCCCTGCAATTAAACCCACTGCAATGTCCACAGGGCACTGATTTGAAAGACAAGGGGAGCCAAAAGGTGTCTGTTTTCAGGAAGGAGGGGAGGCACAGGAACCTGCTGTGCTACACTCTAGTGTCCCCTTTTGTTGCTGAAGATCTGAGGAACAGCTTGTGACTCACTGGAGGCCAGGAGGCACCTCCACCCACTCAGGCCCAGCACAGAGATGCCACCCTGCTTCAGTGTGTCCCATCCAGAGTCAAGTGCCACTGACGACTGCAAGCTACAGCCATGCTGCTCCCCAGCATGGATACAGGAAGAGAAACCACCTCTGTTCCCTGTGCCCTTCGGATGCTGCTTCTGGGCTGCACCTGCCAGAAGGAAGCATGAAATACTGAACTGCCCTGCAGGTCACTGAAATGCTGCTGTGCAGGCATGGGGCCAAGAGTAGCAACATTCCTCAAGGAAAATGAGGTCTGAGGAGCAGATGAGAGGTTGGGAAGGGGTGAGTTATCCTTCTGGAGGGGGAACGGGGAATGTCTGGGGCCTACAGTGAAATGCTTCACTCTAGGAAAGGAAGTTGTGTCCCTTTTTGCTGTTTCATTCTTGTTAGGATTTTGGTTGTCACCAGATGTGGACATGGATACAGATGCATAGACGTGCTGGAATATCAGGAAGTGGCAACCCTGAACAGCAGGGTCATCTTTGAGCTCTTCTGCTGCACCTCTGACAGACACCTGTCCATAAAGCACCATCAGAAACCCTCCACTTCCACGGCAGCAGCTTTCTGCATCCACTTCTGCAGAGGCTGCAACTGCAAATCCAAGCATGGTCCAGTGCATTTCTCAGTACTTCTCCCCCTCTTTGATCTTGCAAGGCTCTCCAACCAGCAGCAACCTCAACTCTACCAATCTGCAGGCACAGCCTCTTCCTCTCCAGGAGAGACACAGCCTGAAGAATTAACACGTCTAAACACCCCCATGACAGGCTCTAAGTACAGAAAAGCTGTACTAGTCCTTAGTCTGAGATGGGGGAGAGGAAGAGACACAGCTGGCAGCATAACACACAAAAGTGATGGTAGAAGAAACTAGTAGCCTGGACACCTGGACCAGTCTGTCCCTGAAGGAGAAAGTGCTTTAGCACTTTTACTGTGCGGAAGACCGTGGGGTTTAAAACTGCATTATGAGCTGTGTATAGGGGACCTCAGCGTAGCTGTTGAAACATCATTGGTAGCAAAGGAGGTGTATTCAGTGAAATGTTTTAACTATGAATTGATATACTCCCTGATAGCTTTATGGCATCTTGTCTCTGCCCAAGTCAAAGCAAAGAAACACAAAATCAACACTCCAAAGCCCCCCGCAGACCAGTCATTAACCACGCCTTGCCATTGCTTCTGGGGCAGTGGGGACAGATATATAACAAGAGAAAGCAATCAGAACAACCAAAATTATGATTCTATGCACACCAGTGGCTTGCAGGGACTCAGACAAGTTCAGGGGGTGATTCTGCGCTCCTGACTTGGAAAGGGTAGAAAAGGTTGTTGCCAGAGGTCCTACGGCATGCTACGATAAATTCAAGCTCCTCACAGAAAACAGTGATGTCACCTTTCCTTTTACTCTTGAAGAGCAGAAGCAGCAAGGAAATTCTTTCTTTCTTTTCACTAAGACTAACCACTCTCATTGCCCCTTAAAGTCAAAACTATAACCACTTCCCCTTTCCCAGGTGCCAAAGCCCATTGGCGCTATTGCACTACCAGTTATACCCTTCCCTGCACCTTCCTGACATTTCAGCAAGTCACAGGAATGATGAAGTCTTTCCTGTGCAAGCTATTCTCCTCACCTGCTATGAGACAAATCTGTGCTCTGGCTGAAATGCCTGTCCTTACTCCCTGCAGGTCCAGCCTGCACCCTTTGACTGAATTTTTGTGTAGTCCTCTGTGCCCTTGAGCCCAGCTGTGTAGCAGTGGCGAGGTATTGCTCCTCCTCCACATCTGATTGCATTGCTCTCTCTGTGATGGGTGGCGTGGTTGGGCCAGAGCAGGGAAAGTGGCTATCTGCCAGGAGTAAGGTCAGTACAGCCTGGGAAATGACAGCTTGGCAGAAATGTCCCACCGTTACCTCTGGGTTAGCACAGGTAGATGCCACCTCAGGTGCTGGACTAACAGCATCCTACCCAGTGCACCACCACATTCATTTTTGTCTAGGCTTTTCTACTTCTGCCAAGTGACAACACCATTCTGCTTTCTTGACTGACCTCCAAAGCAGAATATCTGAGACAATAAAAATGCAATGTCTGCCTGGAAACCACCCAGGCAAGCAGCCAGATCTGTAGCCCAGCTCTTCACCTCAAGGCTCATAGCCAAAATCCTGCCCTCAGACACAGTTCCTCCTGAAGCCAGCCAGAGAAGCAGACCAGCATCTGCTCATCAGATCTGGCCACCAGTTACAGTGCAATCTGGGCACAGTCTGGGCTCTTTGCTGGTGTAGAGCAGCTGAGCTCCACAACTCAGAATAACCTTCACCATGAGGGCAGAAAACTGGCAGTTCCTACAGGACATGCTTTCATTTGAAAGTTCAGGATAAGATAGACAACTAGAAAGATTTTAATTGATTCAAGTAAGAGCTACTCAGTGGCAAGCAAGGTGATTATCAAACAGAGAGGACTCCTGGGCTGCCTGTACGCCAAGCTTTGCAGTAAACCAAAGCAAAAACAACCCATAGCTCGCACAGGCCAGGTTAGAGGGGAGCTGGGACAGTAGACCACTAAACTTTGTACGTAT
This sequence comes from Climacteris rufus, assembly GCA_013398175.1. Lineage (NCBI taxonomy): Eukaryota > Metazoa > Chordata > Aves > Passeriformes > Climacteridae > Climacteris > Climacteris rufus. The sequence goes on along the minus strand of VZRZ01000277.1, from coordinate 3,120,379 downwards.
TAAAATGGTGGTTATGCTAAACATGGTGAAAAGTACAACATCAAAATGTTGTTCAGCTACAGGAATTACAAAATTTGCAAACAAAAAGTTTAAGATATTTAGATGTTTAAGTAGCTGAGAGCACAGACCTTTTACTGCTTTTGTCCTCTATTTCTTTGCCTAGGTCAGAAAAGCCTCTGCATACGCATTCGGCCTTGTTCTGACAGGCTGTTAAGGATAACTGCTTATAGAAGGCTTTTTCTGAAACAGGTATTTCTTGTGTAACCCTCTCAGTACGGGAGTGCTTTATAATACCCAAGTGCTGCTTCTTTCCACATCTGACCACCTTTGTCAAGTTCTCTCCTCTCCAGTCTTCAGAAGTTTTCACTTCCAAAGGTGCCCAGGAGAGGTGTTGCTTTGCCAGACTGAGGCACGCTTGGAATGGGTAACAATGGTCTGCAAGACCTCTCCAGCAGCGCTTGCTGCATTAACCTTCTCTCTCATCTTCCCACTAACACATACATTTACACATTTATGGGTATATTTATGAGAAAGAGTAGTTTATTATTCATGCCCAGCCTCACACACAGCTTCTTTGCTAAGCTAAAGATGCCAGGAGTGGTTCTGTTTGAGACAACCTATGGGTCCCCAGGTGAAGGCTGGGGATCACATCATTTTCACAAGCAGCTTGCAGGAGACAGCCAACTTCAAGGGAGCTGTCCCTGGACCATCCAGACCTGCAGCCTCAGGTCAGCACCTGAGCAACAGCTCCCACGAGCCATCCTGCTGCTTCTTCAATGCAACCATACAGAGAGCATTTCTGTAGTGACAGGACCATTTATTTGAGAAACCTGCCTACATCCAGTTCTCTCCTGATTGCTGCAGTTCTTCAGCAACAGCTTCATTTCCTCTTTTCACTCTACATTTTGACTTCTCAAACTAGAGAAGTGCTTACTCTGCTTCACTCTTCTTGACAGCACCTACAAGAATTTGTGATTGGTGCAGCTGGTATCTGGGCTTTCTTTAGAGGTTTATTCTGACAAGTCTTCTTCAAACATAGCTTTCAAAATTGTTAACATGGACCCAGGTTTGCAAAAGGCATTTTTTCTTTGTCACCAAGAAAAAAAACATACCCTGAACTAATCAGCACTGATGAATTCTGCTGCCTCATATTTTCACATCAGTCTGAATGGGACACGTGGGAAGAGCTGTATCTGTACAGTGGCATTGCACCAATTTACACCAGCTGGGGCCTGGCCCTGGCACACTCATCCAGGTGCAAAAGGAAGAGAATAGCGAGTACAGACATCTTAGTCATGGCAGTGAAAATGTAATGAAACTGCTCTACAAGGAGATAGTTTAGCAATCCCTGGCAGCATCTGCCTGCCCTGATACCCAGTCCAACTTACAGTGCCGACAACCCACCATTAAAGGACACCAGGGGGACGTTCATCCAGCAGCCTCGTGGCCACATACAGCCCTGGCAATGCAACTGATGGGACCACAGGGCCCTCTGAATTTGAGAACAACAAAGACAACATATTTCTTCTATTACTGGAAGTCCTTCCCCACCCCCACCATCTTTAAATGAGCGCACTCAGTTCTGCAATCCTTCCAAAAGCAGAAATGCAACCATGCCCAGTGCCAGAGTGATTTTGGGGAAGCTCTGCGCTACACTAACCATTTAAGGTCAAACAGCTCATTAGCCAACCCAAACTAGCACTCAGAGAGGGCTCAGCTCACAGCTAAGCCTGTTTAAATGCCATGATAGATGCCTTAGTAAGCACACAAGCGTTTCTGGGGATAGCCTGGCTCCATCAGCCCTCAGAAGCTGGGCTCCTGTGGTGTCCCCACACAGGTTCCCTGCACGTACTCCTCATGCCGGTGGATCCTACTCGGGCTGTATTCTCACTCCTACTCTTCCCAATGCTCCCACCAACTGCACATCTTTCCCCAGCCACCTGCGACTGCTCTGGCCACTCTCAGCCCCGGGGACTCGAGCGCTAGAGGCCGGGAACAGGCACAGGGTGGGGGAAGGACAGCGCCAGGCCCGGCCACGACTCGCCCGGCACCCGCAGCCCGAACGCCACAGCTCCGCACCGCGCCGCCCCTCAGCGCAGCACTCTGCCACCGCCGCGCGCCCCGCCGCCCCCTTATATAGCGCCCTAAAAATAGCTCTCCGCGCGCCGCCTCGCGAGCCGCGGGGAACGGG
>VZRZ01000277.1:3051287-3117725 GCA_013398175.1 Climacteris rufus | reverse complement strand
GCTGGATCTATCATTGGTTGATTTTCCTCCTCCTTTTTTTTTTTATGATCAAAAACAACCCCCTACCCGAGCAAACAAACACACACAAAAGCAGAAAGAAAGGGTCTTGCTCAGCAGCAGCATGGATGTCTTGGCTAGTTATAGTATATTCCAGGAACTCCAGCTTGTCCACGACACCGGCTACTTCTCAGCTTTGCCATCCTTGGAGGAAAACTGGCAGCAGGTGAATCATTTAAATTACTCCTGTAAATCTCTTAAGCGCAGACAGTCGATGCATTGAGGCTGCATTTCTGACTTTATTTTATTTTTGTTCTTTAATTCAGGGTTGGGTTTTTTTGGTGGTGCCTTTTTTTTTTCTTTTCCTGCGTGGGTAGACCTTTAAATCTCTGTATTTTTTACCATGACAAACTGAGCAGTCCATTCAAATCTGTCTGCCTTCAGTCCTTTCTGAGCACACGCGGCAGTACCTGAGATCCGGTGGCATTCTTTAGGGTTTTGTTTTTATGATGACTACTATTTTTATTTTATTTTTGAGCTTAGATTTTTTGTTTTGTTTTGTTTTGTTCTTTGAAAAAGCCTGATCACTTCCATCCAGTGCTGACAGCTGGCAGCTGGTGGAACTAGAGTAGATCATTCTTATTTTCAGGTAATTAGTATATGTCAAGAAAAATTGTAGCTTAAGTCAGAGGTGGAGGGTGGGCAGGTGTGTGAAAGCATTAGCAAAAGCTTTTAGGCTAAGTTCAATAACTAGAAATGTGACTTATTTTTCATTCCTTTTTTTTCCCCCTTTTTCTTAGAAGATGGGGAGAAACACACACTTCTTGCTGTCTTGAAACAATGACGCCTTAGGCTGGTTCCAGTAAACCAGTGTGTTTTGAGGCACTGTAGGGTTAATGTGCAGACAGAATTAGGATAAAGATGGAAATCAAGTATTACAAATGCATTAAATGATGACTGGTAGCATGAATAAATCAGAGCAAGGGGAAGACTAGGTTACAGAGAAGAGCTCTATAAAATGCACTATGAACCCAGTTGTTAACTATAAATAGTTATCAGCTGGGATATTGAGGGAAAAGGAAAGACACCATTCCTATTTATGCCAGAATATTGTGAGATAGTCCTGTTTCTTGATGTGATTTTCTGGCAGAGGTGATTCACCAGGTGAAATTCTGGAAACTGGTGTCTCTTTAAAAGAAAAAAAAAAAACATCTGCTGGTGGGTAGAAATAGTGGAGTGTGGCTGGGATGACATGTGGTGCTATTGCAGCGCACGGACCCGTGGCACTATCAGTGTGAGAACAACGAGCCACTGCATTTCATCTTGCCAGCATTTACCCGAGTCTTGGCTAGTGTAGGGGTAGCCTGTGTTAGGTCTCCAGTAAGTGACAGTTTGGGATGTTCATTTAATTTTCCTTAGAAGTGTGTATGGTTCCTTAGAAATGTGGCAGAGCTTCGGGGAGTACTCGGGCTCTAGCATTGTCAGCCAGCTGGACCGGGGCTGGGTCTTAAAAGGTTTACCGTAGTAAAATCGTTTTGGCTTCAGCTTTGTACATATGTGCACACAAACGAGAGCTTTATTGTCAGCTACAGGGTGAACACATTTCAGGGTTTATTTTGCAAAATGACCGATCCAACTTTGCTTTATCCTCCAAGGGGGAGGGGATGCTTTTTGTTATTAATATTCAGCGCACACATCCATGATGGTCGCATCTGCTTTCCTTTTATATTTTTAACATGCTAATTAAACCAAAGAGGTTAATATAATTTAATTTTTTTTTAAAAAATTAATAGCATCGTTGTGGGATCTGTTGCGTATTTAGTTGCTTATTAGTAACAGTCCAAACAGTCCAAAGCGACATAGTCTGTTGACACAGCCAGCATGCTTCAGGCAGTACTGCCAGTGATACTCTGTCTCCTTCTGCCTTCTTTTATGTGTGGAAGAACAGCAGTCTTTTTTATACAGTATCACGTACCTACCCAATCCCACTGTTACCATTGCAGAATTTAAAGTCACACTCCTGGTTAAACCCCGTTGATTCTCCACATATGTTTAAAAAGAGAAGGTGAAAACAATTTGCTACGTTTTCCCTTATTTCCTCTCCAATCCTGCAACCAGTGCCCGATGTTTCATAATGCATCCTGTATTTACGGTTTGTTCCCCTGTTGCTGCCTGCACTCTCCTTGCAAACAACAGGCAGCAAAACTGATGTGTCAGTGGTGGGAGCCGCTGAAGCTGGCTGTGCAGAGACCATGCTTTTACACGAGCTTGGCAGACCCACTGACACAGAGACCCCAATTTAATTCTTCTAAATCACTTGCAAATGTAATCACGTCTTGGGGATTTATTTATTTTAGGCAAACTGTCGCAACTTTGAGACAAAGAATGTGTGTTTCTAAAGGTACCCTTTAAAACCAAATGCTGTAGTTGAGACCCCAGGGAAGAGAGCTGGCAGGGCAGTGACTGATCCCTGTGGGATGTGTCAGGAATGGGAAACAGCAGCTTTAATTTTGAGTAAAAACACTTGAACAAGTCTTGCCTCTGCTCCAAGGAAGTGCTCTGGTGCCATACCTGAGCTTCACAGGGGCTCCAGAGCTGTGCTGCTCCCAGCAGCAAAGCAGCGCCCCAGGAGACTGCTTCAGTCTTTTAAAAAGGCGGGGGTGGAGGGGGAACGTAGTTGTGTGGGTTAAGAGCAAGCTTTGTTATCATGTTGTGAGCTCCGGTTTTGTGATTAGCAGCTACTCGCGCACGATGTGCAGAGGTTAGTCAGTGCCAGGTCCTGCTTCGAGAAACGATGCTTACTGTGAAATGGTACAAGGTGCTCTTGCCCCATTGAAAATCAGAGCGTGTCTTGGGGTGAAGGTGTTGACACAGTCCTGTCTTCCTTTACTCCTGAGCCTGGACAAGACTTGTAGCTGCTGGCTGAGGAATATACGGCCGGGCCAGTTGCTCATATTTCCGATTGTGAAACACGCGTTACTCACGGAGGGCACTGACAGCACAGGCAGGTTGCTAAAAGCTTGCACACAGTCAGCTGATCTCCTGTTTCTCCTTCCCACTGCAAGAGGAATGTGAGCAACTTTGGTATCTCTGCTTTTGACAATTAGTGTTGGAGTTGAATGAGTGCAACCCAGCAATATGTACAAAACAAACAGATTTTGTGTAGGAACAGATCCTTTTGTGTAGGTTTCTTTTTTAGAAGGAAAAAATACAAACAAAAAACCCCTTATTCAGCCCTGGACATGCTTTGCATTGTGCAAGTGGAAATACCTGAAGTGGAAGCTGGAACTGAACTTGTGATATGTTTGATGTTCTTTTAAAACACATGGTGGGAAGGGAGAGCTTGGGTTTTAGGCAACAAAAACTTATCTCCACTGTGAGCTCTGGGTGTACTCCTTCAGGCAAAACACTTTTGAGGTCAGGAGGATTTTTTTCATGGAGTGGGCATGTCAGAATCTAACGAGTAATTAATAGCACAATTTCATCAGGAGAGAGAACGTTGTTTAGCTCTTCCAGCAGAGGTGAGCCTCTGTGGCACTGAGGAGGGATTAAAGGAAAAAATGGGCTCTGTGCATTGGGAAATGAGTTGCTTCCTGTAAGTCAGCTGGCTGGTACCTCAGCATCTGTGTGTTTCTGCCTGGTGCTTCATCCTGGCTCTGATTGAACTGTCCTAGTTCTCTCTGTCCCTGTGAGCTGACTCTGCAGTTCAGGACCAGGGCGGGGGGAGATTTCAGCACCTGCGTGGCTGCTGCGCTGCAGCAGGAGCACCTCTGGCCACATATGCCATTGCTCTGGGGTAGCTGTCTCATGTGGCATCCCCGAGATTGGAACCAGACTGCCGGGAGAGACAGCACGAGGCTGAGGAGTGCCTCATTACTCTGCAGAGGAAGGAAGTGGGTAGGAGGCTGTTTTTGAGGGAGATGACTTTGAGGAGCATAGCCTGTGCAGCTGCACATGGTCCCACTTGTGCCAGGCTGCACAGAGGGGGAGAGCAGGCCTGAGAAGTCGGAAGGGGTGGACATGTGCGTTCACTCTGTTCTTTCTGCTGGGCCTTCACAATGTCATTTGGGGGGTCATTAAAAGATCAGGGTGCAGAAGGCATCTTTTGTCATCAGATATGCCTCTTCCTAGGGGTGACATTTCAAACTGTCCCTGTTATCCTTCTCTGTAGGCCCCTTGATGGACTCTGAACTCACTGTCCTATTGTAAATAAAGGGTCTGATCAGAAGACATTTTGGGGCTCTCTTCACATTCTGTGGGGGCCATAGGGCAGCCTCTAGCATGGCAGTTCCCATAATGTCAAAATATGGGAGCACAAAGAGCAGGTGGATGCACAGAGTCATCGTGTGTGCAGCTGATGCAGCTGTATAAAACCAGCAGGGCTTAGGTGCCAAACCCTGGTTTATTCTGAAGGAGATAGCCTTTCCCACATGTGTCAGCAGGCAGCACAGGTCTAATTGGCTGGCAGAAGTGGAAATGGCATTATATTGTTTGCCTGATAACCACTGCCTGATAACATTTCCTCTTGCCTCGGCTGACCCAGCTGCTCTCAGCTGCAGCAAACAATGATCCTTTCAAGAAAGATGCACATTTCCTGTAAAGCAGAGGATTGAGGAAGCCTTTGTTTTGCTGTTGACCCTCTTGTATAGCTGCTTTTTCCTATTTTTAATCAATTCTTCAGGCCTCAGTTTCTCTCTTTGTGACTGACAACATCAATGCTAAGGCCTGATGGTTTTTGCGGTGCTCAGGAGGCTGAGTTTTGACCCATTCTGGAAAAGGTCTTTGAGATCCCCGTGCTGTGTGAGAGCAGAGTATCCCAAGGTGACTAATCTAGCAGAATTCTTGCATCTTAATGCTGACTTTTGCTTGGCAGACAGGGTCATTTTCAGGCCTATAGGAAAAATTTCCACTCCTACTGGAAAGGAATAAATCACACTGAAGAACATTCCTGCCTCCCCATCGTCTCCATTGTTCTAGTTTAATGGCATAGTTGGCCACTACATAAACTAAACCATCTCTTTTAATATTGCTATTTCATCTTGGTTCCAGTCACAGTGTAACACATTTCTTAAGTGCTTATAGTACATCATGCCTCTTGAGAATAACTTTCAGAAATGGTTGACTTCCAAGAACAGCCACATGTGTAATGCAGTGTATTTCAGACTTGGAATGCTGGTCCATTTGTACCTGCAGTCCCTCTGCTTGCTCCATGTGAGAAAGCACGCTCCTGTCACCTTACGGAAAGAGATGGGCAAAAAGGGGAAAGACAAACTTGAAAGTGCTGTCTCTATTGTTACATGATTTCTTAATTATGGAATCTGTTGTTAAAAGTGATTATTTCTTGGCATTCTGAAAGCATTGAGCCCCACAATCCACATTACAGGTCTGAAAATAGCTGATAATGTGTATGACTTGTATCAAGTGGTTTTGAAACGGGGTAAATACTTTTAAGCAATGCACAATCATAATGTGGGTACTCAGCTAGAAAATATTTTCTCTTACTTGTTTGGAATGCTTAAATCTACCCTCCCCCAAGTCTACACATTTCTGTATGACCTATTGAATAGGCAATGCATAGATTAGAATAGGCCACATAAAAATAATGATATATAGCTAGTCTGCAATGTGATCCTTCCATATGGAAATGGCAGAAGGTTTTCAGTTCCAGGTAGTAATTTCATACTTAAGCTCTCCAGGGTTGAGGCAAATGGTATCTTCTGGATATTGTTGGTTTTTTTTTTTGAGGCTTTGTCAAATGATTCCCCACTAAAACATCCAGTGTGTTGTTTCTCCATTCTGCCTTGGGAAATGTTATAGGGAAGCAAGAAGGGAAGCCGCTTCTGTTTGACTGTAGCTGCACGTGAACGACCTTGATCACAGTTGTCCTTATGAAACAAAGGGATTTTGCTCACTGACTGAGCAATATTGGTGTTTAGTGCATTAAGCAAGGGGGTAGTAGTACACCTCATCTCCTATCAAGTTTGTCACATTCTGCAGAGGGGGAGAGAAATTGCAGGCTTTTGTTCACCACGTTCCAAACCTCCTTAAAAGTTATGCGCAGGTATTGTAATTGATGGTGGTTTTGGTTTTATGATGCTAAATATGAATTTTTGGAGAGATAATAAAGGTGTTTGCAAGAATAATGCCGAGTCCCTCTTTCTGCTTCTCTGGACTCTCAAGTGCCTCCTGTCCATTCCTGACATCTCCAATGTCCCCACGGCTTCCAAACTCCCAGCAGCCCTCAGGAGCTGGGAGTGCCATTTTTGTGGTGTCTTTCAGGCTGACATTGCAGGAATCACTCACCTGAATAGCTGTATTTCGTCTCCCCACAGGTCCTTTTTGTACTATGGGTGCTTCTACCTTGGTCAAAATTAGTCTGGATGCACTTGAACTGCAGAGTTCAGCTGATTCTGTAGCAAACAAAACAAACCTGCCAGGAAAAGAACCCCCTTCCCAACATTGCCACTGTGAGTTAAAAAAATCCTGCGTGAGTCCCAAGACACTGAGATTGTCTTTAAAGTCACAGACCTTTTATTTTTTAATTTGATGTTCTTTATGCTGTTCTTGCATCTGAACCACTGAAGATTTGTTTTGTTGTCTTTTATTATCAAAAAAACCCTGACAACCTGGGGTTTCCAACTCTTACTTGATTCCAGCAGCATTAAGAAAATGCCAGTGCTATGGCATTTATAGGGATAGGTGTGTACATCAGTAAAAGCTCATGTATTGCTTTGGTCAGCAGGCTGTATTTGCTATCCCTGCTCTGGCAGCAGCTGGTGAGGAAGACTGCTTGGCTGATCAGGTTGTTAGTCTGCCTGTGAGCGCAGGGTTCATATCTCATTTCCCTCCTTAGAAGAAATTGTTTCAGCCTTTATGCTCAAAGGTAGTTAGACATCTTGGATTTAATCAGGACATCAAACCTTTGTTTCTCAGTTCTTCAGTTACAAGATGAGTTGGCAGCTCTTCTGTTCTGATCTGCTGCGGTGGGGATTCCTGTTCCAGGTTTGTGTTGCCTGGGCTCAGGGGCTGGGGCAGCCAGCCTGTCTGGAGCTGTGGGACCATATCCTGCCACACCAGCCCCCGGGACAGCTCCTGTGCAGGGAAGCCCTCAGCAGGGTGTGGCATTGCTTCTATCAAAAAATCAAAAGAAGGTTCTGAAAGGTAAGCTTAAATCCCCCTTTCCAGAGGTCTGTGTTGTCTTTGAGATAGTCTGTACAGGGCACTGATTTGACCCCTTCTCGAGTGATTTGGAGTTGAGTGTAGGAAGGTCGGGCAGAAGGCATTTAATTTTTTTTCTGTAAAAGGTTTAATATATCAACTCTGATATATTAAGCTGCTCTGATACTCTTTTAAAGCAGGTACCCATCCACTCACTCCCTGTTCTTGCATGTGAAGGATCCTTTCCAATCCAAAACGTTTCCGCTCAGTGCGACTGTGTGTGCATGATGTGTGTTACCTTTTGGAGAACTGTTCAGGTGTGTGTGCTGCACTGTACCACACACACCAAAGAGCCCGACTTGTTTACACAGAGGCTGTGTATTAGTGTTTGCTGAAGGCCCACCAACCATACTTCTTTAAGTGTCATAAGGGTTCTGAATGTGGTGCTTACAGGCAATGTCTCACATTTCCTAATCCTCTTGTTATTTCCCAGCATTGTGGACCTGAGTGCAAAGCTGGAGTTTAAATCATATGTGGGGTCAAAAGCTCCTACTCTGCAAGGGATAGAGAAATCGTGACACAGGCAAGCTTGGGAGACAGTGTGATGGATGGGGAAGGATGCAAAGGAGGAGGACACTGGCTTGTGAGAGCCTCTTCTGAGACGTTCCAATTAGTGTCTTGATTTACAAATCCTGCCCTTAAACCTGTAGCCTCAGAAGCTCAGTTTTAAAGGGATGCTGATAGAGGGTTGATGTTTGACCATGATAGACCATGTTAAGCCAGCATGTTCTGACAGAAACTGCAATCAATGGAAGTATCTCTATCTACATAGTCCAGAAAACCCTGGAAACAGGGGTTGTGTATTTTGGACAGGATCATCTTGCCCACCTGCTGCCTTTGCAGCTCTGTCACTGCAGCATTCTTCTGGTACAACTGAAGTGAAGTGACTGGAAATCACAGTGAAAATGGATGTTTGTTTAGATTGTATGGTGAGAAAAAAATGCATGTGTCAGGACAAGTAAATTAGATTTTAAAAATGCTTTCACTACTAATAGGCTACTGTGGTGTTAGGCATTTGGTTTTAATCCTGACTCCCGAGTGGGCAAAGTTCACTTCCATAGATAAGGAAAGTTCTTGAGTGCAGTTTCTGCTGACTTGCCTTCACTCCAGCCCAGGAGGGGAATCAGCACTGTGCTGAATTGCTTTGTGCTGGTGGGGGTGAAGTACGGGACTGCCTTTAATCGCCTGCCTTTGTTTTCCACCAGGGCTGGATGGAAAACAAAGGTTCCAGTGATCAAAGGCCGTGGTGAAAACTGTTCAGTGGGTGGAAGAGTAGAAGGGGTGAGAGGTGCTCCTGCCTGCTTGCTTTTTACACCCAAAATGTGCATCACAGCACTGAAGTGTGAGACCCAGATTTGAGTCACTGCTTTGCTTGATTGAAGTCTGCCCTTCCAGATTATGTCTTAGATGTGTGAAATTTCAGTGGATAACATGTTGACTCCAAAATGAATATATATTCCAATAAAACACTTTAGGTTGGGCAAAAGTTTATTTTTTTTCTGAAAATGTGTGGTAGAAATCTTTCAACCAGTTGTACTTTCTAGAATTTCCTGAGGGCCTGGCACTTTTCTGTGTGAGAGACTTGGTTTGGCTGACATCTTCCACTTTCTTGTCAATTTTAGCTTTTCATTTCAGGTCTTGCGCCCCTAAAACTTGATTAATTTTTCCCAGCTATTAGCAGTTTGGCTTGTCAAAGGTGTCCGGACTCTCTGCATCCTGTGACTGTTGCATCTTTTGAGAATTGCATCCACAACACTATGTGATGTTGTGAGCAGCCTCTGGATACTTCTGGTCTCTTACCAGAGTGCCTGCGCTCCCTGCCTCAGTGAAGAGCCTGGCAAGGCACGTTGATACACAAGATGCACAACAGCAGTGCAGTGACACCTTTTGCTCCTCTCCTTGCACCTGCTGGTCACTGCTCTCTCTTTGCCAGCTTTGCCAGTGAGGTGCTGTGCCGGTTTGGTGTCGGTGCACTCACCCTGCCTTGGCATCTCTGGCTTGCTGCTGGATCCTGGATAGGAGGTGCCCGCATCCCAGGGTGCAGGCTGGGCTGAGAGCTCAGGGCCTTTGTTCTTTTCCTGTGGCTGTGCAGTTTTGAAGGGTGCCAGCCCTGCAGAGCTTGCTGCCTGCTTTGAGCTAGTGAAAAGTACTAAATAATTCTTGTTTGGGGTTTTGCTTTTTCTTTTCTTTCTTTTGGCCTCCCCTGTCAGCCTGGAAAATGTGCTGCTCCGAAGAAAACATTCTGCTCATCTGCAACCTACTACAGCTGCTGTGTGAATAATTAAGTATGGAAAGGAGGAAGGGAGAGGGGAGAAGAAAGATGGGATCTAGTATTTCATATGGAAAGCATCAAGCCAGAAGTGGCTTTGTTTCTGACACGTGGACAGTGGAGAGGCTGCATTTGCTGCACAATGGCAAATCGGAGCCAGTGGAAAAAGCCTCCCTCATTAGTGTCTAGATCAGATGGTGATGAACTTCTGTGTCTCTTGGTTTTATTTTTAAATTTGTCTGCATTTTAAGGTAATAAGGGACAATCAAAGAGCACTCGACTGATTTCAGAATTCAGCCAGTTTGGGCAAAATAGCTCTTTCCTGGCTCCACCTGATGCTGCTGTCCCAGTTCATTTTGGTGGTGTCACACTCCTCCCCCAGCTGTCTATAAGCTGTGCCAGCACCTCAGAGTGGCTGTGAACACCTGAAGGTTGCTATCAATCAGATTCTTACCAAGGTATGTGTTTCTTCTATTTTTGGGGGGGGGTTGATCTTTCAGGATAGTGTTAAAGTATGTTAGTTGGCTTTCCTGCTCAATTGTGGACACAGGAAGCTTGGGTTTTGTGCTGAGAAAGTTGGTTCTGATGTAAGCAGGAGTCTCGGAGAGCTGGGGTTCTAAGAAATCTGTGGAAGAGCACTGGGGGTTTAAGTCAAGTAGGGAGAGGAAGGCATGTTTCTGTCTGATCAGACCAGAGGAAGAAGGCACTTACAGTTTTGGAGGTCTCCAGTATCTTGGAGAAAGAGGCAGACTGCTTTACGTGATGTGACCCAGTGAAAGAGCTTGAGAATTTCAGGGTAGGTGGATGTCACCTGGAGTAGTTTCCTACTTTCTACTGCAGGGAAACAGTGTAGACCTCTCTTATCAGCACATCTCTTAGCTCTCCTGTTTTCAAAGTGCAAAGAAAGATTCTTGTATGCAGTGCTTGAAAATGGAAGAACCTGGTTTAACCTAAGGGGTTTTTTTAGAGGGAATGAGTCAGTTAAGGTCAGGGGAGCTTTGCTGTTTTTAAATTGATTTCAAGTTGAAACCTTCCAGACACAGGCTGAAATATCAGTCTCCAGTGCCTCTTGGATGAAGTTGTTTGCTTGAATAAAACCCTGTCAGGATCTGGGATGCTTTGGGGTTTAAGAAGGTAATATGGGGGCCTTGGCACCATGCTGTACTTCTGAGTTGGCTGTAAAGCTCATGCTTTCTTTTCAGACAGCCTTGGTTTTCTGTTCACTCAAGATTGTTTTGTGTTTTCCGAGTGACTCCTTTATGAATCTTTCTTGAATGCTGGCAAATAAGTTTCAGGGTGCGCCATTTAAATACTCTTTACTGAATGTGCCTAACTTGTCTTGGGCTTTCTGAGTTCTGGGGGTTTGTTTAAAACATGAATAAGCCCCACTTATTTGAGGGAGAACAGAAGAATGCCAGTGCAGAGTTTCTGGTGTGAAAGACTTAGTAGACAGGTGACTGTCTGGGTACTTCCCAGCATTGTTTCCGAGTGCTGAGAAGAATGCCAGTAGATGCACAGAGCCCTACAAAGGCTGCACTGGGATTTCTTTCTCCAACATGAGAAATACATTTCTTTGAAGAACACTTTTGAGGGAGAGCAAGGGAAGCAAGTCATGTGGGTTTCTTACTCTCAAATACCTCTAGTGTATGTGAGTCCAGGTCTTGAGTGCCCTAGCTGGACACTGAGTAAATGCTCTAGGTTGAAGGCTCCTCCTCACTGGGACTCTCTCATGTGAATTATCTTCATGAACTGAGAGCCATGCCATATACCATTCAATGGTTTCTTGAGCAAGCTGCGTCTCTGGTCAGGTGGTGTTGCACTATGGTGTAAGATGGGAATTTCTGTTTCATTTCCATTTCTTTAAGTGGAAAAGGTCAAGGAGACCTTTGGTATTCAATTCTGAATGTTTTTTCTCTTTGTGAAGGGAGAGAATAGTATCCACATCACATTGGGGATTTCAAATCAGTGACTGCAGATCTGCCAAAGTTACAGTGAATTTACACTGGCCCAGTGTCCGTGAAGTCACCTGGCACCTTTCAGGAGAATAGTCTATACAAATCCCAGGTCTTGTCAGGATGTGGACTAAATATGAGGATGTGGGCAGAAAACAGCACACCCATGTTAATGATTTGATTATAACGATATTGCTGCTCTATAGCTCTCATAAAGGTATTTTCACTGGTGTTGGGGAGGAGATATTCTCAAGTGCTATAATGAGAGAGTACATTTTTTAAAATGTTGCACAATGGGCCACTAAGTTGTGCTCTAGATATATTGACTTATTCCCATTTTATAAGTGAGCATGGCCTTAGGCATCCTATAAATACCATTTCTCCCCCCACCTTCAGCTAATAAATTATGGAAACGGTACCGGAAAGACATTTTCTTTCCATGAAGGAATGAGAGGTCCTGAGCTGCCCTCTATAAAACTGAGGGTGAAGCATGATTTGTTTTCAGTGGTTTTATAAATGAAGAAAATGTGGGTGTGGGAGGGAGCTAGAAGATGTTTCCAAGAGCTAAATGTGGCCTCCCCAACACTTCAAGGTAGGATCATGACTGGTGTAGGCATTGCTTCCCCCAGGACAGTCATACCCATCTGTGAAATGATGACAGAATGAGAGAGGTCTCTTAAAAGTCTCAATGCATTGATAGAAGGAAGGTTCTCATTCCGATTTACCCTCAGACTTTCATATCCAGCAGTGGAAGCCAATCTGAAAGTGGTTATAAATGAATGTCTAAGGGAGCTCTTTGTGCACTTCAGTGAACCGTGTCATCCAGAGCTAAGACTTAATTATCAGAATGGCCTTTTTTGACATTAAAATCCATTTCTGTACATAAGTCCTCTTTGAGACCTTTTTGCTTGGTTTTAATGACGTTGAAAAGCTGTAGCGTAAATGTGTGTGTGCACATATGGATGGCCAGACACGTTTCATTTTGGTAATCCATCACATGTGTACTATGTGTCAGGTTGGAAATGTGTCTCAGAGGAGAGACCAGGTTCATGGAAGTGGGGGCCTTCCTCCTGCTCTGGCTGGAGCCCAAAGCAAGTCTCTGTCATGCCATGTCATGTCATGTCATGGTGGGGGGAGGACCCATTCTGACTGCAGCTTGGCCTCGGAGGTTAGAGAAGGGTCAGAGAAGACCTTGTGTTCAACAAGTGGGTTTTACTGGCTAATTTTGGAGGCAAATAAGGTTCAAGAGCAGGGTGCACATGATGAAAAGCGTTTTTGGTCTCTGTCTTCATCTAGCAGCAATAAACTGTGTATAAGCAAATTTGGCCCAGAAACAAATAAGCGAACTCTGGAAATCGGCACTGTTAGATCATGACATTCTTCTGCCCAGGTGCCATTTCTTAATGTATGCTTCAGTGGTGCTTTCCAGTGTCTTTTGAAATCTCCCAAGTGTGAAGCCTTGCTTTCCTTGGAAGCCTGTTCTTAAACCTAACTTAGGGGAAGAGTATCTAAAAGGCTGTTCTCTTTTGCTGTCTGAGTCTGATTCTTCCCCTTCCCATATTCTCTCTCTTCTCATGAGCAAGTCTGATGCTTTGTTTGGATTCACCCTGTTCATAGCTGCACACAGCTGTGATGCTTTTCCCTGTCTTCATCTATATTAACCCTTCCAAGGATTTTTTTATCTAAATGTAAAATGAGACCCCTGCTCATTGACTGGAGATTACAACTCTGACTGCAGAATAGATGTGATAAATAGTAATAAAGGTGTATGTCCCTTTGAGTTCTGTTATACTTTCCATCTCTGTGTTCCTTTCAGTTTTTCCGTGTATCAGATATTAAGAATGTGTCTTTGAAGCTATATTGGTCCTCTCTGTGTCTTATCTCTTCTAGGTCTCGTCAGCCTTACTGGATATCTGCTTTGTGTTAGGTGTGCATGTTGTGTTGCTGTTTCTTCCATAAATGCATTCATTTGTGTTTTTCCAAGTTCAATCTCAAGGATTTATTTCCTATGTGGTTTTCTTTATAAACTGCCCCTTTCTGCTGGCATCACAGAAAAGCGTAGCATTTCCTCCTTAAGCCCTTTTCCCTGCCTTTCTTCACAATCAAAGCTTTTTTATGAGTTTCCTTAGTTTTCCAATTTGTTTTTATTAAGCATGTTTTTATAGCAAGGGCTGTGATCCATCAGAGTAAAGAAAAACAGAAAAAATTATGCCAAATTTGTGTTTGTTTGTTTAATGAAACAGACTTTAAATGGGATGAAGTCAAATTGGTGTTGACTTGACTTGATGGTAGCTGGTTCTAAGTGCTGGCTTTTGACAGTGAGTCATGAAAGATCTCAGCATTTCAAAGAGCCTAAAAGCACAAATATAACTGTGGGATGATATTAGTATTGGGAAAAGCTGTTAGAGCTGCTATGCATTATAGACCTTTGTTTGGGAAAAAGTACCTGTATGCTGGTTAGTTAGTTAAAGACCACTGGCTTTACAGTTGATGAACGTGAAATGGTGTTTAACCAGGGCCACGGTTAAAGGATGAAGACCCCTTGAGTTTGGGTGCCCACCCAACACACCTCTGCCCTTCTCTTCACAGAATCAGGGAGTGGGTAAGGTTGGAAGGGACCACAGTGGGTCATTGGGTCCAATCCCCCTGCTCAGGGTCATCCTGGAGCACATGGCACAGGATGTTGTCCAGGTAGTTCTTGAGTATCTCCAGTGAGAGAGACTCCACAACCTTGAGCTCCCTCAGCCTTTCTTCATAATAGAGATGCTCCAGTTCCTTAATTGTCTTTGTTGCCATCCTCTGAATTTGCTCCAGGACCTCTCTGTCTCTCTTGTGCTGAGGAGCCCAGAACTGGATGCAGCCCTTACCAGGGCTGACTGGAGGGGCAGGATCACCTCCCTAGACCTGCTGGCAATGCTCTTCCTAATGCACCCAGGATCTTATTGGCCTTCTTGGCCACAGGGGCACACTGCTGGCTCATGGGCAGCTTATTGTCCACCAGGACCCTCGGGTCCTTTTCCACAGAACTACTCCAGCAGGTCACAGGTGCCTGTGATTGTTCCTCCCCAGGTGTGGGACCCTGCATTTGCCTTTGTTGAACTTCAGACTGTTCTCCTCGGCCCACCTCTCCAGCCTGTTGAGGCTGCACAGCTCTCCAGAAAGGGAGGTGCTCCAATGTGGGCAGGGAGCAGCCTGCCCAAAATGGTGCCTGGTCAGTGGTGGGGTCCCACCGTTGTCCCCCTGGAGGGTCCTCCCCTCTCTCTGCCACCATCCCCTGTGGTGGGTGACTGTGGTGGCCTTGAGCAGTGTGGCTCCCTGCACCGTAAAAGAGGATTTGCCTTAGCTGCCCACGTAGGGCAGAGGAGCCGGGGGAGGGACAGAAGGGGGACACAAGAACCTCGGCTGCTCTGGACTGCGAGGCGCTCTCTGTTTGCTTGTTGGGACACCCTGGACTCTGACCTTCCTGCTGTGTTTTTCACTGTGCTGCTTTTAATCATCTGCTCCTTGGAGTCAGCTTGGGCTGCTTGCATGGCAGAGAAGTGTTCCTGGTGTTTCAGAAGATGGGCGATTCCCTTTCCTTCCTGTTTTGAGGGAAGCTGCTGGCCCCATGCAGGGTCTGGTTAGGTTATAACAAAACAGTGGGGCCTCATCAAATAGCAGTGAGGCACACAGCTGGCTGCAGGCAGTGGGACTCTGGGGGTTCTTGCTTGGTTCTGCCTCTGTGAAAACTTCTCACAGAAACTGTCATCTACCTCCTCATTATTCAAAAAGCTCTGAAGCTGTGGGTATCCATGAGGGATTTTTGTGTGGAACATGAGGACTGTAAAGAAACAGGTCCTCAACCATGTGCTGTTGCTAATGATTCTGCAGACTAGCGTGTAAAAAGCCAAATGTTTTAACAGAAATTAAGGCGTGAAAACAAAGGACCTGCTACAATGAGACATCACATGGTGTCATTCTTATGACTCGATCATGTGATTGCACTGGTCTACAGCCTGGGTGGTTTTTTTCATCGAATGATTTCCTGAAAGAGTTGAATGTGCAGAAAATTCTCTGTCCTTCCAGATGCTAATCAGAACAAAAGTTGAAGTTCAGAAATAAAATATGAATGAGAAAATTGTGGGAAAGCAGCACTCTCTGCCCAAATCTTATTTCAGTACCAGGAAATGTGCTGCCAAGTTTGAGCAGTCTGTAGCAGCAAAAATCCTTAGCAGTACCCCAATAAGTCAGAGAACCTGACACCTACAGTCTTGGAAGCAAAACTTGCAAGTTGCCTTTTTGAGGCTCAAATTTTCCATGAGTAATGACAGAGCTGTTTCAGCAGAGAAACATACATGCCCTTTCATCCAAGACCCTGAGATTTAGAGCATTCAGATAGCTGTTTGATTTGGTGGTTAGGCTTTGAACACCTAAGATGCTTCACAGCCATTGCCCTCAGAAAGCAGGGAAGCTGTAGCATGCCTGTTTTAGAGGCTGGGAAACTGGGACACCCAAGCGCTCAGTTGTTGGAGAGAGGAAGTCAAGAGCAGAGCTTGAAAATGATACCAGTTCCCTGATCTCCACTTTAATTAAATTATTTCTGCAATTGTCTTCCCAGGCAGTTTAACTGGTGGAATGTGGTCTAGAAGAGGAATTTTTGGCTACAGAATTTATAGGACTATTTTTCTGGGCCAGATCCTTGCTCAATGTAAATTAAGATGACTCCACTAGCTACGATTATGGCACCAGCTATTTACTTCTCCCTCTGAGAATCTGGCCCTGGTGTGCAGACAGTGGGCAGTGTCATATAATTTGTTCTTTTTAATTTTAGTCTGTCTAGACACTTCTGCAGCACCCCTTTCTGGGAGAACTTTGTGCCAGCAGCTCTGAAGCAGCACCACGCTTCCCTGGTGAGAAACGCTTACCAGACACAGTGTGGAGGTGGCCTGGTGTGCTCAAACTCAGCATTTTTCACCTTCTTGGTATAGGGTTTGGATTTGATGGTCTCAATGTTTTTTGGTGGAGAGGTGGCAGAGGGAAAGAACGTCAGGATTTCCTCCCAGTGGAGAGAGAGTGAGTCTGTAGTTTTCTGGTTTTGACAATGTGTTGTCCCAGATGAGTGCTCGAGGATGGTGGCTGGTGCTGATGCAGCATTTCTGTGGTAGGTTTTTTTTCCAGCAGTGGATGACACCTCTCTTTGTGGGTAAGAAGGGCTTTCTCCTGATTTTAAAGGTCATTTGCTAGCCTTGTACTTATTATTAGTCAGTTCTTCCTCCCATGCCATTCCTACCACTTAGTCTTTAGCTTCTCTGATATGTTTTCTTCCAGTTTGAGTCACCTTCATATAGGGGTGGTACCTCTGTAGCCTTCTGCAGATTTGTCACCAGACACACACAGGACCTAGTTTTTACAAAATCCTCAGTTTTGCTGGCCATGGTTAAGCAGGTGAATAGCTAGGACTGTTTTTCTTCCCCTTCCATTCTCTTGCCAGTTACCAGGTTACCAGGATTGTCTGTAAATGTATTTGTCAAGTGCCAGTCACAGAATAGCCATAGCTCTGGCTGGGGCTCAGGAGCAGCACTAAGGTGTATGAATATATGTATATAGAGATATGTCTTTTTACTACCATTATTTCTGCTTGAATCCAAATGCACTTCACTCAATTGCTAATTCTCATAATAATTTTAAAAAATTTGCTAGTCATTAGGTCCTACCTTCTGTTGTTAACCACCTACATTTATGTGTCTGTACCCAGCCCCCAAAATGAAGGGTATTCATGGTTGCAGAAACAAAAGCCTGAAGATAGAGATTCTAAAGTTGTTAAAACCAAAATTTCTTTTTGGAAAACCATAAAGCACATACTATTTCTAGGATTCCACCTGAGCTTGATCAATACTAGTGAAGCAGAAAACCAAAAAAAGCAGCTCCCAAAAAAGCAGCTTCCATGAAAATGGGTAAGAGATTCTTTGTGCAGTCTTAATGATTTTGAGAGAGACGTTTCCCCTGTGAATTGCTGTAGGAGTTTGCACCCCTTCCCCCACGCTCAGCAGAGGCAAGAACATATGACTATCCTCATGTAAGGCAGCACAGTGTTAATAATGCTGCTGTATTGATCAAATTGGGCTGCTTTGTCACCAGGGACATCTGGGAGGATTTATTCTGACTCCTAAGGCTGTGCCTCCTAAAGTGCATTTTGCAGGCCTTTCACTAGGCAAGGGGTGAGCTGTGTTTTTTGTTTAAGCCTGCAGAAGCAATGTTTTCAAAAGATTTCATGGTGTCCTACTATCCACTGCCTCTGTCACTGCTTCTCACAGAGCTCCCACCTCACTCCCACTCAGAACTGGATGTGGCTCAAGTTCAAAATTGCATTGTGGCAAGATCCAGTTGTTTGCCCTTGGAGAGTGCCTGGAGGAGCAGCCACTGGTTGCTGGAATGTGGATAAACACAGGGTGATGGGAACAGGAGAGGCTTCCTCTTTGCTTAGAAAGTGAGCAAAACATCAGTAAGAAAGCAGCACAGAAGGGAAAACATGAGCAGGGCGGTTTTATTTCTCCCCCCTGCCCCCTCAGCTGATATTCATGACCTTGTTAGATCAGACTGCTTCGGAGACTGCACATGGTCATTTTTAAGTGTAGGGAGAAACCGAATGTGGCTTTTATTTTTCCATCTGATAAATTGCCAATTGCAGGTTTTACTTACAGAACACTCTGAGTAGTCTGAGAAGAACATGATCACCTTGATATTATATTTATGAGTAAAAATGGTATGAGGCAAAGAAAGCTCTTAGCTCACATGTAAGGAAGACTTTTAATGCAGTTTTTGCTTCCAGGAATGCGTCATTACTCGTGGCAGGGAAGGGACACATTAGCAAGCTTGACAGGAGGACTGAAATGCCTAGGGGTACTCAGGGGCTTGGAGGAACAATTTGATATCATCCTTCTTTGACAGGTGTCGGGAACTTGATGCTGGGTAGTGATGGGACATCTGCAGAGCAGGGAAGGGTTCGAGGCACTTGAAATGGAGGAAATCTCTTGAAGCTTGCCTTGGTGATGCTGGGAGCACCTCCAGGGTGCTCCGAGCAGAGCCCACGAGTTCAGAAGTGCTGCAGTGTATCCTGCAGAGGCTCAGAGTGACAACCAAGTCACAAGTCATGCCTCGAAAATTATCCTGAATGCATAGGCTGCCAGTAGTGCTGACTGTAGCCAAAGAAGCACAGTTTGAGTGTGTTTCTGTCTCTCTCTGAGTCCCATTTCCCAGAGTGCAGGATCTGAAGCAGATCCCTCCAGCAGCCTTGGCCACAAGGCATTTTGGCTCTCCCTGGAGCTCTGATATCATGCAACTGCTTAGGAAGCACAACTGCTTGGGAAGCTAACCACTTGGGAAGCAGAGCTGGCTGGAGGTGAAGCAGCAGAGTGCTCCCAGAAATGTTCCCTGAGAGAAGCAAAGACTCAGCCTGTGGTCTCTCATGCGACTCTTCCTCTCCCACCATAAAGCTACCTTTGTATGTTTATAAACAAAATAAAATTGCAGTTCCTGAAAGCTGTAATTTGTGCTTGGAGGAACATAATGTTTGTGTTTGCTATTGCAGGGATTGTACCAAAGCATGGTGACAGAGGTCTGAAGTGTTTGGAATGACAAGAGCTGGCTACACACTCCACTTTTGAGGGCTACTGAAAAACAGCCTTAGTTAAACAGTGTTGATGATAAACAAAATGCCAGGAAGGATTGGTTGTACCATGAGGGCCCCCCTCCTGCAGCAGGAGAGGCTGTCCTGCCTCCCTTCCCACCCATCCCTTACCCGCAAACCATGCCAAGAGAACCTGGCTGTAGTCTTCCAAGCTGTGACACTGGAGACTTCCATCACATCTCAGAAAGACAGTAGAGGGAAGGAGTCGTATAAAGCCAACCCACAAAGGCAGGCTTATCTTGGGAGATGCTGTATGGGCTTAAGTAGACTGGAAAAGGGAAATTGGGGGAAATAGGGCACTTAAGGTAAACTAACTACAATTTCTAAATGTCTGAGTTGGAAATATGCCAGATAACGTGTCCACTGCTGGGCTTATAATGACTCCAGTATGTTTCCTCTTTTCCTTGTTGGTAAGTGGGTTATGTTTGTTCCCTTTCTGGAGTGTGGTGAGCGACAGCAGTTCCTTGCAGTGCATGTTCTGTAGCGAGCTGGAGCTCTCTATGGCGGTGCAGTGGGTAAGGCTGTAGTGCTGTGAACACAACAGCTTCCAAATCTTGGCATCATCATTTGGGCCTTTTCCTCTCAGGGAAAGATGCCATGTTGAGTTTCATTCGGTCTACTCAAGGAGGATACCTAGGGATGGGGCTGGAAAGCTGAAAGCCTTACAGAGAGCCTCTCAGCAGTGTGGGTGCAGGCTGAAGGGATGCCAAGAGCCTTGCCAGTAGAGAGATGCCTTCACCTGGTATCATCTCTGCAAGGTGGTGCGAAGTGTTGTGCTCAGTGATGTACCTGGAATTACTTTGGGAACCCTCCCAATTAATTTTAGGGGGAAAGGTGCCAGCAAACTTGAGTCAGGGCCTGGTGTTTTCCACAGTATTCTCTAATACATTGCCAAGGATATTTTGCCAGGATAAACAGAAGGTTTAAAAGAGAGCCTGAGAAGGGACAATGACTTGCCTTGACAGTGAGGCTTCTGCCCAAGTAAAGAGCATTGGTGAAGAAATGCAGCATGAATAAACAGGGAATGGAGAGAGTGCTGGTTGGGGAAGAGAGGTTGAAAATTAGAGCCTCTCTGAAGTCCTGGATTCACACAGGTTTCTGAGAAGGGCTTAAACAGGTCCTGTCCTATCCTCCTTCAGAAAGAGTAGAGCTTCTCCTAACGTGTTTCTGCAGATGCTTCGTCACAGCACCCAGCCTCTCCTTCTCACCAGCCTACTTAGAGTAGCCAAGTACCACCCTTTGGGCCTTTCTGCATCGTAGTCTCTGTGGACTCCTTCAGTCTGCAGGTAGCCATACAGGGCATTCCTATGGAGGTATGTCATGATGACTTACCATATAGTGACAAAAGACAGGCTTGTGCACAGAAACATCTTGAATTAACCCTGGTGCTTTCTTGGATGCTGGGAAGTCATCCTATCTTCCAGGAATACCAAAACATTGCATTCCTTCTAGGCTATTTTCTGGCTGCTTTGCTATTAATAACTTTGTCCTGAAATAGCACTTTCATATTGCAGCATATTAAAATCAAAACAACTGGGTGGATGTCCACAGTCAACAGACCGAAGAAAGGGAGCCAGTGCAAGAGCTGTGGTTGTCTCAATTGGCTCACAGAGGTGTGCTGACTCCGGGCAGTTGGGATCTGACCTGCCAAGCTCTCTCAAGTGAGCAAATGGCAGGGCTCTGAACGGGATCTCCTCCTGCTTTCCCGTGCCATGTGCAGCCATGTGCAGCCAGTACTGTAGGGCCTGCTGGAAGCCACACTAGCATGGGGCTGATCTTGTGATCCTGTCATGAGGACTGAGCAGTGCCTCATCCAGTTCTGACAGTGCACCTTGAGTTGCTAATGATATCCACAAAAGGCTGTGCCAGATCCTGTTTCTTTTTTCTGATCTAATGCATTTTGGGGATACAGATCTCAGATGCCTGTGAGCGGCTGCCTGGGTTGCTGCTGAGTGTTTGAGCCAATACTGGCAGGCTCTTTACCAATGTGCTCTCAGAAATTGCTGTTAAAGAGGACCATGCTGCTTTTATCAGGGTGTGTAACAGCCTGAGTGCACTGCCTGTGAGATTTTGAGGCTGATCAAAATCCCTGGTGGCTGAGAGTTTTGGAACAGGAGCCTTGGCAAAACAATGTAGAAAAGAAAAGCAATGCAAAAACACCCTTGACTGCAATGGACCATCCTTTGGAAGGCACCTGGCTTTAAAGTGAGATGCACGTTTGCCTGCAGTGGGACATTCAGGCATGAAGGCTGTTACTTCTGTGCACAGATGATGAAAATTCTGGCCTAGAAGTAGCAGAAACCAGTTTGTGAATACCCCATTAGACTACCCATAAAAAAAAAAAAAAAGAGAGAGAGAGAGAAAAGAAACACATCCAAGTATCAGGATGTCTGATATTTGTTGTTTTTAAACTCTTCCTATTTTTCCATTTGGGTCACACTGTCCCTAATAAAGTAGAAAAGATTTGTACTTGGAAATAACCATCTCCAGCCATGAAAAAAATCTGTTTAATGTAAGGCACAGAGCTAAGTGGTGCTAATCAAGAGCAGTATTTCATGGATTCTGAGTGTTGGCAAGGTCCTCAGCCGATGTAAACAGGAACCATGAAATCAGGGCTGCTCTGTACTGATTTACCCCAACTGAGAATCCGGTTGTGCTTCCCATCACTTTGTTTCTAGTCTGAGGTTTTTTTTTTCTTGGTACAACTGTGTAACTCAAGTCTGTTGTCTTCTCTTTTCCTTGGCCAGATTGGCATATTTATCACAGTAGCACATGCATCTTCTTGCTCTCATAAGATAAAAAAATGCCCAAATGATTACAAAGAAATCAAAGAAAAAAGTGGCAAATGCCTTTTTCTAAATGTGCTTAGACAGTTGCTATGCTCCCATCGATTTAAACTTCAGCCAAACAGCCCAGGCTGAAGGCAGGCTTTGGTTCTATATGTTTATTATCATTTAGAAATGGTATAAATGCTCTTCTATTCTTTTTTGTTCTGCCCTTATTCTACAGCGCATTCCCCTCCTTCCTCCTGCTTCCTGTTTCCCAGACAGGTCCCCACCTCTTCCTCCCCACAGCCAAAAATAATACAAAAGGGAACATACAAAAGGTTTTTTGAGCCCTGAGATGTGATAATGAATGGGCGTCATGTACAGGGCAGACACTAGTCCCAGCACAAAAATGTTGATCACGCACAGTCAATATGAGGAATGGCACGTTTTGGGGTTAGGAATTCAGTGTTACACATCCTCTCATTTAACATATTTTTAGGTCAGAGCAGACGAGATGACTCACAACCCAGCACTCTTACGAAACTTTCTGTATATTGAGTGTATTGATCACCTCTTCTCCAGGTTTGATTTAATAAGCTGATTGTGACCAACTGTGCTTATGAAGATGCTGTTGCCTGGGAGCGCGCGGACACAACTGGTGTGTACGTTTGTGTCGGCTCTTGAGTAGGAGATGTTAAGCTATCTCTGGATGTTAATAAAACATCTCTAAAGAGTACATTTTTTCATTCACAAACCTAACCAGAGTAATTACAAGGAATCCAATTCTGCTGTGTAACCCCACTGCAATACTTTCTAAGGAGGAATCTTAATTGAGGATCGAAACCTAAAATATTGCTCTGCTTTGTACATTCCACAGCCGTCAGCATTTGCTCTTGCGTATGCATTTCCTGTGAGAAGTTTACCACACTCTGGGGCATGCTTTGAACCGGATCCTTTGATTTCAGTGGGAGCTACGACTGGCAATTCAAGGAGCTAATTGTGCTTTTTTGCTGTTCATAATGCTAAGCTGAAGCTGCTTCCAAACTGGACAACAACAGGTTAAATACACGTTCGATGAAGTTTGGTGAAAAGTTTGCAGTGAGGGCCACTAGCCAGCTCACTCAAAGCCATCCAAGGTTGTTATATAAATAAATGCTCTCTTCAGAAACATTTTGAAACACACTTACTTTATATATCATTTTTCAAATGGTCATTGTATGGCCACTTGCTGTCTGGACTGCATGGCAGCATTCAGGGCATGTGGTCTTGTACAAGCACACACGGCTTTTATCATGTTTTGATGCTAGCACAATGTACTGCCTGCACTTTTGAATTCTTGGTTTGGCTATCCTTAGTCCTTTGCTGATATTGATGCTATTATTTGTTGTAACCATTTGCAGATATTTTTTCTATCTTTATTAAACAGTCAAAAAAACCCAAAAAAACCAAACAGAAAAAAAAAAAAAAAACCCTCCAAAGCCCTGGTTCAGTGTTTGCAGATTTCTTTCATCCTTTTTTTTTTTCATCTAGATGCCTATCAAATTCAGCCACGCTTAGCTGCAGTCCTTTGTTCAGTATCTCATAACCATTGCACTGAAATTCTCTATGCTTAAGGCCTAAATACCACAGATTTTTAGTGAACAAATTTGGCTCGTCCATTTAAAAGAATATTTGTTAGATAAGGATATATTTAATTATCACTAAGTTTGGGAGGAAGTCTGATTTTGACTCCTTGGTTAGAGTTATGTGTTCAGACTTTTTTTCTGTTTTAGACATTTATTGCCACCCATTTCTGCTGGTGAAAATTGTTAATTTATGATAAAATTGATTTTGATCCTGTGAGTTTTATAGTCTGATGAAAGTCTTGGATAACCCTGGTTACATCATGCCCCAGAGCAACAGGAAAATGAATTGTGTTTATATGAAGGTAGTGAGTCTGTCCTTTACATCCACATTTTTGCTTTAAAACCATCTTTGCTGAATGCAGTTGAGGCTTATGATTTCAGTATTTCTTATACTCTGGAGAAGTATAAGAGAAGTGCAGAAGATCCAGGGAGAAAGCCATCTGGGTCATGGTAGGAGTTTATTGAGAGTGCTGTTGTGCATGAATAACACTGAATGGGCTGGTTTGACTAAATACACTTCCTTAACGCTTCATTCTGTGGGCTGAGACCAGGAGGGGAAATGGGCACAGGCCTTTATTGTATTGAAGAAATTAGCAAACAGAGGGTTGAGTCCTGTGAAGCATAGTGAGGAATTAATAGACTTGTCCATTACAGATCGCCATGGCCGGTGTGACCCATTCGGATGGTGTTAGGGAGGACTGGCCTGGTGGCTCAGGCGTGTGGTGAAGGTACCCCAGGAGAACAAGTCTTTGTATATCATATGATCTTGGCTGACTGTGCCTGCGCCTGCTTTTTGCTCTTAGCAAAAGCCTGCTTGTTGAGCATTCATTTAACTTGATTTGCTTCATATATACAAGGGATTAGGACCATGCATACAGATATTTACCACAAGTTAGCTGTCACTAAATGTCTTGTTGTACCTAAAAAGTGGTTTCAGCTCTCTTCTTTTCAATGAGCTTTATAACACATAGGCAAGATGTCCTGGCATGTGACTAGTTGTGTCTTAGAACCTTTGCAATAGAAATTATTTGCTATTGCCTGAAACTTTTCCTTACTATACATTCATTTCAGGCTGTGGTTTTCCATTTTTCCCAAGTATATTTTGCAAAACTGCTTATTTTAATGCTAAAATTCTGTTTATTTTATGCTGTCCCAAATGTTAACCTTCTGATGTGCTGCAGCTTTTTCATGACTAGCAACTGCCCAGTAAAAGTTGCCAAGAGGAAAAGCTGGAGGTTTTGGCAGCTGGGTGGGAACAGATGACAATCTTGGAATAGATGGGCAAGAGTATAGGGCTTTGTTGTTGTTGTTCAGGAAGTAATGAAGGCTTTTGGCAGTGGGAAGAAGATCCATCGTTAGAATCTTGTTTTAGGGTTAAGGATAAAAAATAGCATGGCATTTCAAGGAAGGCAAGTAAGTTTTGAACCTCTTATTCATCTTAGCTTCAGGGCTGCCCCACAACATCCAGTTCAATTTCTGCCTGTGGTATCAGCAATGCAAGTGTCACTGTAGCTCAGAGCTTTTGCTGTTTTGCTACAGAATGAAACACTGACCCTGGGCACTGGACCTGGTGCCACTGTTTGCTCTGAACTTGAGTGAGCAGCAGTAGCACTTAGTGTTACTGGTTTGGCTTGTCTTCAGGTTGAAGACACTTTCTTCTCCAATACAGTCTTGAGATTTCCACAGTTATTTAGAGATGAGACCCCTTTTTTACATGCCAGTGAAAAGCAATGGGGTCGTGATGGAAGCTGAAATTTGACCTTTACTATTGCATGTATAATTCTGCTTTGCTTGTGTAAATTACAAAGAGAATCCTTTCAAGTACTGTAAACAGACCTGGTAGATCAGACCTGTTTGTCAACCACATGTGACATTTTCATTCTCTATCACAGCCTGATTTAAGTATCCAACTTCTTAATTAGGTTTTGGATAACTTCCAAGTTCAGTGCTTGATGTCCTATTATATCTGCAGTAAAATGGCACTTAGAAGTAACTAGCACTTCCGGATAAGAGCTTCTCATGATCTGCTAGAAAAATTCAGAATCAAGATATTATAAAATTCTTTGGCTTCAATAAAACAGAGGAACCCAGTGAACATGTTGATCAGGTGTCTTCCCTGATGTTCTGTCCTCAAATTATTATAAGTGTTTGGGCTTTTTTTTACCCTTGGCAGAATTTTACTGTTGCTGTATTGTCCTGTCTTTAACTGCAAAACACCCAGGAATTTGAGCGCTGTAAAGACTCCACAGCTGGGCAGGTTCTTCTCAAGTGACCTGTTATTTTTCAAAAGTCTGTATGTATGAGTCAAATTCTGATACACAACATGGCTGTCAACCAAGACTAGTTCCTTGCAGTTCAGAGGAGCAAGTAGAGATTTATAGCCTGAGAACTGGGAGTATATTTTGGTTCATCAGGGGGAGTTAGGTTTCCCAGAGTTGTCTGGACCTGAACCCCCATGCCAAACTTGTGTCCCTGCAAAGGCTCCTGGTTTATGGGCATGTATTTTCCCCATCATTCTTGAAAGGGGAGGCATCAGGTGCCCACACTGCCTTGAGGCCTGGCACATTGATGATGGTGGTGGTCCCAGCTAGAGCCTTCCTCCTGCTTCCTCTTGGGAAAGAGATGTGAAGTCAAACATCAGTGTCAGGAATGGTGAATCCAGCTCCTTCATGTCTAGATTTTGAATTTTCTGAGTCGTGCTTTAATCTGGATGGCTGCCAGACACCTTAACACTCAGATTCTGAGCCAAACTGAGTATCTGCAAGTCTGGGAGGGATTGCAAAGTTTGGGGTTTGTTTTGTTGCATGTAGTAGCAAAATGATCTTGCTTTCCACTGGCTGTAGAGTTAGGTGAGTACTAAGCTCTGCTGAAAATGGTACACATGTATCACATCTCTACTATCAGAGGCATGTGCTGGATTCCTCCTGCATTGTATTGCATAGTGGTGAGCATACTCACTGTGTTTTGTAAATAATCTTTGCTTTCAGTAGATGAGCTTTAGAGGTAAGAATACAACTAGATTAGAGGTCATACCTTTCTGAATTGATAGATGTACTGAACACTGAATTTTCCTGGACCAGTGCCACTGCAAACTTTGAACAGACTAACAAGAAGTAGGTCCTTACCAGGCACAGCTCTGCAGTAGCTGTCTTGTATTGTCTGAAGGATCTGGTACTGCACATGGAAGTGTCATGGTGTGCAGTTGGCATGTATTCTGCCACTACATGTGCCCTAGAGGACTTGGATGACAGTATAATATGGGGAGCAAAGAGATGTTTTGAGTTACTGGTAGGAAACAGCTTTTCTTGCAGGTGACATAAATGTTCCTCTGCTGGAGAAGTGAGTCTTTTTGCAGTTGTATCCAAAATTGAAAAATCAGACCACGGCCTTGACAGAATTGTCCACATGCCAGACTGCCATCCTTTTCTATTTCTTCATGTATGGGGGGTCTTGCAAATTTGCCATGAATCATCATTTCTTCTAACTGGTTAAATGGAGGAGCAAGGTGCAAGAATGACCCTCATTAATCAGGGCAGATGGGTTGAATTAGTGGGTCAGTCTTTTATCTCTAGCCAGTGAAACTGGCTTGACAGCAAACAGCAGTCTTAGGATCTTCTTTTGTTCCTGAAGGGAGCCATCTTCTTCCCATTGCAATTTTTAAAGTCTTTATTGCTGTGTATCGTACAGGCACTGGGTAAGAAAATTTAATACCCACCATGTTGCCTGCAAGGTAGTAACTAAAGAGTAGTCAGGCTTCATGTCACATGTGACATACTGCATCTGTTACACAAAGCTCCCTCTCTGGCATGAGTGGTGCAGAAGCTGGGCATCCAGCAGAACTTTGACAGGAGCATGACAAGAGCAGCTCACTCCTGTCTGAGGTATTCTTGAACCCTTCTCCTACCAGGCTGGTAGTGGGAGTAGGAGACACATAGGGGTTCACCATCATCTGAATTAAAAAAAAAAAAAAGGTCATTTTTGATGTGCTTGCTGGCAAATAGCTTTGTGGGAATGGAGACCAAAGAACTTTCCTGCCCCTCCCGGTGTTCCACCAGGCTGGAGTGGGGACCTTGGTGGTCTCAGCCTGACTGGTTTCTCCAGGTCAGAGCTCAAGACAAGGGGTTGGGCTTAGTTGGCCCAAAAATTGTCATGCCAGGGTAGGAGTGAAGAGAGCAGGCTGGTTTCTAAACCCTTCCTCACCACTCCCTGGGAGATTTGGACCACAAGGAGAGAAGGTCGCATAAGGTACTTGGCATAAGCTGGGAAGTGCATATGGGGAAAGATGCTTTGTTTCTGCCAGCAATTGCCTGCTCTGGCAAATGCAGCAGCAGGTAGGGCCCTGGCGGGAGGTCAGGGAAGGGCTGTGGCCATCAGCCCTCGCCAGGCTTTGTCTGCCATGCAGATTAGGTGCAGGGCTTTTCTGGCTCAGCGTTGCTAGGCTCTTCCCTGCTATTGACTTGGTGGAGAGGCTGAGGGGGGTGGGAGGAAGGGACTGCATTATATTGTTTCTTTGAGTTGTTTTTCTCCCCCCTTCTATGGGGAGATGGGCTTGATCCACTGGTTTTGGATTTCAGAGGCAGAAGGCAAGACATGACCAGCTGGTGTCTTGAAATGGCACAGGTGCAGTGGCTGCGGGAGGGGGGAGCCAGGAATAATTACAGGTTTCTGAAGCATCAGGCTTTGCCTGAAAAGGGCTCATCGAGAAACTGCTCTTTATGGAAAATTAATGGTGAAGCTGGAAAAACTGTCAGGCCCACTATTGTTGTCATGGGGTAGTGATGCCTTAAAGGAGCAGCACCTCCTGCTCGCCTCCCCTTCACGAGCAGCCCAGAGCCAGCATGCAGCTTTCTGATCCCACAGCAATGGAAATTTCATGTCACTGTCATCAGATTTAATGGCCTTGAGTCCTTGTCTCTCTTCCCTGCTGCTGCCCTCCCTCTTTCCACCCCTAATTTGTGATTATGCTTGCTCTTTCCTTTGGAAGCCTTTTATTTATTAGGCCCCTAAACCTGTTTCTGCCCCACTGGATGAAGGATAAGTGGGCCAGAAAGTCCAAATTACATGATGTGGAGAACTCAAAAGCATTGCCTCTCCTGGTGGTGGGGCTTATTACTGAGTGATTATGTGGCCTGTTGGAAAGCTTCTCCCAAAACTCATTAGGATTTATCTGGGGAGAGACCAAATTCCCAGCTAAAGCTGTTTCTCATGGTCCCAGAAATGCACCTTATAAAGAAAATTGAAGGGTTGCTAAAGGCAAGTAGAATTGATAAGTGTCCCACTCCCAGGCCTGTGTGCAGACAATCTCATACCTCTGAAAATAACCTACATGCTGAAATATAGCATGCCTCACTTGCATATGTTCTGTTCTGTTGCTTTATGTCCAAGTCCATCTCTACAGCTCAGATCTATAATCAGCTATTATTTTATAAAGAAACAACAGGTAACTGTGTGGCCTATTTTGTTATGAACTGTGAAAGTCATCCTGCCACATTGTATCTGCAACCGACAGGGCTGCTTCCTGGGAGCTTTGAAAGTAATAATCTCAAATTACCTGGCAGTTCCTAGAGAGCTCTAAGTGGGGCCTCTTTACACTCCTGTGATGGGACCTTTGTATGCAGAAGGCGAAAGTCTCTGTCTCTCCTCTGACCACATGAAGCTTTTATTTCTTGGTAGATGCTGGACTTTCCAGATTGAGATGTAGTTGGGTCGCCAGCTCCTGTAGACTGAAATTTTTTGCCTAAGATCCTTTTCTTAATATTGCTAGAAGTGTTCTCTGAGGAGTAGTTTTTGAAGGTTTTGAAAAAGTCTTAGTTAGAATGTCTCTTTCTCCAAGTCCTGTGAAATCACAGTGGTGGTATTAAATGAGCTCTCCTTTGAAGCAGAAAGAAATGAAAAACAGTGCTAATAAACTCCATTAAAAGCTTTTGAAGCTACAGCAAATGGTTTCCTATAAACAATAATAGTTTCTAATGTTGGCTATGGAGAACACTGGGCAGTGCAATGGTGCAATGGTGCATGGAGGCTTTACTGGGGCAAGCTCAGGGCACTTCATAATAAGACACATTCACATAGGAGGCTCACCCCGTTCTTGTGGTGATGATCACTGCTGTGGAGCTGCAGGAACACATTTTTATGTGGCAGCCTCTTTGATTGCAACTTCACCTACTTTTTAAGAAGGTGTATGTGTGTGTTTGTGTGCAAGTCTGGTGTAAACAGGAAACTCCATTTGACCAGGTGTGCCAAAACCCCCTCTAAAACTGACAATAGATTTTTTTTTTCTGTCAGTTTTCCTTCTCCCTGTCCCTTTAAACAAGCTGTGGTCTCACTGGAAGCTTTTCTACCTCCTATCTTAAAATGCCATGCTTCAGAATTGTGCTGTTTTAGGAACAGATTGGGCCCCAGCCAACTACACCGAGTTAAATTTGGAGTGAAAGTTAATGTTTGTGAAGGAAGACGGAGCAGTTATTTGGAGAGGTGACTGTTTGTTTGTACGTGGCCAGATGATGGGTCCATTCGGGTAGTTTCATATGGAAGTGACTGTTGGACAGATTATACTTAAATTTGGGAATGCCCTGCTACCCATGGAACAATGCACAGGCTTTAATGAAAATGCAGTGGATGCTTTCTGGTTGTTGTATCTTCACTTCTACTATAATACCTGCTACCATATGTGGGTGTTCCCAGACCATCTCAGAGCAGTATCAAACACATGCCAAATCTTCATGTCTCCCAGTGTGTGCCCATCTCACGGGAAGATGTTGGTGTTCATGAGCACTGTCTTTGAATGGCTCTGGACCGTGTTGTTCTCCTGCCCTCAGTGGGAGCTATGCTGTAATCTCTAACAGTGGTTTCTGTCCCTCCCCTCTCCCTTGTGCAGACATGCCTGGAGTTGGAGCGATACCTTCAGACTGAACCACGGAAGATCTCTGAGACGTTTGGTGAGGATTTGGACTGCTTCCTTCATGCCTCCTCAGCCCCAGATGCAGAGGACAGTATCCGGCGGCTGGACCCCATCCTTTTGCCAGTGGAGACGAGTACGTGTGACAAAAGCGCCAACATGGACATTATCCTCTCCCGTGACAAGCTGCTGTCTGAGACGTGCCTCAGCTCGCAGCCCGCCAGCTCTTCCACAGAAGGGTACACAGCCGTCAACCAGGCCCAGCTCAATGCAGTGACCTCATTAACGCCCCCTTCCTCTCCAGAGCTCAGCCGCCACCTCGTGAAAACCCCACAGACTCTCTCAGCGGTGGATGGCACAGTGACATTGAAATTGGTAGCCAAGAAAACTTCCCTCAGCTCTGTGAAAGTGGGTGTAGCAACAGCGACTGCGGGGACAATAAAAAGCGGGCAAAGTGACAGTGAACAAGGAGGTACAGGGACAGAAGCATCCCCAGAAAACAAGAAGAGGGTTCATCGCTGTCAATTTAATGGGTGCCGGAAAGTTTATACAAAGAGCTCCCACTTAAAGGCTCACCAGAGGACTCATACAGGTACTTATGTAGGATGCTTCTCTCATCTTGTCCTCCTGCCACCTACCTGTAACCATCTCCTTTTACTCTCATTTAGAAAAGCAAAGAAATCTCTTCTGAAAGTCCAAGCTTCTGTCTATGAAACAGGGCAGTGGAAAATATGGTAGGCCAGCAAATGTACCCGTTATTCAGTAGGACAGAGGAGTTCACCATTAACCTTTTGGGTTTTCATATGTCTTATGGGGCTTGATGTAGAGTAATTTTAGGATACCTAAGGGGTGTAGATGTATCATTAATGTTAAAACTATGTACATGTCACTTTGGGTTTTTAGCACTCACTTCCCCAAGATAACTTTAAAAATGTTAAGTTTAGTCAAGTGTTATTTGCCTCAAATAGAAAATAGCGTGGGTAGGTTTTTGGTGCCTTTTTTATGGGAGAGAGAGAAACGTGTTTCAGATCTGAGATACACAGTTTAGAAATAATCTGTGCATGAGGCAGCATGTGTAGATGCAGACGTGTAGGCACACAGATGCACATGTCCTTCAGATACTCGTGATCTTGGAGTTCTCCAGTGCTAAAATATAGTGAGAACAAATAAAAGAATAACATGGAGTTTGAATGAAATAGTGTAGGTAGAGAGGGAATAGGATATATGGATAGATGCGAAGCTGTTGTTTTGGGTAACATTTACAAATGTTATATGTGAATTTCACTGTGTAAACTGATGGAAGCATACTGAATTAGCTTAGGTTTGGTTGTTCAGGTTCCCTGTTCTCCTCTTATTTCTTCATAGTCCCCAGTAGCTTTTCAGCTGGTATTCATTGGCGTTAATAACTATGCAGTTCACACACGTTGCTGCTTTGTTCTAAGCTTCACACGTGATGAGAGATGATAAATTCCCATTAGCACTGTCTTATCATGTGATTATTCTTGTTTCCAGAGGGATTGCTGTAATCAGTTTTCTCAATTTTACTGTAAAATGTGTGGTCTCTTACGATAACTGCACATTTAGTTCACGATCTTATCATGCAGGCAGATTCCTAGAAGCGAGGTTGTTCTTGCAAGGTAGAAAATAACACGTTGGAGCAATGCAGTAAATCAGACAAATATGTGGGTTGTTAAGAGAGTTGCATCTATCACATACTAGGCAGCCCTGTAAAAGTTACAGGGTCTGAAGTATAAATCATAATAAGACATAAAAGGCATTGATCTTTTTATATTGGCTTTCTAGTGCTTTTACTGGGGATAGCCACCATGCCAGGAGTGACCTCACCTGTGATTCAGTGATTTGAAAGCCAGTGAAAGTAGTGCAATCATTTTAAACTCAGCATCAACATAGTCAGAAGGTTGTATCCTTGTAGTGCCAGTGCTGCTGTGAGGCTTGTGCCTGCTGGGGCTGGCTCGTGGGATGTCCCAGCTGAAGCCTTCCAGCAGACAATGGAGCCTCCATGAAGGCACAAATGAAGGGTGTGAGAGCTGTTGACCCAGTGATCTTGTCTATTCGGATGTGACCCCCGTGTTCCTCCTCAAGCTGGAAGTGACGGGTCTTACACAGCTATTCCTGAAGTTAGTTGGGGATATGACGTGATAGCCTGGAAAGGGTGAACTTGTGAAGTTTTTCTGGTTTTGTCACCCAGTAGATGGGAGTGTGGACCAGGAGTCCTGGAGAGCACTTGAAAAACTACTAATCTCTCAACACCTTTACCCTTTGGTGTCAAAATCTTGTAAGAGTTCGCGTGCTTTTGAACCCAGCCTTAGGTCTGGTTGAATTTTGTATGTGAGGTAAAAACCTTTCCCCTCTAATATCACCACGTGAAATCTGATGTTTTCATTCAATTAATCCATATTGAGAAATATTTCTCACTGGCACTGTAATCTTTCTGTTGAATAGCCTTAGACTGTACATGGTGCTGTGACGTGCTGAGCCTGCCCATCCACAGCAGTGCTTGACATGGTGATAAAGGCAGGTCTGCCTTTGCTGGCAGATGGGGAAGACCATGAGATGATGAGACTGCAGCTGCTTGGGTGCAGAGCCCACACCTCCCATTCCCAGCACCTCACCTGGTGGGATTAGCTGCTTCTTTGATCTTGACAGTTAAATCATCAGTGGTTTAAACAGCCCCTGATTATGGGGGTGTTTCTGTTTCCATTCACCATGTCCTAAGCAGATAACATAAGTTGTTAGGAAAGCAGGAAGGTGTAAGACAAGAGGGAATATAAACCTGGATGATCTCTCCTGTCTTAGCAGCTGTATAACCACCCTGCTCCTGACCACGTCCTAACTGTGCACAGCTTTGTAGAAAGCATGGTTTCCCTTTGTGTCGAGGACTTAACGCAGCCTTGTTGTTAAAACACGTTTGATGCAGAACCTGGAAACAGGGGACCTGTCTCTCATTTTTGTCTGTGGAAAGTGGGTTGTCTACATATCTTTGAACATTTACATCTAGGGAGCAAGCTGAGTAAATCAAGGGGAGGGGTGTGATAGACTTATCTAAACACCTTATTTGAGTCTGAAGTCATTCAGACCTCTTCATACAGCTTAAGTGCTCTGTTCCCTTAAAACACACTGACTGTTGGATGCCTTAAATGAGAGCTGGTACAATCAAGACATTAAATGTGTTCACACTGACCTCTTCAGTGGGGTTTCCCCACAGGGAGCTCCTGCCTCTGGTAAAAGAGAGGGACAGAGAGGAATAGCTATGGAAATTTGGGACTGAATTATAAATGTCAGGGCTGTCTCCTTTCCCATGCAGCCTTCAGGGCAAGGGACAAGGATCCCTTTTCTCCATGGGTGCTTTGTTTCTTTTCATGCCTGAACTGAGTGTGCTGTGGGCTGCGAATGCACCCAGCAGTGCCAATGGCTAGTAGCCACTTGGCTGAGTTGGTGGCTGAGCCAGAGGGTCTGAAATGATTGCGAGATATTTTCCTTTGGCTGGGGGTTTGTTAGTGTGTCATGCGAGAGCAGCCTGCCAGTGTGGGCTCTGGGTAAAAGGGTGTGAGTGCCCCGGCAGACAAAGAGCTCCCAGTGTGGGGTTCACAGGCAGGGACGCAGAGGCGGGCTGGGCACCCAACTTGCACGTGCAAAGTCCACTTGCTGGATCAAAGGGATTGACTGCAGTGCATGAAAACAAGAAAGGCTGGGCCGGGGAGCGGGCGGGGGGGTGGAAGGCGGCGGAAGGAGGCTGCATTCCTTTCGTTCATATGTAAGGCTGACCAGACAGACGCTGGCTGGTGTTCCTCGCTGCTGCTGCGTGATGAGCCAGCCTGGGCTGCAGGCAATGCAGGCTGATAGCAGCTTGCTGGATTGGGAACAATCTTCTCTTGGGGTTTTACTTTGCTGGGAAGCCCAGAGACAGTCAGACCCCACATTATACTTGGTGCATCTCCCACATTGCTCTCCCACATCTCATCTGCAAGAGAGTCAGGACAGCACTATAAGGTCCATCAGTGGTTGAACTGGTTATGGAACCACCTTCTGGATGACCTTTGGAGAGGGAAAAACAATCATCTGTGTGGGAGAGAATTTAATCTGGAAGGGAAAGGGAAAAATATTGTCTGTATGGAAAGGGAAATGAAAATATTTGATTGAACTCAAAGCAAGCTGGGGCATATAATGTTAAGGGTGCGCAAAGGAGCTAAGAGCAGTGGTGGAACTGACTGTCAGACTGCAGCAGAGAAGCCCCTCAGGGAAGAAATAGCAGCTGGACCTGTAAACAAGAGGAAAAGGTGAGCTGTAGGTTTGGAAAAACCATGTTGCCAGTGTGAGGGTGAGGTAAAAATCTCTAAAGAAGGAGCAACCAGAACTGGCATGGTAATTCAACTCTAGCACATTCTCTCACAGTTATTCATGGAGCAGACATCAGTGCAAACAATGGCATTTTCTCTCTTTTGAGAGAGGAAAATTTTCATCCTACTTTCACACATGCATGGAGATGAACTGCCAATGTAATGGAGAGTGGAGAGGGAAGGAATTCGAATGAGCCAAAACCCATGTATAATCATCAGTACTTCCTAAATTAGAAAACAGGATATTGCTGGAGAGTGTCTGAATGCTAATAAGTCTAAGGGTGAGCTGGCCTGTGACCTATGGAAAAATTAGTCATGGGATGTGGTTGTGTCTCCCAGATCAAAGACTGATAGAGATTTCTGTCTCCTGACAAAACCATTCCTATCAGCCTTCCTTGCAGTAATGTGCAGGGGAAGGTATAAGATGGTGTGGATACTTTCTGACCAGAGGTAATGCATCACCTATAAACTGACCAGGAAGTCCTTGAGATTGGGACAGTGATAAAAAAAATTACCCATATGGGGTTCTGCTAGGATTTCCATTATATGAGAAGGTTTGCTTTTTTTTTTACCTCTTTATCCATCTAAACCCAGGATTTGATACAAACTAAGCTCAAATCTGAGAAACAACCGTTGTGCACCTCACATCTATATTTAGGTTTCTAAGGCCTAAGCAAGTGGGAAATAACCATGTAAATAGATGTTACCAGACTACATGCGTTCTCAAGATAGCACTTATTCGAATGGAGCTTGTTTCACATTGTCACGACATTTTATTTTAAATTATAGTTCTTTGATCCAAAGTGCTGGGTAAGAGTAACTAAAACAAACAAATCCACCCAGCAGGAAAACAAATTGCTACATTTGCAAGAAAAAGATGAGACACACAAGAGATTAGAAAGAGCATTAACCAACAGGAAGGATTTTGAGATGGGATATAAAACAATAGAGAAGAACTTTCTCCAGTGTTGGAGATAGTAGAGGCAATACCTAGCATTTTGAAATCATTGGAAGAGACAAAGTTGAGGAGGGTAGGCTGGATGATAGATAAAGAAGATTAATAAAAAGAAAAGAAGTAATAGACAAAATAAAGACACTGTGTCAGTGCTAGCACACGAATGGGAAGCTGCATCGCTATATTGTGTTTGTGTGGTAGTACCCGTGAACAGAAAGCCAATGAAGAGAAGGAAAAAGCAAATAGCCAAGCACAGCATCCATTCTGCAGGATGAAAGACTTTGAATAATGACTTAGGGAAAAGCATTTGGGAGAATTGTATTGGTGGCATAGGAGAAAGTAAAGCCAAAGCCCAAGATGTTTTGTTGTACAGAGACCTGTAGCTTTGCGGCGAGTCCACAGCATCGTGTGCAGGCCTGCAACCTCCAAGGGGACTTTGAGGGACGTGGGGGATGCTGAAGCTCCCATGGCAGCAGATGAAGCAGTGGGTGAATTTCCCACTGGAAATGACAGCCAGGGAATTGAGGGAGAAAGGGTATGTGAAAGACCATCATTCAGGGCTGGATTTTTTTGGGGGTACAGTGCTTTGCCAGTTTGGAAAGATGTGTTTTTGTTGTGATGTTGGACTTTTTACAAGTTTTTTGTGTAAAAACATAACAAGTCTATCAAATCTAGTTAAAATAAGCCCAACTTGATCATGAGCTCCTTAAAACTTTCTGATCTTGAAGCCTTTTTGCCATTTGGCAGCTTTGGAGGAGAATATTGTGATTTCACTGTGGAGGGTCAGAGCCTCTCTTTGTTATTACAGCAAGAGCTTAGACTTAGGAAATGATCTTTGAGAACCACCAAGGCAGCAGGTGGATGGCTGCTGCCAAAAGCAGGCCTTGCCACTTAAAACACCAGTAGTATGCATCCATTGCTTGGTTGTCAACGCCTGAATTCTCAGTCCTGTGTTTCTGGTCCATCATTGGCAAATCAATAA
This sequence comes from Climacteris rufus, assembly GCA_013398175.1. NCBI lineage: Eukaryota > Metazoa > Chordata > Aves > Passeriformes > Climacteridae > Climacteris > Climacteris rufus. The sequence continues at coordinate 3,081,037 of VZRZ01000277.1, read as the reverse complement.
CAAAGGACAGTCTTATTGTTTGGGTTTGAAAATGTAAATAGGTATCATTTGGTTTTTTGTTTGCCATGTGAGAAGATTTCTGGCACAAGGTAGACCTAGAAATTGATGTTTGCTGTCTGTTCAGCAGCTGCAGGAGGGCAAGTGCAGGTGCCTCCAAGTGTTATGGCATTCTGCCTTGGTAAGACACAGAGGAGCCCTCTTGAGTTTGTAATTTAGTGTTTTCTTTATACCCATCCATCCACTCCTGAGCCCCTGTGAAGCACCCAGCCAGCAGGCAAATAACAAAGATCACAGAAAAAGTCTCAAAAAACTCCGCATCAATTTGTCTTCTGCCAGTTTTTCTTTGTGTTGCTGTTCTTCCACACTGGATAGGATTGTCAAGTTAATGACAAGAAGCTATGACTTTCTTGTTCATTTGTCCAGCAGCACTGTCACTTCCAAAGTATTTGAGGTCACGCATGAATTGTATATGTGTATTCAGAAATGCTGTTTTAGGCTAAGGTGGGCACGACTGGGAGAGCTGGAGTGCTCTGGGCAGGAAAAGCCAAGTGCACTACCTCTCGTCTCAAAAGCAGGTGCTGGGTTAGAAGCTTTTCCTAAGCACAGTGTGGGTATTTGTGTGTGGGCAAATAGCCAGCAGCCTGGATGGACCTCTCCTAATCCAGAGCCTGTCTTTCACACCCCGTGCAGACACAGTCCCACATACCTACATACCAGCAGCAGCAACTTGCAGGCAGGAGCAGATCAGCTGACCTTAACAGAGGAGAGGTGTCCACACTTTTGCCAAGGGTGGTGGGGTCCCAAATAAAACCATGGCATAGGTGGTGCCCACCTTATAGCACAAACAAATTCAGGTAGGGAGACCAGCCTAATAGGGATAGGGAATATTATACACCCATTCAATCCCGTGCTCTCTGGCCCAGGTGTCTGTGAGGCTACTTTTGAAATGAGTCCCATTGTCTGACTCAGGTGGCATGTCACCACAGGACTTGCTTTTCAAGGCCCAGGACGGTGTTCCAGGCAGGGGCACGAGGCACAGGGTGCGTCTCCAGCCATCCAGTGGTTGTCTCCACCATTGTCAGCACGTAGTGCCTGCCTTGGCAAATTTATGGGAGTGGGATGTAATGAGTCTGCCAGGCCTCCCCATGCTTGTATTTCAGCCATCATCCCCTATATCACAAAGGCTTAACACTTGGCCTACTTGATTGCAGCACGTGTTTCACAGTTATGGATGACCTGGAAGATACTGTCTGTGGCTAAGTCCACTCCTTGACCACAAACCCATCTGTATGTTGTGTTTCTTCCCTGGTGACCTGAGCCATCATGGACCCACCAAGCCAGAAATAATTCACCTTTGTGTTGCCAGTCCAGATCCATCTGAGATGCTTTAATCCCAGCGGCCCGATCCACCTGTCCGTTGTTGGGATGTTCTGCAGTAGCCTGGCTCTGGTGTACCTGGGCATCTACATGATGTGCTTTTACAACCAGCTTCTCTACCTGGGCAGCAATGGCTTGCCACAATTCCTCAGCCCACATGGGTTTACCTCTGCGCTGCCACTGGGTCTAGCCACTCCCACAGATCATTTGACAGAAACAAAGGCATTAACATTCCTTGGCTACAAGTTTTAGTTCATATTATTAATTCATTAATTATTATTCTATCTTCTTTTGGTTAACTTATTTGCTCCTTTTGCTAGGTCTTCTTTTGAGTTGGTGGGTTTCTTCAGTGTGCTGTGAGTCAATGGTTGTGATCTCCACCTGCCAGAATTATCCTTTCCTTAGTTTGATGAGTTGGTATTGTTTTTCCCTTGTAACCTGGCCTTATCTTGGTTGTTTTGTCTGTTGTCTCTGGTTCCTTGGTTCAGAAGAGCCCTTTCATGTGGAGGTGGTAGTAAAGCCTCATGGCCCTGTATGGCAGGCTGGTTTTGGTCTCCACCCTGTAGAAGAGTTGGACCACCTGAAGGTGCTCTTTCCCAGCAGTCTATCCCTACTGAAGATGAGAACATCCATCTCCTTCCCTGTCCATTAGGTTTTTTCACATTTCTCCAGATGCAGAAGGCAGTACAAGCCATGCTGAGCAACCCCACAGGTTGCCAGGCTGTGCAGAGCAACCAGGTCATTTCAAGGGGCATGGTAGCTCCAAAACTGGCATGAAGGGTAGGGCAGGTTAGAGGCTGCACTCTCTGGGATAACGGGCGATTGCTTCAGTCACTGAGGAGTGATGTCCATCCTGACTCTGACCCAGTCCTGGGAATTGCAAAGGCTGGTGGTGCTGGTCCTTTCAGCAGTGATGCTCTTGGCCACAGCAGGTGGTTTCTTTGGACCCTCGGGAATGATGTCCATCCTGGCCCTGACCCAGTCCTGGGGATCACAAGGGTCAATGCTGCTGGTCCGTTCTTCAGCCATGTACTTGACGACCATGGGTGACAGAGACAGCCTGTGGAGCACCATGGTCAGGAAGACCACCAGGATGAGCCTCATTGTGGTCTTTTTCAAGCGTGACATCTTGACATGGGAGCTGCCTTGGCCTGCCACGTTGGTCAGAGTTCAGGCAGTGGCCACCCGCACTGAGCGGCTGCCCAGTCTCTGTGCAGGTGTTGGCCATGTGACACCGTGGGCTGCTGGCACACAGGGCTCTGTGATGTCACAAGGCCTTTGCTGCCCGGCCAGCAGGTGATGAAGGCCACAACGGAGCTGGGGAGGACTCGGGTAGGCAGATTTGGAAGCCTGCTGCTCCCACTGCTGTGCCTGCCAGCAGACACTGAGCCCAGCAGTGAAGGGGCACTGTGTCCCTCTGGATTTGCACTGTGAGCTGTGCCCACACTCCATCCGAGCTGCATTCAGTGCTGTGCCCCAGCTGGGCAACCGTGATGTGTTTCCACACAAAATCCTCTTGAGTGCAAAGTGGCAACCCATGTTAAGAGGAAAGCCAAAACTTGATGCATTTTTACAAAATATCTTAACCCCTCTTGAGCAGGGGCTTGGACAAACTGACCTGTAAGAGGAAAACCAGATAATTTCTCAATGTACCATTGCCTTTCACATATGTTTGATCACCTTTTACCACCACAATGTCAGTTGGATATAATCCGTCATATAAAATTTGAAAGGGGCTTACTCCCTTCATAACACACGTGGTGATTCAGACTCTCACTAAAGCAACAGGTAACACATCTACACCTACATTTGTGGATTTGCCACCCAGCACCCCTTCCTGCACAGAACTGTAAATAAATACCTCAGCTCTGTTTGTGGATCAACTTCTTGCACACTGGGTGAAAGAACCTGTTTCAGAACAACAACTGCAGAATCAAAATCTCTCCATTGGTCAGCTTTAGACATGATAAGAAGGCTTAATAAGAATCAAAGCCTTTAAAACACTGCAGGGCAGTTTGCAATCCCAGAAGTCCCCATTTGCAGATAAGCACCCAAATGTTGTGTTGGACAGATTTGTTCCTGAAGATGCCTGACCTTCAAAACTCAGGACTGAAAACTGTGGAGGCAAAAACTGGATGCTGAAAAAAACATTTGCAGGCATGCTAGCTAAGCTAATGATGACAAACACGAGTTTCAAGATAAAAGCTGATGCCCAGCTGAGTTCTGAAAGAAAGGTGTACTCAACTGTGTGTCAGTGCACATTCAGAGGCTTAGCAGGGATTTATTCCTTCCTGCTGTACATCTGGACTCTTACCACACACAGAGAGATCTGAATAGATTAGTTATTATAAACTTCCATTTGTACATCTTGTTGGTCACCTGTAAAGTTTGCAAAGCCTTTCCTTCAGAGTGAAATTTTCCACATTTGGGTTTTTTTCCAGCGTGGTTGTTGTTTGTTATTTTAGAAATTGGAGCATGCCTGCTGGAGAGAGGCAGGGAGGAAAGAACTGTCCACCGTGTAGCAAGTTTAGCTAAAATCTTGGTCTGTGTAGTTGAAAGTAGATGACCTCTGTCTGAATAAATGGGTAAAAATTAACTTAAATGGATTAAGCTATGATCTGTTGTAAACTGACTTCCCTATAAATTATATTTTGTCATTAATTCTTTGCAAGATCCATAGAATTCCAAAGGCAATTTTTTTCTTGGGCTTTGTTTGGCTTTGAATGTAGTAAACATATTAGTAAACACTCATATTAGTAAACATGTTACATACAGGAAACCACTTTATCTTTTAATTTATCTCCCTGAAGATGCAGCATCAGCCAGCAATGGAATGTTGTAATACATTTGTGTTCTCCTTTAGTTACACTCACCTGGCAGCAGGAATGACCTGGGTGGTTTCCAGCTGGGTGCATGTACCTCCCTTAGAGCTAAGGACAGGGAATCATTTGTGCCTTTCCCAAAATCCAGGGGAGGAAGCTTCCTAGCTAGTAAAATTATTTATCTCTACTTGCTGCCTGGTGCTCTGGAGATTAGTCTGCTTCACCAAGGGTTGCCCAGCAGCAGTGCCAGGACCTTTTTACTGAACCCTGCTCAGAGTGGAGCAGCAAGGAGCTCGTGTGCTGCTGGGTGCAGCCTGCCACCTCTGCCCAAGGACAGGGACAAAGCACCAGGAAGGATGGGATCTCCTTCAAACATCACATCTACCACCATGCAGGTAGCTCTGCCTTGACACCAGGGCAGTCTTCACTGGGACAACTTGCCAGTGTATTGTTCAAGCCCAAGCACATGATTTCCCTTTTGCATCCACCCCCAAATCAAATTCACTATTTGAATGATTGAGACCCTGGGTCTTTTTCCATTTTTGTCGTTGACAAAACTGGGAAATCAAAAGGAATGTATGCTCTTTTCCCCTTGTGTTTTATTCCTGTGCTGTCTCTGCCAGCCTGCACCATTTTTTTGGTCATCTTTTCTCTGATTTTCTAGTGGCTAAGGGGAGAAGATGGTAAATGCTGGAAAACATCAGCACTGCAATAGTTTGAATAAGCAAAACCCACATTCATTAGCAAAAATATGGAGCAAAAGCATTTAAAATGTTAGCATCTGGAAAAGGGGAGTCTGTTCTTCTTAATTTTTTTGTAATTTCTGAACACAGTCCATGATACATGTGCCTCATATTTTTCCTGCCTTTATATACAGTCTGGAATTTCTCAGAAACTCTTGACCTAAAACATAGGTCTACAAGGAACACATCTTTGATACACTGCTCCCAATTATGTAAATATGCACCATGTCCCTTAAAGGCTGTCTCATTGTCCACCCTCTAAGACACCTTAAAAAAACAAAGGGAAGAGTACATGTTTCAGGGTGCTGGAAAAATCTGACCCAGTGAGCTGCTGAATTTTTTTCCTTTTTCATCTATTCCTTCTGCCGCCGCTGCCTTGCTTTGCATCTTTGAGCTCACAGAGCTCCACAGAATCTGAAACTAGAAGCCCTTATTAGAGGACAATTTTTAAAATTTCTTGTTCCTCCTCTGGGGACCAAAGTAATGGCAGCTTGAAGCAGCAGAGAATGTGTAATTAGGGCAAACAGCGATGCCTCGCGTGATGGGGAGAAACAGGAGGAGAGGAGGGAAGCGCAACAGCCCGGCGTGCACAGGCTGTTACTAGGAGACCCCGGCACGAAAGGCAGGAGATGCGGGCGCTAATGGGCCGGCCCCGCCGCCTGGGTACCAGCGCGGCCTGCTGCACAGCTGCCTCTGCCCTCCCGTTGCCAAGCAACTCCATCTTTCCTTTCCTTTCCTTTCCTTTCCTTTCCTTTCCTTTCCTTTCCTTTCCTTTCCTTTCCTTTCCTTTCCTTTCCTTTCCTTTCCTTTCCTTTCCTTTCCTTTCCTTTCCTTTCCTTTCCTTTCCTTTCCTTTCCTTTCCTTTCCTTTCCTTTCCTTTCCTTTCCTTTCCTTTCCTTTCCTTTCCTTTCCTTTCCTTTCCTTTCCTTTCCTTTCCTTTCCTTTCCTTTCCTTTCCTTTCCTTTCCTTTCCTTTCCTTTCCTTTCCTTTCCTTTCCTTTCCTTTCCTTTCCTTTCCTTTCCTTTCCTTTCCTTTCCTTTCCTTTCCTTTCCTTTCCTTTCCTTTCCTTTCCTTTCCTTTCCTTTCCTTTCCTTTCCTTTCCTTTCCTTTCCTTTCCTTTCCTTTCCTTTCCTTTCCTTTCCTTTCCTTTCCTTTCCTTTCCTTTCCTTTCCTTTCCTTTCCTTTCCTTTCCTTTCCTTTCCTTNCCTGTTTTTCCTTTCTTTTTCATTTTTCCCCCCCACTCCTCACTCACTCCTGGAGGCTTCACTGGGTAGTTTTGCCGCTGGTGTTGCTGCTGGGTGCCCGCCTGGCCCTGCCGCTCTGCCGCTGTCCCCAGGGCCCGGCCCGGGGGAGGATGTGCTGGCAATTAATGGGGCAGAAGCTTGGGTTGTGTGCTCAGGCTGGCCCTGGCATCTGTCCCCCAGCCCTGCTCCCCACCATCCAGGAGCTTCCTTCAGAGAGGAGCGGTGGACAAGGGCTTTGAACAGGGGAGCACATTTCCAAGGCTTTATCACTCTCAATGGAAGTCTTGCACAGACCCAGAGAGATAAAGCCTGGTGTTCCTCCCCTCCTTCAGGGCTCGGCATGGATGGCAGTGGGCACTTGTTTAATGTGTCCTCTTGAGTAGAAAATGGAACATTTCCATTTCTTTCAATGTTGCTACATGCTTTGCTTTTCTTCGCTTTTCAGCTAGGCAAGTGGGCTTTGTGGATGTGTGTTAGGTGCTTGTGTGTGTGTAAGATAATGCTGCAAAAATTGGTTTCTTTTTGTGTCTTGAATGGCTACATGCTGAAGACTGCTTCTGGCTCAGTAGACAAGCCTTGACAAGGCCCTTAGGAGCTAATCCGGAGCTTTGAAGTTTGTAGAAAGACTGATTGGACATTGGGTCTTCTTCTTAACCTCTTTTCCCCATCTCTAATATAGATATGATCAGAGTCACCTCTCCATAAGGGCACTGCTGACCTTTTTGGATGAAAGGAGCTGTACATCATTCATGGAAATGTACTGCTTTTACACTTGATCATCCCTGCCTGTCTAAAAATAGGTACAACCTTCTCACATTGTGTATTTCACAATCCTGTCACATTCCTCTTCTGCCCCATACTGTCTCCTGCCAGCTTTTCTCTTGTGCTTTGTCACCCTTTCAAAGGCTTTTCCATTTTTCCAGCAGGTGGCAAAACTGTGAATAAAATGCCAATTTTGAATTTTTTTTTCTCTTTTTTGGGTAGAAAACATTGGTGAACCAGTTAAGCACTGACCATTGCCCCCTCCTTTGCATTCCTTTTTAAAAATAAAAATATTAATTAGATTTTCTATTCTCCAACAAAAATCAATTAGGAGTATATTGAGGAATGAAAGGCTCAGAAAAGTATCTGAAATTGATTTTTGTAATTAGTTTTACTGGTTGATGGGTTGCACGCACATACGCTTAGATATTAGCATTGATCTCCAGAGGATGTGTGTATTAAATAGCCTGCTCTTCCTTTTTGCTAAAGAAATGAACTTATTAATCTTAAAAAGAGGGTGATGTGCGCTGAACTGCAGCTGCTCACTAGCTTTTTTGTAGCCTCACCAGCAGAGCAGCTGCCTGAGCCATGTGATGGTAACGTGCTGAATCTGGTGTGATAGTGGGGATATTTAACAAGAGCAGGTCTGGGGCAACTCTTCTGTGTCTCATATTTGACAAAGTGTGTATATGTAATGAGGGAGGACAGGCACTGCTGTTAAGGAGACCTAGCTGGTTAGATTTCGTTTTTCAGGAGTCCTTAAAACCAGATGTCCTTCTGCACCATGTTTCTATTAAATATCATGTAGCTCTTTACATAGGGAGGGAGGAGTGACCAGTAACATTTTCTGTTGTGCCATGTGCTGTGTGTAATTAAAAGAATTATGACTTGGCTTCATTGGTATGCCATATATGTAGCTTGTAAAGCCCTCAGGGACCCTTGGAAATGAAGAGTGCTACATAAATATAAAATATTGGTAATGTGATGTTCCACATTAGGCATCTCATTGTGCTGAGGCAGGCTTTCATAATAAAGTGCAAAGCACCTAGGAATGCCTGCCTGGTGTTTCTCTGTGAGGTGATCTGGGGGGCTGCTTCTCCCACCAAAACCCACACCAGCTTCTGGCACTTCTGAGTGACCCTTGTGTGCAGTGGCAGCACCCCCGTGGGCACTGACCTCCGAAAGATGCCTGGGTTCATCCTGCAGTCACACTGCTGATCCCTGCAACAGTGTGGTCCCAGGCACCAGCCCAGGAACAGCAGGTCCCAAAAGGATTTCTCAGGAAGGGTAGCAAGGAATGTTATTAAAACACTCTTAAAAAACCAGTGGCACTACTTGATTCTTCACACATTTGTTCACACAGCTCAGACCCCCAGAGCTTCCTTATAAGAAAAATACAAGCAAGAAATCTTGCGTTTAATTCCTTTTTTTCACTTGTAATTTTACAGTTTGTCTAGTTCTCCAGGAACATCAGTCCTGAAACAAGTGTAGTTGAAGCTGTCTTTCAGTATGTGTTTTTGGATAGTGAGACTTTTAGAACTGGTTTAATTTTAAATAGTTTTTAAATCACAGATTTTTAAAAGAAACGAAATGTTTGTGTGTCTTTCAGACAACTTTTTTTTAAAATTCTGAAACTATATGTAAATAATTCACAGTGATTTTTTTCTGTTTTTTTCTTAAACACACTTTTACATGCTAGCGGTGTGTAGCTATGTAATATATTAAGGAGCTCTTCAAATATAGTGCAACAAGTATCTTTTTTGAATGGCCTTCACAATATGCTTACAGGCAGAATTTGGGGGGTTCCCCTCAGTTTCTTTAAGCATTTTTGGCTAAATCATTCATAGTGACAAAAGGAGTCCCATGACACTACCACATTTTAGCACAGAGAAGTATTAGCAAGGATTTCGACTGTAGTTCTCCTCTAAAGTTCACTGCAGGACTGGGGGCTTAAACTACTTGATTGTTTTGTTTTACCAAATGCCAAACAGTAGAGTGCAGGGGAGGGGTAAGGAAATAGCTGTAGATGGATAATCATAATAACTTTGTTTGCTTTTAATTCTGTAAAGATACAGGGTGAAACTTGAGCCTTAATGAACATTTTTCCAATTACTTGGATGGAGCTGGGGTTTCACCCCATTGCATTGGAATTCTGTGATCTTATCATGCACACTCCAAAATCTGGAGGGTTTTCTTCTTAAAGTCTCTGCTGTTGAAATTCAGGGAATAGAGAGCAAATTTCTTCCTCTGTATTTCATAATAAATGTTCGTAGCCTGCAGGGCTGCAAAGAGAAGTTTAAAATCATGGCCATAGGTTATGTACAAAGCAGAAGGCAAATGATCTCTGAATATTATTGTTTTCTTCTTTAAAATCTCGTTATTTCTGTGGAAGAGTGGACTCAGGACTTTTTAACCCTTGGGACTGGCAATAAATAATGCAGCTGTAAGAAGTATAATATGCCCTTTGTGTGCTTGTAGTTTTGTGATCATGTCCTCAGCTGATCTTGGTTAGGTACCTCTGTGTCCTGTAACCTGATGTTTCTACTAATGACTCTCTGTTGAAGCAGCCTCTATGAGATATCTGTAGCAAATGCTGCCTTACTCTTTGTACAAGAGAAGTATGCCTGGGACCTGGAGGGTGCCTGCAGGGTGTAGTTAGCAAGGACAGGGGGTCTGTGGATCTTGGGACAACATCCCCATTGCTGTGTATTGTGAGGACATATTTCAAATTATGGCTTTCAATATCTAAAGCTGCATGAGAAACTCACCAAGACCGCCCGAGGCTGGAAAATGGAGGGAGAAGCCCCAAGGACCAGGATGGTGGTCATTACAGAACCAGCCCAACTCCATCAGTCATGTTCTGCTGGAAACCTTGTGCGTGTCTACCACAGTAGTGTAAATGGGATTGTGTGCTTGGCTTTTTCATTCTTTCAAATGATAAACTTCTGACTTTCAAGAGAACGCTGTACCAGTCATTTGTTTATTTTTGTAACTAGATGCCTAATATTTAGTCTTGCATTCATCTTGGTCACAAAAGGAATAGTGACCTGATTTCAGGGCTGCCAAAGTCTGATGGATTTTTTGTTATGACCCATAGTTCTAGCTTCACTATTGCCTGTTTCCCATAAATTTTCAAAGGTCTTTGTCCTCCAGTTACCAGATTGGACCAGGCTAGATGAAATAGAGGATGGAGGGCCAGACTTGGAGGGCCAGACCGTACTGAAGTGTGCTCTTGGGCTACTTTGAGAAGAGCTCAGTTGTGTGAGGTGCATAAGCAGAATTGGAACAGAGAGCCTACTCCTCAAGCATCCCAGTCAGGGTGTAAATTGTTCTCCAGGAACATTAAAAGATTAAAATGGGCTATGGACCACAGGACGCAGCTGCAATGACGAGAGGCTGCTTCACAGAAGTGTGCAGTCATGATGGACTGAAACCCTGAAGTATACCTGAAGGGCTGATAGCATTTCTGTACCACAGTTTTGGTGATCCAGCCCTTCTAGACCAGTAGGTTCCAGCACATGGCTCTGTGTGCTAGCAGGCGTGTGCAGGCTGCTTCTCAGGGATCCTCACCAGGCAACTCGGGCTGCATCTGATGTGAGTGTTGGCTGCTGATCCAGCAACCTGTTTTGAGATGAGGCTTTGGTTGACCCCATCCACTGCGCTTTTATTCAGCCAGGCCACGGTGCAGACGTGGTTTTGGATAGCCTGTCCCAGGAGTTGCTCTGCAAGTGCACAGCTTCACCTGCAGACGGGCTCAGGCCACAGGAGCAGGCTGTGGCCAGCCAGAAGTAACAGCCTTCAAATGCACACAGTGTGGAGGTTGGGTCCTGCATGCCCACTGTTTCACTCTGCAGCTCACCTTCACTGTGCTGCACTGCTCTCTGATGCACATGCTGCCCATGGAAACTGGAAGTCAGCAAGCTTGAAATCACTAGGTACTGTCTCCACCTCCCAAGGAAAAAACTAGAAAAAGCTGGAAGCCAGTGTTCTGGTTGGTTATGGATTTTCCATAAGCAAATGACATTTTTCTAACACTAGTGCTCATCTAGGAAAATTGCATAATTTACTGCTTGAATATGTCTGCACTGCTGGCTGCCCACCCTTCCCAGGTGCGTTTGTGGATGTGTGGAATCTGAACCAGTCCCGTGGTGTGGAGTAAGTTCTGAATGGAAAGAGTGAGTATTTAACAGCTGCATATCTAGGTATCAGCTGCTTGTGGATGAGCACTGCCTCCTCCACTGAGTGCATCTGTATAAATGTGGATTTGTGGATTTGTTTAAGGACTGCACAGATCCTTGTGTTGAATAAATGCGACTTAAGGAATAGAGCCTCCTTCCTGGGAGTGGCTTGCAGGCATGAGTTTTAAATGTGGTTTTTAATTTGAGGAATTAGAAAAAAAGTCAGTGTGGCACAGCTCTGTGATGTTCCTATTTTTAATTGGATTTTGAAGCTCCTAATTAATTTCTTAAAAAGGAGGAGATCCTTGCCATGTACAAGTGAGTAGGAGTTTTGCCGTTGCCTTCAGCAGAGGAAGATTTCACCATTTATCTTTTTATTCTCACTAATCCTCTGAACAACAGAAGAGCAGCCTAACACATGGAAAGGATCCTTCCCATTTCTTCTCCCTGCTATTGCCAGTAGTGAGGTAGCAGGACCCTCCCCCCTTCTTCATTCTCATGCTTCCTACATATGTGCACCTTGGCAAGATACACTTCCATTTCATCTTCGTGTAGGTGAAAGCAGCCATTAAAGGAGCAGTTTGTTCTTAGTCTTCACATGCAGAGACAGGCAGGTCTCTCTCCTCCTTCCCTCCTGTGTTTTGGAGTAGCTGCAGGAGGGCAAGAAATCTAACCTCTTTGAGGTCTCTGGGTCAAGAAGCCATTGGATTTGGCTTTAAAGGTCACTGTGCTCCTTTGCATTTACCTTGTGCCACTCAGAGCATGGTATGCCAGCATGCAGTCTGGAGCACTAAGAGGTACTGTCTGACATTTTGCAGAACAGGGCTTGGGTTTCAGAGGAAAAGCATCTGAAAACAAAACTCAGCTCGGGGCTGTGCAAAGCCAGAGCTGGAACACTTGAGAGAGGAGCCCCTGCAGCAAGTAACAGAGATATGTGGCATTCCGTGGGTTTACCAGTAACCGTGCTTGGCATTTCTGTCTCTCCTAACCTATATTTAGTGCTGTACATTTTCAAAGCTCTTGACAAATTTTAACAAGCCAAACTCCACTTCAGTCCTAATAGCCTATATAGTTTCACAGAAAGCTCGGGATGCTTTTCCTTCACCCTTCTGTTCTGTAGATGACTGTAGCCCTCAGACTGACTGTACCTGCCAGATTTGGCTGAGCAGTGGTGTTTTGCATTTGCTTTGCAGCATGTGTAGCGAACATGCTGCAAGGCAGTTTTTCTGCCTTGCTGTCTCCACTCTAAGGTAGGCACTAGAGAGCGTCAGAGAACCAAGGAACTGCATTATCATCGAGGTTTGTTTACTGACAACTTTTTAAAATAATGCAGGAACTGTTCAGACAAAAGTGGTGCACCATCATAGGCACAGGACCAGGTCTGGGAAATCCCTTTTGTCTGAGGAGAGCAAATGCAGTTTGCCAGGTAGGGTGTCAAGGGCTAGTGGGGAGAGTGCTGCAACTGCAGCACCAGTGCTTGGCTCACTAACAAGACTTAGTTTCTAACTTTTTATTTTCCTGAAGAAATTCTGTTCAGAGAATTAAAGAACAAGAGGCAAATCTGCAGAGAAGACCAAGCAGGCACATTCTAAGTGGGGTAGTGTTATTGTTGGCTCAGTCCGTTGTCCTGTTGAGCATTTTCCCACGGGGGAGTGTGACTCACAACAGGGACATCCAGAGTGGCCTTTCTTTATTCAGGGACTGTGGGATAAATGGATATTTTGGTGTAGTCTTGCCAGCTGCTGCCCCCTCTTCACAACTTCATCCCAGTGAATCCTTTAATTGGACTGCTGAGCCAAAGAAACTTCTCAGAGGCCAGTAAAATGGCTCAACTGCAGTTAAGATCTCAGCCCATTCTGCTGTTCTGTCTGGGGCAGATGACCACTGTGCAGCAGAGCAGCTGGTGCAACAAGAAGTCTGCAGAAACTCACTCACCAGAGAACAGTGTTTTATCGTGCATTTTGCTGCAATTCCCTTTTCACTTTTCTTGCTCTTTTGGCCTCTCCAGTTCGTCATCATGATATACATAGGTCTCCCATAATCAAATCTCACTCTTTTACTTGCTGAATAGACACACTAAATATAGCAATCTGTGTCTCTGCACTGTCTGCTGTGGTCAAGTGATTGTTTTGTATGACTGGCCTAGGGGGGTCATACAGACTGCAACCTCAGTGTGGCCCGTGATGGGTTTTTTTAGATCACCTTCTTAGCAATTTTAAGAACAAATAAATAAGTAATAATCTGCTTAGAAGCTTGGTGGTGAAAGTGATTTCTTTTCTGCATTTTATCTCGACTGACTGCATGGGGAAGTGTGACATGGAGTTTATATAGGAGGAGATGCACTGGAGCATTTGTTCCAAGGGGTAGATGTTAAATTTCAATCCACACCAATGCATGTGCACTGAATTAGAAAAAGGGAGCCACGAGACCTTGGAATTCTTCATCAGAAGGTGTTAATGACTCCACGGGTGTTATACCATGGCAGACTTTGATCTGCAGAGACTGATTTGCATTATAAGATAGTTAAATGTGAATACAGAATCATAGAATATCCTGAGTTGGAAGGGACCCACAACGATCTTTAAGTCCAACTCCTACCAGCAGACTAGAATCTCTCCTGTCTTACCACTGCACCATTTCACTGCCTTCAGTGGTATTGTTAATATTTTGGGGCAGAATAACAGCTGGTAAAGGTGTAGTGCAAGAAGACTGAAAGACCATGTGATTCAAAGAAGTAAAAATGTATCCTCTCACACGTGATGCCCTGACACATAATGTCTTGATCCAAGGAAGAGATTTTGGTGTCAGAAGCAAGCAAAAAAGGCACAGTCCTTGCGGGCAGCAGGCATGAGTGCTTGAGGGGAACAGATGTGAGTCTGGCCATGCAAGGGGTAGATTGAATCGGGGTAAAGTATGCGACGCAGCAGTGGTGGTCACTCTGGAGTGATGCACCCTTGCATGGTGTGCAGGTGTTAGTACAGTCACTCAGGTACCACAGTAATTCATCTGGCAAGGTTAGAGTGAGCTGAAAAACTGAAAATCAAGCGTCAGCCACACAGCTGCATAGACATTTGGGGACATTCTTAGGGCTTCTTCAAAGGGCAATTGACTGGTTTTGTTAGAAGCGGGAAATAAGGTTGTGCGAGAGTTTTAGTAGTGGTAAAATTGGGACTGGAACTATCCTCAGTGCAATATATTATAAGCCCTAAGTTATTTCCATCCCACACTGACCATGAACTGTGTGATGGGCTAACCTGCTCAAATGGGTTAGAGGTGAGGTGGGAGGACACAGGGCTTTGAAGTTGAGTGCTCAGTAATGCTGCTGCCACGCTGACTGTTCTCTCCTCCCCTCTGCAGGTGAGAAGCCTTACAAGTGCTCGTGGGAAGGGTGCGAGTGGCGTTTTGCACGGAGCGACGAGCTCACGAGGCATTACAGAAAGCACACGGGTGCAAAGCCCTTTAAATGCAACCATTGTGACAGGTAATGCAGCCTCCTAACATGGTGTTCAAGAAACATGTGCACTTCTGTGACTGGCATGGAGCAGCCACCTCTTCGAGACAAGAGACCTGGCTCCCGGCAGAGAGGCCCCTTCTGTCCCACTGCCTTGATCCCTGGGCCATGGAAGGACCCTCTGCTCTGTCCCTGTCCTCTCTGCCTCGGTGGCCAGGCAGCCTGGCAGATGGGGAGTACTTCCTAAGCAGTCTAAGCTGTTTCCATCCCGCAGCAGAGAAGAATGTGGCACCAGGTGTAGGTCTGACTGAACCCTGCTGGTGTCTGTTGTGGGCACAGGATTCAGTTCACAGGGCAGCTCTTGCTAATACTCTTAAAGCAGACAAGACATCCAGAGGGCCTTAGACCTTTTCAGTGATGGACCTCTCAGCAAAGCATCTCCCCAGCTTTCCATCTCCTGATCCTGTAAGCCTGCTGTGCTCACAGAGGCAGAGCTCCCTCTATTTGCTCTGCTGGAAGGACAACCCCAAGCACCACTGCTGGCTACACATTTTGGCAGGGTGGGCCTCACAAAACATGGGTATGGCAGGAGGGATGGGGAGTGTGTGTGCCACAAGTGCTGCAAATCTATAGGAAACCTCTAGGAAAAAAAGCACTTAATTTCTGTATGATCATGGTCTTCCCTTACCACTGAGTCCAGGGCTCCAGGTTTCCCTGGATGTAGCAGGAGAGAGTAAATAAAAGACAAGAGAAGGCACTATTTTTCAAAAGCCCAGGAGCGATTTAGACACATCTTACTGTTCAAGTTCATGGGGTTGTTTTGTGTAAGATCACTGATCTCTGCACATTCCTGCTAATTGGTGAATATTTTCCTCACCCTTGACATCCGTTTGAAGTGGGAAATACTCTTCACCTTCATTCCGTGAGGGCCTTTAAAAGATTCAAAAGCCTGACAGGTGTGTAGAGCCGAGGTTCCGGGCGAGCCTGTCGAGAGCAGTGCTCTGGGCACTCAGAAATGAGGGATGAGCTGAGCAGCTCCCCGTGAGAGCCGCCCTGGCGGCCTCTCGCTGCCATTCGTTTGTACAGTGCTCGCTGCTTTTGCTGCTTCGATAAATACTGAGCTTCTCTGAAAAATCTGGTCACCCTTGCTTGGCGCGGAGGGTTTTTGAAAGCCGGGTTCTTTGACTTTAGAAACAAAACCAAAAGAACACCCTTCTCCACATCCCCAATCCCAACTGATAAGAAATCAGGGTGGAGCAAAAGCAATTACCCCTGTAATGACTCTTGACAGCACTGACAGGATCGAACAATGAGCACTTCTCCCCCACTCACCCCCCCAGTTGAAGATTGGCAGTGCCCTGGGTGAAACCTGGATCCACTAGTGAGTAATCAAATAATGTGCTTGCATCTGAACATGTTATCCAGCTAATCCTATTTATATATATTTTTGAAAGAGGCTTAAGAAAATTACCCATCTTTTTAATGCAGCACTAAGGTTCTCAACTGTGATAAGGAAACGTTTTGTAATACAATAAAGGCTCTAGGAAGCCTCTGGGTACACCAGACCAACAGAGAATATGCGTGGAGAGAGGATGTGTGGGACATAAACAAGGGACCCCATCCTTTTATGGGAAGGAAATTTGATCATTTTCACATCCTGCCTTTCCAAGAGCTTCATCTCCTTAAGTGCTCTTCTGCCCTTGTCTCCCCTCTTCCTGTCCCCCTTCCCCCACGGAGGGCTTCCTCTTGGATTATCTTTTGTTTTATCCCTGGATTATCTTTTGTTTGCTCAGAATGAGGGACAGGATAAACCAAGTAGGGACCTCTGCAGTTCTGCTTTTGTTTAAGCACCTCTGTGAATGAGAACAATTATGTTCTCTGTTTTGAATGTAAGGCATTGCCTTTCTCTTTTCTTTCCTCCAAGTGGCCCCACAAACACACACACACACATACACACAGCTACAGGGTTTCTGTGTCAGGACAAACAGTATTTTTAGCAGAGATCTAAAGAAATACAGCGAGTATTTTCAACTCCTCGGTCTCTTTCAGCCCTTTGTTAAGTGTTCGTTATTCTCCCTCTACATATTATCCCTTCCTACCTAGCTTTTCTCTTTGGCAGCAAACTCAGTCACTGCAGTCAAGAGATATATTCCTGTAATCATCTAATGCATTTTTTGCTCTTCTGCTGAATCTGTAGATGAAGGAAAAACATTATTAATAAAGTTAAGAGTGCTGGGAATTGTGTGCTGTTAAACTCTATGCCCACACCATCTGTGTGTGGTGATAGGGGTCGGATTTGTCCTTACCCCCTCAGTTGATTGTTGCAAACCTGTAGGGTGACAGAGCCCATTCTTTTGCCCCACTCTGCCATACTACTATTTTTCATTGTTTTATTATTCTCAGGTCTCTCTGCTACCACCTATTGCAGACATTACCTCAAGCAAGGACTGAAACATGAGCCTAAAACTGCCGTTAGCTATTTAGGCAGACTTTAAAAGCAGTCTTTGTGAGCCAGAGTTCCAGCTGGAGAACAGTTTCTCTGTATTTGAACTGCTACCCTTTATTGCACCCATCATTATTGACAGTTGTGGCCACTCTCTGACATACAGGCTTGTTACATTTTAAGAAGCTGATTGGAGCTGTTTTAACAACACTGATGTAGCACAAAACCTGTGCCTGTTGTTGTTCAGAGTTGAAGGCTATCTCTTGGCAAACAGAGCATGGAAGGGGTGATTCAGATAGCAGAGGGGTATGTTGTTCACAGTCTGGCTGCAGTTCCTTCCAAGGCTGTTTTTTAGATGTGCCTGTGTCTCACCTTCTGGCCAGTGTCAAAGGGGTATTAATGTCCTTGGTGAAGAAGTCAATTTTATAACAAAAGGGATAAGAAGATGTGATTCTCTTCTCTGCTGTCCCAGCCCTATCCAAACACCATGCAGCCCACAGATCACGTTGTTAGTCATAGCTGCCAAACTACCACTGGTTTGAGTAGCATCATATGTACTGCAAATGGTGTGTGGCTTGATGGCAGCAGGAGAGAAAAGAGAAATCAGCTAAAGTGGTGTGGAAAGCACCACAGAAAAATCCTTCGTGCCTTCCAGACACCAGGGTTATGCTGGTTATTAGCATTCCACAGGAATTTTGCTCTTCAGAAACATGGGCTAGGGTTGTTCCTCACACAGTGCAAGCTCTCAGCACTTCAAGGGGAAGAGTTTGACAGGGTAGTGCCACTTGCTTGTTCTGCATAAATATGTGTTTAGGAGACAGCAGCTTAGTGCCAGAGTGTTGGTGTGCATATTCCCCTCTGTGTGTGTGCACATGTGCACGTAATTTCCTTGTTGACAGCAAGCTAAGAGTGCACTTAGCTGGAATGAACACATTCCACAGTGGAAAATCCACAGCTGGTAAGAAAGATGGCTGAGCAATATATTCTCTCTTATTGTACTTACCTTCCCTCTTTCTCCCTCAGAGGCTTCGGTGCCAAGCAGTATTGTGTTGCTAAGGAGATAGAGCAAAAAGAGAAAGGAAGGAATCATGTTTGGGAGCAAGGAATTCATGTATCACACCTCACTGTATGACTTTTATAATTAGAGTGTCTTACTCTAGCATAAACAGTCCTTTCTAGGAAGGGCTAGACTGGGGGAGGGATGATGGAGAAGGATGTGATGGGCCCACATATGATGTGCAGAGCTGGTCTGGAACTGAAAGCAGTGTAGAGCTGGAGGTGCAGAGCAAGGTCTTGTGTCATGGGCAGGACTAGAGACCAGCAAGCTCCCATGTCTTAATTTTTGAAGAGAGTAGTTTCCCTTGACAGCTTATCCTGTGGAGCCTCGTCTGCTGCCTCTAGTCCCAGAAGGAAAAAAACAACATGTCCAATAATCAATAGGATTTTTGACAGTGTGATTTAGCTGCAAAAAATCTGTAGGGACAGTTTTACTGTTGAAAATAAATGTCCACTTCCACCAGCCTTTCCAAGAGAGAACTAACCAAATTAGTCAGCAGGAGAATATGAAGAATTAGTATTGTACATTAGCTATAAACTAGCAAATATGGCACCGTTTTATTAGCTATAAAAATATTATAGCTGCTAATACAGTGGTTATTGATATGAAACAATGTGTTGAATCTATATTTTATCAGATCTTGCTATGGTGTGACTCAGCAGCCACTTTCCTGGGTTGCATCTGTAAAAGAGACAATTGGAGAGGAAAAGCTGTGCTTGGGTGGTGGTCTTATGACTAGTCCTAGACTGAAGTGCCAGCTGGTGCATGTCTTTTTGGCAGCCACTCAAGCTGTTGTTTTGTTTTGGCAGCCCTTGTAGCCAGAGCATGCTGCTTTCTCAGTTTAGACTGATGAGAGAGATGTTGGTCCAAGGGTGTATTTTGGCACCCTAGGGCTAGAAAATTCTAGCTGTGCAGAGCCTGCTGTGTTGAAAGCCCAGTGTCCGTTGTCAGATTCATGTCTGTTTGCTCCGCTCCATGTAGCACCTTGGAGGAATGCAGCCTCCATCCTACTTTGAAGTCTTTCATTTTTGCCATTCTGAAGGTATTAACTCCCTTGTAAGCCCTGCAAGTAGAGAAGAGCTGACTTGAGCAGAGCTATACTCGTTCACAGAAGATGAATATATGGCTTTTCTTGTGAAAGTTGCCTTGTTGCAAGGTTTCTTTGTCTTAAAAATGCAACTCTTCTTGACACTTATCTCTGTGTGTAGATGCATATAGATTACCTGTGCAGTGTAGGACAGAAAAGGTCCCCAACTATTTAAAATATCTTCATTTTTATAGTTCTTCTCTTTCTCAGCCTTTCCCTGTTTAGGATATTTATCCTCTGGGTATTTGCCTTTAGATTGAGTGCTTTTATCTTTCAGTATTGGCTTTTTTTCCTGGGTTGTTCAGTTCTTTTGCTTCTTCTTTCTGAAAAATACTGAATAACTACTACTTTTAAAAAATGTACTCAGTGCCCATGTGTGAGTTGTCTTGATTCTCACAATAAACCATTTGGATATTCTTCAGACCATGATTGGTGGCTCCTTTAGACTCTAAATCTGTGGAGCACTGAAAAGATATGCCAGGCAAGTCAGTTCTGTAAGTAGCTTTTCCCAGTGCTCTTGGGCTTACAAAACCAGTTTACCTAAAAGCCGCAGGTATCTGCAGGTAGGTGTGATATTTGTAGTAGATGTTTTTAAAATAAATAAGCCAGTGTCTTGAGGCGTAAAGTGGGAAGAAGGCAAGCCAAGATTTGCAGGGAACTTGTAAACCTCCTGTTTTTTAATGCTCAACTGAAGTTTCCGGTAGAAGTTTAATTTCTGCGTGCGTCTGAGTCCTGCCACTGTGACAGACAGGCTCCATTTTAGGGCTGTGGAGTAGGCAACCAGAACACTGCCTGCTTGTTTGCTTTCCAGTGCCATAGGTATCTTAAATGACACTGTGATTGTGGGTGTGAAATGGATTGGTACCTTCAATCCCATATTTAATGGGTACGGAGTCAAAAAAGTATTTTTGCTTACAGGCAGTCTTGATAGTATACAGCATATATTGAATGACAGGTAAGAAAAGCACTTTTCTTCCTGAGAACTTATTCCCCTGATCACTCTGACAATATCTTGGTGCTATGAAGTGCCTGAATTTGGTCTACTGTTCCTGCTGCTGTGAGTGCCCTGCAGTTTGTCTACTGCAAGGCAGCTCTTCTAGAATATGGATTTCTGATTAACTCTTTGTGGGGTTGCTCTTCTCCTGGAGTAAGTGTGTTTTGTCCTGAGTATCTTAACCCACTTCCTGAGTGGATTAAGTAATTTCAGAAGGCAGGCATAAAGCTTTAGTGAGAGAGGTAATAAGGGATAGATACTTCATTTCAAATTCATGCTCTGCCTTATTCTCCATTAACTACATGTTTTGACCAGCCCTAAAACTCAATTAGTTCTGTGGGGTTGCCACCCTTAATCCATCTCACCAGGATCCAGCTACATGTTCAGAACAACAAAACGTTATGTTTTCTTATGAGATGGAAAAAAATGGCTTTGTGGATAAAGAACAGAAATTGAAAGCTCAAGTCCTGGCTTGCTTTTTTTTTTTTTTTTTTTTTGCTGGTTTTATCACACCTCTGTGATTTACAGCTTCCTTGCCTTCTCTGTCTTTCGATTGTCAGTCTTACAACATAGGCATAATATCATCTGTCAACATCCTTCAGGGAGATAATGTTCATCAGAATCCACATGTTACCATCCAGATTCCCAGCAGAGAGGAAGGGAGAGATATGAGGCCTGATGGATTTCCAGCCTCCAGTCTCTGAACCAGTTTTCCTTCCAGTTTGGAGTTAGAAATGAGAGTTCACCTTTCAAAACTACAATTGTACTTCCGTGCTTGTTGCAAATACTGGGCACTTGAGAAAGCTGGTGTTTTTTAAAATGATGTTGCTGAGTACTTAAATAAAACTGATCTATTTGTTTGGCTTTTTTTTAATATGAAAACACACACATACTAAATATTTGGTTTTATACTACAGGTGCATAGATGAGCGCTCTTCCCTGATGTTGGGCTCAGTGAAAGAAAAGGGAGGGAGAGGAACAGAGAAAGAAGGAAAATAGTCTCTCTAGCTGCCAAAGAGCCAGGATGGTTGCCTATCTGTGGTCACAGACATCAATCACACAGGGTTTGGTGGCAATCCATGGACAGCCCAAGGAATGTCTCTAAACTTGGGCTAAGGTTTTCTCCTAGGAAGAAACAGAAACTCTGTTTTCCAAAATCCTATATATATTTCATTTCCCGCTTGCTTTATGTTGCAGGTGTTTCTCCAGGTCGGATCACCTCGCCCTCCACATGAAGAGACACATCTAAGCATCAGTCAGCTTGGCACGGATGTCATCTGGGCTAAGTGTTGTGAGGTGAAAGTGGAACTCAAGTCACAACGTGCTACCTTACAGGAGAAGAGAACTTGATCCCGTGTCATCCTCTGTACAGGGACCACATGCTCACACTGTCATGCACCCAGCCACACTTCAATACATCGGTTCTTTTATGCCTTGCCCCAGCTGGATGGGAGACGATGCAGGCGAGGAAATGCTATAGAGGTGAAGTCAGTGAAAAAGAACAATTGCTTACAGTGCTTCATCCCTCTTGGATTTGTTTCCTGTTTTTGCCAATGGAAATCAAAGAAAACAGAGGAGGCTTCCCTTCAGGTGGACGGCAGTAGGAGGGGCTTATCTAACTTGCTTCTCAGTGCAACTCAGTAGAAGAATATGTCGTCTTGAAGTTGCATATTTGTAGCACTAACTTTCTTTTTAAATAGATGGGGGAAAAACAATGACCTAGAAAACCAAATCCCAGTTTGGTAGCCAAAATTAACCTCTTGGTTTTTTTGTTCTTTGTCTGAGAATTCCTAATGTTCAGTGCATCAGACTTCTCACAGACACTTTGACCTGTCTTGGTTTTGGTTCTTCTTCCTAGAACTGAGCTATCAAGATCCTTTTAAGTCAATACCAGTGGCCTTAATGGCAGTAGACTGTGGAGTGACACTTGTGACACAAATATCCTCTTTTTGGCCTGAGTTTATGTAGACTTCACGGAGGATAATGTTTTTGTTGGTTGTTTTTATTTTAATTTTTTTTTTTGGCTATTGCACAACATATGCACTAGGGACTCTGGAAGCTGCTGCCACAATGGCTAAGTAGCCAAGGGATAAACCCCTGAGAAACAGCACCTAATATCTCTGTAAGCCTCACCTTATTGCCATAGCTAGGACTTCTTGTTTATTTTTTGAACAAAAAACTTTAAAAGCTTGTTTGGAAGCTTAAACCTTTTTTCTCTTTTCTCCACAAACAAGTGATCTTCAGAACTCCTTGTCTTCACCTGGATATCAGTCTGGGACTGGCCACACAGGCATGACTACTGGATTCCTTCCACATCATGTGAGCATGTTAGCCACAACCCACGGTGATTTAGTGGTGAATTATGTTGCTTTTTGTTGTTCTTCTTCTATTAACCAATTTAAAACATTAGACTTTTGTTTCTGTAAAGAGCACCTGCAGACATTTTAATTTAAAGCTAATATTTGTTGAGCATCTTACATACAAACCCCCCCCCAAGCCAAAAATCCTACTCCGGTCTTTGAGTAGGAAATCAAGAACCTCTTCCAAGTACTATGGCTTCGTTCAGCATTATCCCGTTAAAGAAATTATCAAAGTCCTGCTTTTCCATTCATCAAGTTGATGCTGTAGCCCACTCCTATATGAAAAAATGTAACTGTGTGAGTGGTGAAGGAAGGGTTGGATTTTACATACAGCAGTGAGACATTTCCAAATGGTTGGTCTAAAGTATTCCTAACCTAGAGGTCCATTTTGGCCTACTGTGTGAACCATCAAGGAGGAGTGGAGGTCTCATGCTCACCCTTCCGTCCTACTGATAATTTGATTTCTTTGCCTCAAAGTGGACTAAAGTCTTCATTAAAAAAGGGAAAAACCCTAAGAAATGTATTGCCATAACTTGTATTTGAACCTATTTGGCACTGGCCCTGACTCCAAAGACTGCATTTAGGACCATAAAGACGGCCTATGCAAGCAGGCAGGTGGTCATTAGGTTGTATATTTTGTATATTCTGGGACCAGCCCTACAAGATATGTCTAGAAATGAAACAAAATAGCGTGTGGTCCACAAATGGTTGCTGCTCTTTTATACTGTATTAGCCAACTGCCCTTCTTTGACTGTTTTGACTCATTGACTGTTAAATATTTCCCTTAATTTATGTTTTGGGAGGTAAAATTGTACTCTTAGGAGGGAAAAAGAGCTAACAAGAAACTCAATAGATGTTTAAGAGCTGTCACCGGGATCCTTGGCACTTGAATTCTCAGCATTTTGCAACCTTTGGTTCCAGTGAGAGATTGAATTTATTCAAAAGATGCTGGTTTTTCTCACAGTTTTCACAAAACACTGTGACTGTCAAATGAATGCTTTGGGGACAGGGGGGAAATACGATGTCTGGCCCATATGGCATGAAATATGGACCAAAATCTAACCACCTTTTAGGGACAATGATGTAATATTTGTGGTAAGAGCATGACAGAGAGTGAAAGAAAGTCAGAAAGAAAGAGAGAACAAAAATTGAGTTTATTCCAAAGATTTAAAACTAACTATACTCTATATGTGTATATATATATGCTTATATATATATGTATACATTTAAAAATTGCAGAGCACTGCTTGCTGACAATCTCGTATTTCTCTACTTCTGTATTTGCATACTTTTTATGGCCATTCCACCCAGCTGTTCCACTGGGACTGAGGGCCCTAGAATCCAATTTGTGTTGGACTATATAGAGTATCCTGCCAGATCACAGAATCACAGAGTATCCTGAGTTGGAAGGGACCCACAAGGATCATCACGTCACCTCCTGGCCCTGCACAGCACCATCCCCAAGAATCCCACCATGTGCCTGAGAGCATTGTCCAAATGCTCCTTGAGCTCTGGCAGGCTTGGGGCTGTGACCACTTCCCTGGGGAGCCTGTTCCAGTGCCCAACCACCTTCTGGGTGAAGAACTTTTTCCTGATATCCAACCTAAGCCTCCCCTGACACAGCTCCCATTCCCTTGGATCCTGTCACTGGTCACCAGAGAGCAGAGATTGGTGCTGCACCTCTGCTGCCCCTCAGGAAGATGTGTAATGGGAACTGGAACCTCAGCTGTGTGAAACTGTAGAGCATCCAGTGAGTGCACTAGATTAAAAAAAGTATAAGAGAATCCTAGAATTTCCTTACTGTAGTGTCCTAAAAGGTATGGTCTCAAATCCTCCACTATGATATTCCTTAGCTGTGAACTTGCATAAATATCCTCCTTTGTCCTCTGAACACACCTGCCTTTAGACATGCTATCAGAAGTCTACAAACCTTAATTATTAAGTGGCAGTTTAAGCACCAGACTCTATTTAAATTGAAAAAGGTCAAGCAAGACTGTTTTTTAATTCCAGCTGTCATTTATGGTCTTCTGACATCTTATTTAAATATGCCAGAACAAGGGCCCCAGGGATAAAAAATGCTGAAATATCTGTTTACTCTGTTCTAAAGGCAGGCCTACATCTAAATCATGGATCCAAATAGCCCAAAAAACATAGAGAAAAGAGGGGTAAGAGACTTAGGCAGATTTCAAATTTCTCAGGCTCTCTCTGTAGCTGGTCTTGAACTCTGAAGCCAAAATTTGAGCTTTGGAACCACCTCTTACATTTGAAAAGGGAGATATTTTTCAGCTGTATATATGGTGTACTCAGTCGATCCCTTGACTTCAGTTTTTGGGTGCTCATGTGCAAGTGTCTTAGGCATTACTAAAATTTTGAACCATAACTTTGGTATTTTATAGAAGGAGTCTCCATTTTAGAAAGTCATAATTAGTGACACATTCCAGGATTGGTTTTTTTACAATGACAAATTTTGTTTCTCTGCAGATATTTTAATCTGTAACTTGTGTAGTCTGTTATAGCTAGTTCCTTTTTGGGCCTGTACAGTTGTCCTC
Source organism: Climacteris rufus (assembly GCA_013398175.1). Taxonomy (NCBI): domain Eukaryota; kingdom Metazoa; phylum Chordata; class Aves; order Passeriformes; family Climacteridae; genus Climacteris; species Climacteris rufus. Next base: position 3,055,970 of record VZRZ01000277.1, on the reverse strand, counting down.
TCTCTGTAAATTATGAGTAGAATCAGAATAAAAAGGAAAGGCTCTGTGTGAGGCTTCTTGAAAGCAAACCCATAAATAGATGGTTTGGTGACAGTTGAGGACTGAGTTATCCAGATGTAGAAAGGAGAAGCTTTATCCTGTTTCCTTCAATACTAGATTTATGCCTATTTGCAAAACAGAAGCCATTTTGAGTAATTCAGATTGTGATTTCCAAGGCCGTGGAATAATAGGATGAAAACAAATTGAGACGAACGTATCACAAAACAGTTTACACAGAGGAAGGAACTAAAACAAATGTGAGTTTTTGTGATTAGCTAAATAATATTTTGGAGCAGAACAATCAATCATAGAATCATACATGTGGAAAGGGGCCTCCAGGGGCCATCTTAGCCAACCTCCAACTAGAGCTGGTTGCTCAGGGCCATAACCAGCTGAGTTTTAAATATCTCCAAGAATGGAAATTCTGCAGTCTCTTTGTGTAAGCTGTTCCAATATTTAACCACTTTTATGGTAAAAAAAAATAAAAATTCAAAAATCTGTGTGTCAAGTAGGAATTTTCCGTGTTCAAACCTGTTTTCAGTGCCTCTTCCACTGTGCACCTCCAAGAAGACTCTGGCTTTTTCTCTACAGTCGTGGTTAGGTATTTGGAGATAGCAATAAGATCTGCCCTTACTCTTCTCTTCCTAAGGCTGAATCATGTCTCTCAGCCTCTCTTCATCCATCATGTGTTCCACAATCTTCATGGTGACTCTCTGCTAGACTTACTACAATATATCAATCATTTTCTTGTAATGGGGAGACCAAAACCAGATAGAACCTTCCAGTTCAAGATGTGCTTCATATGTTACAGTGTTGATATAATTTATTTATTCTGGATTTTTCCATTATCTTGAGACAACCTGTACTCAAATACAAGATTCTATTTTGCAAACTGACTAATAAAAAATACTTTAGGAAGCACCAGTATAAGTAATTTTCTAATAGATTTGATGAGTCTGTGCATAAAAATGTGCTTATAGAAATATACTTTCTATACTGACAGCTTGAGGCCTGGCAAGCGAAATTCTGCTTTTTCAACATGATCGTTGATGGTTTACTTTGAACTAAAAAGTTTATTATTTCATTTGTAGTGTATCAAATATGAAAACACGTGATGCTGTATTTTAGTCACTTTTTATACTAAAACAACACTTCAGTGCATCTTTGTTCTGTTTGGTTTTCCCCGTAGGAGATAAAGAGCAACATAAAATATCACATATATTTTATAAAGATTGGTCTAACAGAAAAGTGGTTTGCAGAATCCAGAGTATTTTTCATTATCTCTGAGTTGTTCTTTTTCAATAGTAAGTACTCAGTCTCTAGACAATTACATTACCTGGCTAAACTGGCAACTGAAGTGAAATTCTAGATTCTTTCAGTGTCTTGGACAAGGCCCTGAGCAGGCTGATCTAACTGATCTTTCTTTAAACAAAGGGTTGAATGTCGAATTAGGTGACCTCCAGAAGTACCTTCCAATATTAGTTTTTCTGTGTTCCTATGATTCATTTCAGAGCTCTGACTGATTGAATGTGTACTGGTTCTATTTCTCCATAGTCTTGTGCTGGTGGAACCATAGGAGAGGTGTGTAGGTTTTTTCTCAAATTTTGAGAGTTTCATCCTTGTTAAACTTTATAAGATTTCTTCATGAGGGAGACCTAGACAGGAAGAAATCTTTTAAAAAAATCCCAAACCCTTAGCAAACCAGTTTGAAGCAATATCATAGCTTGAGATGTGTCACAGCTGCAGGGACCAGCCGGATATTACAGAAACAATTTTGCTATCCTGGAAGACCCATGTGATGTCTCAAAAATGGCTTCCAGGACCTGAAATCTAAGCCAATCTATTTTTACAAAGGTGTATATTTCTTTTCATTCATTCTTATTTTCCTCAGACTTTTTGGAATTGATTTTTTTGGGGGGTAGCACATTTTCATGTAATGCGTGGGAAGCACTGACCAAACTCAAATGGGAAAGAAGAACCTGAATGCAAAAGGATCCCTCAGGTCCTTGCTTTTGCAATTGTTTTAACTTCAGGCATAAAAAAATTAACGAATCTTTAGGGTGTATAGCTAAAATGGAGTTGATCAATATGATCATTGCAGTGGTTGAGTATATCTTAGCTGTGACCTTTCTGATATCTACAGAATCTGGCTTTCTCCCTCATTTTTGTCTCACCCTAGACAACTTGGGGTTTGTATCTAATATAAAGGTTGCTCCTCCTATTTAACACACTTTATTTATCTGTGTGCAAAAGAGGTGGTAATTGGTACTTTTGACAAAGCTGATGAAATCCAACTTGCTTAAGTGTTCCTCTTCTCTTAATGTGTGTCAAAATCTTTAAATTTAAAAAAATTAAAAAGAGGAAAATTTTGTAAATAATTTAATGTTACTAGGCCAGCACTCAGTGGATCAGGGGCTTTTACTCTTGATTTCATTCAGGACTTGGCACATTCTGTCATTCCGTTCAGTAAGACTGTTTTTAAGCTTTCATATCCTGGGCGATGCTCTAACCTAGAACTCCTAAAGTACTCTTTGCTGATTTCAGATAGAATTGCACTTGTGAAGATCCCTACATACCAAGAAAAAAACCAATGCTTGACAATAACTATTTAATGCTGTCTTGAAAAAATGGAAATATTTTTCTCCCAAGATATTACAACTGCTCATTGACAAGTCTTGCCTGTCTTTCATTAGCATTTAAACTACACCTTCATGAATTATCTTTTCAAGATCAAACTTGGATATTCTCCTTCCTTTTGTCACACTTGTGTCTCTCTTTCTATTAATAGTTTAGGAATGACTACTGCAGTCTTTCTCCTCCACAGCTCTGCACAGGCTTCAGTGGCAAGATTTAGAATTGTAAGGACTGTAAGATCTGGCCTACCAGGTACTAAGATCTGTGTCGTAAAGCTGAGAATTTCCTCCTCCCTTAGAGGAAGAAGTCTTAAGAATACTTGTTCTATATAAGTTATATATATAATAATATAGTTATATATATAAATTATATACATAAGAATGTGGAGATGGGGAGTAGACTTTCTTTATCACCNTAAGAATACTTGTTCTATATAAGTTATATATATAATAATATAGTTATATATATAAATTATATACATAAGAATGTGGAGATGGGGAGTAGACTGTCTTTATCACCTCAAGAATGAGTTTCCCTACCTGAAAACTTTCAAATGCAGGCATCATTTTTCAAACAGGGTTTTATAGTTCTCCTTAATGCTTGTTAATAGCATTTTGGGTGTAATAATTGAAGTTGGAACTCTGCGATTTTCAAAATGAAAGCTTTGATGATTTTTTTTTTGTTGTTGTTTTTAAGTGCTTTGGTCCTAACTTCTATATACTGCCAGAAAACAGGTTCTCCACCCTGTCTCTGTGTGGGTGTGGATGTACAAAAGAAAACTGTATATACCTACACAGAAGAGCAAACTGAGCTACTGACTTACAGTTTGTAGTAGCCAACCGTGCCTATTGCTTTCATTTTGGGGGGGCACTTGCTGTTGCCACTGCATTTTAGGAATCATGTCAGCTTCTGTAGGAAAGTTTTCAACAGTGCTGGGAAATACATGTTGCTGTGTACTGTGAATGAGTAGGCTGCAAATCTGGGGATTGGGAGGGGAGGTGGGAAGGGAGGGGAACGAGGGCTTCGCATGTACACACTAAAAGGGAACTAGAATGGACAGAAACATGGCAATTTTAGCCTTTATTGTTGGGCTCTCGGGGAAAGGAAAAGCTAACATGCAGTCCCTGGAAGGCCTGATGGCTGAAGGGCTGATCTTTCTGTTTTGCCACATACTTTTTATCCATCACTCTGTATTTTAAACCTCTGTCAGATTCTGGAAGTAGATCAAACCACTGGTTTAAACACTACTTTGTTACCAAGGCCATGTCTCTACCAGAGAAGCTGCCCTACATTAAAATACCAGTCTAGCTAAAATCACTTTGTAGCTGCACCTGTTATGTGATTGCCTGGATTGAGTTTGCATTGGCATTCTATGCAGTTAAGCTGAAGTGTACGAAATGCTTCAATTAATTAAGATACCTCTACAGGAAGGTTCTTGCACCAGTTTAAGTACCTGGTTTTGAAATCACTGCATATAAACTATTAACAGCTTTTCTCTTAGAAACAAGGCCTTATTTTGGCATGTCTGCTCATCTAGTTGAAAAAATAATAATGGATGCTGAGATTTTTTTTTTTTGCTTTGTAAAGTGACCTGTTTTCTTTTTTGTTCTTTGAAATTTTTCTTTCTTTCTACTACAGATTAGATTTTTATTTGGGGGGATTTTTTTTTAGCAACAATAACAAAAAAGTATGAATGCTCCCTATTAAAAAAAAAAAGTAAAAAAAAAGAAAACAGAAACAAAAAAACAAACAACATTGCTTGAAGGACTTTCATTTTGCACTATAATTTTTCTTTTACCAGATGTGTCTGACAAGTGCATTTTGGAGATGCCCTCGGTCACGTTCTCTCAGGCCTACTCTGGTATTTCTAATATATCACAGAAGTACCCAATCTTGTAGCCCTCAGTTCTGCCTTTTTTTGACATTTTATTTTTTTTAAGCTTTTTATATATATATATATATATATAAATATATTACTTTGTCAGTTTTTTTGCTGTACAAAAAGTCTTA